>SJXQ01008435.1:344274-357046 GCA_006408695.1 Aepyceros melampus
CTCGCCTAAGGTGGGCCTGAGGCCAGGGGCTCGACGTGTCTCCCCCTCACTGGATCTGGGGCTCGGAGAGGGGCGGGTAGCAGAGTCTGGGCCGGGACCGGGTCCCAGAGCCACGTTAGCGGGAGGAGGGGCTGGAGGGGCCTGCAGGCGCAGATCGAACAGGGATGGGAGCGGGGGTTGGGAGCGGAGGCGGGTCTCCGAGGCCAGGGAAACGGCCAGAGGCTTGGAACCGAGGAGGGCGGGCCTGCGGCCAGCGCAGAGCGGGGTCCGCGGGCTGGAGATGCAATCGTCAGCCGGGCTCTCCGCCTTGGGAGCCCAAGATCTAACAAAGCCCCTGGGCAAGTGGTGTGAAGGAAGGTTATGGGCTCTAGGACTAATGTTCCTCGGGGCCCATTCCCGTCTCTATGATCAAGTCCACCCCGCTGGGAGGTGCTCAGACTCGCGCTTGCACAATGACAGAGGTGCCGCCGGAGCATCAAAGTCTGGAGCGACGCGTTCTCCTTCCCTTCCCTGCAGGGGAAACGCGAGGGTCCGGTTCCCCACGGGTTTTGAAGTCTTAATCTCTCTGCTGGGGAGGCAAGAGACCAGGTTTTCCACCCTCTACGTGATGCGCGCCTCAAATAATGCCTTTCGCGCTCAATGCCAAGGATGCGACTCGGAGAAGCCAGGTCACAAGAGGCGCCCAGACCTTGCGCCCCACAGTGCCGTAGCGGGACTCCCCTCTCCCCTCGGTTCACCCCAACTCCGCAGACCCTCTCCGTCATCCAAGCACGACAGAGCGCTGGCGCCCTCCCGGGTCCCTCTGCCACTTCGAAGCTTACCCCCAGCCTTCGGCGCCCCAATCTTCCCCGCCTCCCTGCAGCCCCAGCCCTACTCCGGGATACTTGCTCCGAGATCCGGGTCAGCGGGAGAGAGATCGCAGCGGTCGAGCAGCGGCCACGCACCGCGCCGAGTTCGCAATCGGTTGGGGCCCCAATGAGATGTGGTGAATGTCCGAATTGGATGGAGCTTGGATCTGGGCTCCGGGCGCTGTCAGGTCGCGCGAGTCCTGGGTCCCAGTCGCAAACCCCACTCCCGCCGCGGTTCCGCGGAGGAAAACAATGCGACCGCCCGGAGCTCTGGGCCGGGCCCCAGCCGCCCCGCCTCCGGCCCGCCTCGGGGTCCCCATTACTAATCGGGCTCTCGGAGGCTGGTTAGACACCGCCTTCTCGACACCTCTCCACCAATAGTTCTCGGAGCGGGAGGGGCGTCGGGAGCACCTCCCACCGAGAGGGCCTGGCCGGGAGGCTGAGCAGGAGACCACAGCCAGGCGCGAGATCCACGGACAGTCGCTGAGACCCGGTCAGAGGAGGGGTCACACGCTTTAGCATGGAGAGGCCCTGGGAAGGTATCTCACAAGAGAGGAAGGAAGAGCAGCTGGGAGGAGAGACAGACAGGAAACCCGAGGACCTCGGCCGGGCTGGGCTGTCAGAGCCGGCGTGACCCTCCCTCTCTTTTCTCTCTCCAATGCCTTTGACTACCCTGCTCCTGGGTACACCTCTCCCTTACTCTGCCCCCACACCTCTATTCCTCCTCTCCACTCTTCTTACATCAAATCGTTTATTCTTCTCATGTGCCTCCTCTGGTTCATCCCGACTCGGGTGAGGGAGACCTAGCATGCATTTGAGGGCTTGAGGCCTGGAAAAGGAAAGGAAGATGTCGCCAGGAATTTGCCTTATCTTCATCATCTCCCCTCCTATCCCTCCTATCAAAGCAAGACGAACTTAGGCCAGTAGGCCAGAAACTAAGGAGTCAGGAAGTCAGGGTGGCCAGCAGTTAGGCTGCTGGTTGATGGAAGAGGACAGGTGAGTAGGGCTGAAGCCAAAACAGAGATGTGGAGACTGGGACAGACCGATTCAGAGTCACACCGAAAGGGGAGCAACATAGGACCTGAAAGAAAGGACAAGTAATCAGCTGCCCCAACCCCACATGTCCTTACTGCCCCACAGACAAGGATCAGTGATGTCCCATTTTCCCTCAGAAGGCCCTGGACATCCCTCCAAACGCAAAACTGCCTTTTCTCGATTCCCACCCTCTATAAAGACCCTTTGATTCCAGGAATGTCAGCGGGGAGGAAGAATGAGGCTACTTCAGACAGCTCTGCTTAGCTCCCACCTTGGTATTGCCTGCTAAGATTCTTCCCTGCGTGGGGTCTGGGACAAAAGACGTTTTCAAAATTCCCAGGATAGTGGGTGGCATGGGAGACATTGATATTATTGGATAGTTTATCTGAGCGGACACACACACACACACATCCTGGCCTCTGGACTTTAAGAAAGGAGAGGCAGGGGTTTGCTACTCCTGCACAGTCTTTAATGGACTGAGATCAGGGTGGATAGCATGACTGACTTGTGAAATGAAGTGAAGTGAAAGTCGCTCAGTCATGTCAGACATAAACATATACACACACAATCACAGAGACAGAGATGGAAGGTGAACCAATGAGATAAACAGAATCAGAAACAACGGGACTCTCCTTACACAAGGTTAACTGCCAGGGGATTCTCGGGTCCAAAGGAATTCAGTGGTCAGTCAGGGCTGTTTTGGGAGAAAGACGCCTCAGAATATAGAATCACGTGGAGGTCGAAAGAAATGTCCCCAGTTCCTAGTACAGGGCTTCGGTATAATGTGCTCCCCGGAACTCCCCTGGAGGTCCAGTGGTTAAGACTCTGTGCTTCTACTTCAGGGAGCGTGGGATTGATCCCAGGTTGGAAAACTAAGATCCCAAAACATTAAAATATGTTTTCATTGAATAGAATAGTGAATGAGGATTAAGGTATAACTCATTTGAAGTTTTAGGGCCCAACTAAAATCTCAGTTCAATCCAGTAAATATTAAGCACTTACTTCAAATATAATCTACCGTGGAATGTGGTTGGAGGGTTTAAGAAAACACCATCTATTTGAACTAAAACAAGACTTATATGTACTGAATGATTAGAAAGCAATACCAAATCTCAAAAAAAGAGTCGTTTCCCCCTCCCCCCACCACAAAGTTACATTGGACATAATTCCTAAATGAAAGAAAGACAGTCCCTGCCCTTCAGGGTAACTGCAGGGAAAGATGTTGGATACATTTTATCACCGAGGCCAGGGAAAACCTGGGTGGGAGTTGGCTTGGAGCAAAAAAAAGGAGAAAATGTTTCAAAGATGGTAGCTTCAGCAAAAGCTTTTATTTGGTGAGCAAGGAGCCTGAAGCCTGGATAGCAAAAGGACCTGTGTGACTTGATATATAAGGAACATACTAGCAGAAGACAGGGGAAGAGGGAGACAAACCATGGAAGGCCAGGAATACCAAGGTGAGTAGGTTAAAATAATTTGATAGGAAAAGGACATCATTTCAAGTTCTTGAATAAAGGTATTACCAACAGAATATTTTAGCAAGATAAGGAGACCTTCCAGCAAGAAAACACGAAGGTTTAAGGACGAGGGGAGAGGCAGTCAGACAAGGATGGTAGCTTTGGGTATGTAAAGAAATGGGTGAATCTGAGAGCTATTTCAAAGGACAAACCCAGATGACTTTCTTCCTACTCCCTAGGGTCTTCTGGAAAAAATCACAGTCCCACAGACGAGAGCCTTTTATAAATTCAGCATCTCCAAGCTTGGAAAATTACCCTCTCCCAGCCCCTACAAATAGCTGTCTCAAATGCTCACTTCTTTCCTCAAGTTCCTTTCCTCAGAGCTTCCTTGCTCATCTTAGCAGAATCCATATCCCTCTTCAGAGAAAAACAGAGATAATAAAGTGAGAGCCTCACCAACTTTTGCCCTCTAGACATGCACTTAGCTGCCCCCTCACATCCGTCTCATCCCAGCAGGTGGGGCATCAATGCTGCTTGTCTAAGGTTCACCATTCTGCTTTACTGTAAGCGCCACACACACAGGGCCCACCTATGTTTCTCTCACCTTTGTATCCTTTGCATTTCCAACACAGCTTGGCGCATTGCAGCTATTAACTGTTAATACATTGGTTGAATAAATCTGATTCCCTATATCCTCCTTAGCGGTTTTATGCCACATATTTTCAAATACTTTCTTCTTTATTTCTAATCTTCCTTTTCTACTGACATCTTCCCCTCTGCATATATACATGCTCAAATATCTCCCATGATGAAAAGAAAAAAAAAAAAAAATAAACTAAACTTTCCCTTGATCCTTGCCTGTATTTAGCCATCACTCAATTTCTCTCTTTCCCTCATAACTAAATTTGCAGAGTCATCTATTCTTGCTGTATCCATTTCCCCATTTGTCAATTATTTTCATTTTGGCCCCCATCACGCCATTGAAATTTTTCTCACTGATGACCTCCTTGTCACATTCGATGAACAGCTTTTCAGTCTTTATCCTTTTGGCCTCTTTAGGGCATTTGGCCAAATTAATCTGTCCTTCCTTGAAATGCTCTCTTTTGCCTCCTGAGTTCTTTCTTTCAACAAAGACTAGGGATTTAATAGATATATTTTTTAAGTGAATGAATGGCTTCATTTCTATTGATATGGTCTCTTTTTCTCAGCCTTTCTGACCTCTCCTTAAATATTAGTGTTCCCAAGGGTAATATCCTTAGCTACCTTACCTTGCTCTACACACCATCATTGGTCAAGATAATACACACCAACAATTCTGATAACTATGTGTGGCTCATCATAAACTCTATTGCTATTCAATATCAGTCTTTCTCCTGAGCTCTAAACTCACTTTTATAATTGCTTACTGGATACTTCCATTTGGATTTTTCAAAGGTACTTACCATTTAATCTAAAGAAGGAAGCTTGTCTTTTATCTTTGTATAGCCAGCACTTAAGTCATAATGCCTGGCGCATAGTATAGAGTAAGTAGAGAAAGAAATAAATGAACCAAAGATATGAGCTACCGCCAGCTATGTCAGGCCGAAGTCTTGCTTACCTGCTTCAAATCATGTTGAACTTTCTCTTTCCAAACTGTTATGTGAGTACTGATCCTAACCAGTATGATAAAAGTATGGTAAAACCTCAGCTGAGGAGAGAAATAGGAATGTTCCACTTTGAGTATTTCTCCAGATAGTTACCAAATTAAGTGCAAACATTTTCATTCTGTTTCAATAGAGATTATTCAAAAAGGTAGTATTAATATCCAATGGACGATACAGTGAAAAGACCATAACAAGCAGTCATTAGGGCTTCCCCAGTGGCTCAGCATGAAGAATCTCCCTGCAGTACAGGAGCCACAGGAAACATGGGTTTGACCCCTGGGTAGGGAAGACCCCTGGAGGAGAGCATGGCAACCCACTCCAGGATTCTTGCCTGGAGAAGCCCATGGACAGAGGAGCCTGGCAGGCTACTGTCCATGGCATCACCAAGAGTTAGACACAACTGAAGTAACTCAGCACAAATACACACACAAGGGTCATTAAGACTAACCTTGTAAATAAACTGTTTTATCTCTAAGGCAGAGTCTGTCACCTGTGAGTGGACACTACCTGCCTGCCTAGTTCACAGGATAAAGTAAGATAAAAGTGAAATGTTTTATAAATCTCAAAATGTTTCACACATTTAAGGTACCACTTAACCAGATTTTTGCTTACTCGGAGGAAGTTCTATGAACTTAACTGTCTAGGTAAACAGTGAGGACCCCAAAGTCTAGAATGCGTGTAGTTAATACTGTTGGCTCCTCTTTGTTCTAGCCCCAAATGCTGCAATTTTCAACGGCCAGCTTTTTTGTTTTCCTTCTCTTGCTATCTGTGTCAATTCTTACTGTTATCAGTGTTTTGGCTTCTAAAAGATCCTCTTTCCCCTTTTATTTATTTCTGGCTGTGCAGGATCTTTGCTGCTGAGTGGGCTTTTCTCTAGCTGTGGTGAGCAGGGGCTACTCTTTGTTGCAGCGCGTGGGCCTACTGTGGCGGCTTCTGTTGTTGCGGAGCACAGGCTCTAGGGCACGTGGGCTCCAGTAGTTGCAGGTTCTAGGCTCTAGAGCACATGGGCTTAGTTGCTACACAGCAAGTGGGATCTTTTTGGACCAGGCATGGTCCATGTCTCTGGCACTGGCAAGCAAAGTCTTCACCACTGAGCTACCAGGGAATCTCTTTCTTTTAATTTTCTACTAATTATATGCTATAGGGTGGGGAGGTGATCTTTTTCTTGGGGTTCAAGGTATATTTAGAAAAGGCAGAGGAACCAGAGATTAAATTGCCAACATTTTATGGGTCATTGAAAACTCAAGAGAATTCCAGAAAAAATATCTACTTCTTCATTGACTCTGTAAAAGCCTTTGAGTGTGTGCATCACAACAAACTGTGGAAAATTCCTAAAGAGATGGGAATACCAGACTACCTTATCTGCCTCCTGAGAAATTTGTATGTAGATCAAGAAGTAATAGTTAGAACCAGATGTGGAATAGACTGATTCAAAATTGGGAAAAGAGTACATCAAGGCTGTATATTGTCACCCTGCTTATTCAGCTTACATGCAGAGTACATCATGCAAAATGTCAGGCTGGATGAAGCACAAGCTGCAATCAAGATTGCCAGGAGAAATATCAAAAATCTCAGATATGCAGATGACACTACCTTTATGGCAGAAAGAGAAGAACTAAAAAGCCTCTTGATGAAGGTGAAAAAGGAGAGTGAAAAAGCTGGCTTAAAACTCAACATTCAAAAGATGAAGATCATGGTATCTGGTTCCATCACTTCATGGCAAATAGATGGGGAAACAGTGGAAACAGTGACAGACTTTATTTTCTTGGGCTCCAAAGTCACTGCAGATGGTGACTGCAGCCATGAAATTAAAAGATGCTTGCTCCTTGGAGGAAAAGTTATGACCAACCTAGACAGCACATTAAAAAGCAGAGACATTACTTTGCCAACAAAGGTCTGTATAGTCAAAGCTATGGTTTTCCAGTTGTCATGTATGAATGTGAGAATTGGACCATAAAGAAAGCTTAGCACCAAAGAATTGATGCTTTTGAACTGTGGTGTTGGAGAAGACTCTTGAGAGTCCCTTGGACTGCAAGGAGATCAAACCAGTCAGTTCTAAAGGAAATTAATCCTGAATATTCATTGGAAGGACTGATGCTGAAGCTGAAGCTCCAATACTTTGGCCACCTGATGCAAAGAGCCAACTCATTAGAAAAGACCCTGATGCTGGGAAAATTGAAGGTGGGAGGAGAAAGGGATGACAGAGGATGAGATGGTTGGATGGCATCACTGACTCAGTTGAGTTTGTGCAAGCTCTGGGAGATGGTGAAAGACAGGGAAGCCTGGCATGCTGCAGTCCATGGGGTCGCAAAGAGTCAGACACGCCTGAGAGACAGAACAACAATATGCTGTGGGTTCAGAGAAGATTACTAGAAATGGATATAGATTAAGAGAAAACAAAAAGTGAATGAAAGTCGTTCAGTTCTGACCCACTCTTTGTGATCCCATGGACTATACAGTTCATGCAATTCTCCAGGCCAGAATACTGGAGTGGGTAGTCTTTCCCTTCTCCAGGGATCTTCCCAACCTAGGGATCAAACCCAGGTCTCTTGCATTGCAGGCAGATTCTTTACCAGCTGAGCCACAAGAGAAGTCCAAGAGAAAACAAAAGACTTCCACAATAATGAGACAAATTAACATTACTGCATGTGACTGTTGTGTTGCTACCATTTCCCCCTTATCTCCTGGTTATTGGATGTGTTTTGAATTTCTTATTTCAGCAAATAGTGCCAAACCCTAAAGCATAACCCCTATGCCTCATGGAGTTTACAACCTAGTTAGGGAGGCCGTTAATAAAATTACAGACTACAATGAAGAGTGATTGTCATGATAAGGAAGGCATGTAGTTTTATAGGACTAGGAACAGAGGAGTCACAAGTAGTTTAGGGAGTCACAATGGCTTCACAGACCTTTGGGTTCAGAAGCCTTTCCAGCTGAGACCTGAAGGAGGGCTAGGAATTAACCAGGCAGGGAAAAGGTATGCATGGGGAAAGTTCCCGGTAGAGAGACAAAAAGTGGGAGAGCGCAGGAAGAGGGAGAAGGAGAGGAGAGAGAAGCCAGCCATGATGTGTTTTGGAGGAGCTGGGAGGATTACAACACAGACCGGAGTATAAGGTAAAGCTGGAGAGGTAAACAGGTAAGGAGTCGGTAAAATTCTGGCTTCAGAAGGTACTACTATACTTGCATCTTCTTGTATTTCACTCCTTTTGTTTTCCAATTATATTATAATTTCTTTTATAAAAGGACTTTTACTTTTTCCTGTGACTCTGACAGTACCGCCTACTATTGGCCCCCAAGTGTGTGATTAATGAATTAATAGAGCACACAGGAATAGAATGCTGCCACATTCATTATGAGGTTGAAGTCATCACCTCCTAACCTTGTGGGGTACCTGTCAGAAAAGCATAGGCTTGGGAATCACACAAGCCCTCAGCCTGCCAGTTATTAGTTCTCTAATTTGGGAACAGGTTATCTAACCTCTTCAAGCCTCAGTCTTTTTCATTGGTAAAAGGAATATAGTGACATTTAGTTCACAGAGGTATCAGAGGATGACGTGAGATATTTACATAACATCTAGCAGAGTGCACCCAACGAATGCCAGCTCCTGTTCTCTCCTCTCCCTTCCCTTAACTCCCAGTCCATTCTTTTCCACCTGCCCCTGTGCCTTGCTCCATAAATATTACCTCTCCTTTGCACTTTCTAAGCCTGCCTCTCCACTGTTCCTTCCTCTCAACCTACAAACGTCCTCAAACTCCAAGCCAAAAATAGTCCCTCTCTCTCAATCCAGCTTCCCATCCCTTTAAGCTACCTTTCCATTTCTCTTCATCCCTTTACCACCACATTCATTTAAGGCATTGTTAACATTTCCAATCCAAATTCAATCAAGGACCCTCAGCTCTGAAACCTGGGCTGAGAGAGGCAGGAGTGAGAAAGGAGCCAAGGCCCAGTCATTATCTCCAAGGAGAGAATCAATGGTTTTGGAGTCACTGGTATGCTGATCACCTCCACTTCTAAACTTCAACATTTCACAACCAGACATCTTTCCCATTCTTCTTTTTCTACCAGAACTTTTACTTTTCTTAAAAAGTCCTTATATATATATATATATATATAATCAGAAAAAAGAGGAGTGAAAATACAAGAAGATGCAAATACAGTCAATATCTTCTGAATCCAGATCTCAAGTCTTCTCATCCGTTCTCATCGTGTGCTTAAGAAATTATACGAGTGATCACTTCCTTTTAAGTGTCCCCTTTCCTCAGCTAAAACTTTGCTGAAGCCCCTAACTCAGTCCCACTAGACTGATAAATTTCCCTCCCCTGATCAAAAACCTTTAATGTCTCCCTACTGTCTACAGCAGAGAAGGCAATGGCACCCCACTCCAGTACTCTTGCCTGGAAAATCCCATGGACGGAGGAGCCTGGTGGGCTGCAGTCCTTGGGGTCGCTAAGAGTCGGGCACAACTGAGCGACTTCACTTTCCCTTTTCACTTTCCTGCATTGGAGAAGGCAATGGCAACCCACTCCAGTGTTCTTGCCTGGAGAATCCCGGGAACGGGGGAGCCTGGTGGGCTGCCGTCTGTGGGGTCGCACAGAGTTGGACACGACTGAAGCGATGCAGCAGCAGCAGCAGCAACTGTCTACAGCAAAAGTCTGAAGTCTTGAGCAGCTCCTTTAAACCATTCTGTGATCTGGTCTTTTTCCTTCTTCATTTCTTTTTCAAACAACCTATGCTCTAGTCATCAGAATGAATCACCATTTCCTGAATACACCTTGAATCTCTGTTTGCTCTGTGGCTTTTGCATAACTCCATTATCTGGGAAGCATTTCTGCCACACTCTCTCTGCTAGGTAGTTAAATCCATCCTTCCAAGTCTACCTCTTCAGCAATCCTATTAGAAAAAAAAATATCTAAATTTCTGTTTACTCTCACAGTTCCTTAATTCCTTAAATTTCTATTAAAGCCAATGACATCACTTGGCTTATATTACAGTTATATGTGCTTACATTTATCTCCCTGACTAGGGTGTAAGATTCCTTTTTTTTTTTCCTTCAGGCTGTAAGGTTCCTGATGGTAAATAAATTTGCCTCATTTACAGACTCTGACTGACCTTCATTTTTTTTGCATCCTGTTAGCAGCTATGAAGCATAGTCGGTCAGCTCGTTGCCTCTAGTGGTACAATGATGTGCTGACACCTGCTGGTTATATCTAGTTCTGCAGCCTGACCCAGCATCTTCCTCTAAGTATTTGGGGTGAAGAGAAGTGTTAGTCGCTCAGTCGTGTCCGGCTCTCTGTTACCTGATGGACTGTAGCCTGCCAGACTCCTCTGCCCATGAGATTCTCCAGGCAAGAGTACTGGAGTGGGTTGCCATTCCTTTCTTCAGGGGATCTCCTCGACCCAGGGATGGGAAACCAGGTCTCCTGCATTGTAGGCAGATTCTTCACCAACTGAGCCACCAGGGGAGTGTAAGTATTAGGGGTGGGGACACACTTACCCCTGGAAAATTAAATGGCAACCGGCTCCAGGATTCTTGCCTGGGAAATCCCACGGACAGAGGAGCCTGATGAGCTACGAATGGTCAGACATGACTGAGAGATTGAGCATGTATGCCTTCCCTTACCCTGCCAGGTACTGGAAGCCTGTGCTCCTGGTAATGCTGCCCCACAGCACCAGCCATCCTTGGTGACTCTAGGGGCACACTCAGACCTGCTGACCTCTAACTTGCTTCTGGTGTCTCCAGTCTAAGTTCAGTACACTCTTCAGAGCTCTCTGCACTGACCCCCATGCCGGCAATTTATGCATCACATTTCCCCCAGTACCACAGAAATATACTGAGAACAAGATCTCAAGGAACTGGGCAGCAAGAGTAGAAAGAGGCAGATAATTTGGGAACAGGGGATGTGCAATTCCTCCTCCTCACCTCAAGGAATCAAGACTGTTTCCTACAGAATGCTATTCCTTTTGACCTTTGTCTTATTTATAGGAGGCTGTTGGGGCCATGGACTTTCTTGGTGACAGTGTGATGAACCGGAGGTTGAGCACAGAGTAGGTAGGCGGGGCTTGGGGGTGGGGCCAGGCCAAAGGGCCTCTCACTTAGGAGCTTCTCCATTCTGTCAGCTCTCCCGGAACATCCAAGGCGAGACTGGCACCCAGGGCGCAGCAGGTGAGGGACTGGGCAATGCCAGAGGGGGAGATGGTGGCAGAAGAGTCCCAGCTCTGTCAACCTGAGCTTTCCATATTGTGGCTCTCATTTGATAGAATTTTGAGTCTCAGTGGGGAGGTCCAGCGCAGTTTTTCCTGGAGTAAAGCAGCCTCAGAAAGACATGGTTTTGGATGGGTGGGCACCGGGCTGAGGGATGGCGGTGGATAAGGGCATGTGAGAGACCACTGAGAGATGCAAGGAGATCTTAGGAGACATGGATCTAGAGGTAAGGGCCAGTGCGAGAGTCTGGCCAGAGGATCACAGGGCAGCACTCAGTCAGGTGAAAACAGGAGACCGAAACACGGAGGCAGGGAGAGGACAGTGGACCAAACGCGAGATGGCAACGGGGGCAGTGGAGAGCTGAGTAACAGGAAGGCCAAGGAGGAAGGAAGGCTCACATGGAGCAATCTCCTCTTCCGGCTGTCGAGTGTGGTCCAGAAAGCCCCAGCAAAGCTGGGGGCAGAGCGAGGTTTTGGGTTTCCACTGGACTGATTCGGCTGGGGGAGAACCCCTTACCCCAGTGATACCTGCCCTGCTTCTTCAGACTCCCATTTTGGTTGGGGGACAGGGCGAGGCTGCTCCTCACTGCGGTCAGAGCCACATCCTGCAGAGGAACAGGGGAGGGGGAAGTAAGAAGCAAAACAAGCAGAACCACCATAGGCAAGACCATGGGGAGAGCACTCCGGGACCAGGCACTCATGTGCCGCCAGCAGGTCCCGAGTGCAGCCTCGGCAGAGGACCTGAGGCCTCTGGGGCCGTCTTGAGGTGCTTGTTTCTCATGCTTCCTCAGCCCGCTTCAGCCTCATTGAGAGCATGCCACGGGAGGAGGCTTCTTCAGATTGTGTGGTTCAAGGCCCACTTTTATCATTTGCCAGTGACATTAGCCAAATTGCTTAACTGTTCTTAGTTTCATTTTCTTCATTGCAAATTGAGGATACCTACCTTACAAAGGGTTGGAAGACTGAGATAATTCACATGAAGCACTTGCCATATAGTAGGTTCTCAATAAATGTGAATAATAATTTTTTTAATCAGGACTCCAGGGACCCCTATATTTCTCATGCCTCTAAAGGCAGTACAGCCACTAGCCAACGTAGGCTTCTGGAGTCAGAAAAACAGTTGTGTTTGACCTTGGGTAAATTATTTAATGTAAGCTTAAGTTTGCTTAGCTGTAAAACAAAGATAGTAATACCTACATTTCACAGTGTAGGTGTGTATCTGGGTACAGATGTACAGTACCCAGTCAGTGTCCAAAAAGGGCAGCTGTGAGAGCTATCTGCCAGGTAAGCTTCATCTTCTCCACTGTAGGAGCAAGAGCCCACTTCCCTTGAGGTCTTAGCTGTGGTGCGCTAGCCTGGGGTATGCCCTCACCCCTCCAGCTAAAGCTCCTACTGCTCTGTTGGCCTGTTTGAGAGATCATGATGACCTCCAGTCCTAAGGGAAAAATGGGAACCAAGTGTAGAGGACTGAGGGAGCGCAGGGGGAAAGAGACGACGAGATGAAACAGACGATGATGGGACGGAAACCAGAGACAGAAGGGGAAAAGCTACTTCTCTCTTGCTAAGGAAGCCTGTGGCCTCTCGTCTAGTG
>SJXQ01008435.1:357369-379359 GCA_006408695.1 Aepyceros melampus
CCTTCCCTAGGAACCATGGAGTCCTTCAGTTCCAAGAGTCTGGTGCTACAGGCAGAGAAGAAGCTACTGAGTAAGATGGCAGGGCGGTCTGTGGCTCATCTCTTCGCGGATGAGGCGAGCAGCGAGGTGCTAGATGAGCTCTACCGTGTGTCCAAAGAATACACACGCAGCAGGCCCCAGGCCCAGCGGGTTATCAAGGACCTGATCAAGGTGGCGGTCAAGGTGGCTGTGCTGCACCGCAGTGGCTGCTTCAGCCCCAACGAGCTGGCCCTGGCAAGCCGCTTTCGCCAGAAGCTGCGGCAGGGCGCCATGACAGCACTCAGCTTCGGGGAGGTGGACTTCACCTTCGAGGCCGCCGTGCTGGCCAGCCTGCTGACCGAGTGCCGGGACGTGTTGCTGGAGCTGGTGGAGCGCCACCTCACGCCCAAGTCCCACGGCCGCATCCGCCACGTGTTCGATCACTTCTCTGACGCCGGCCTGCTCACGGCCCTCTACGGGCCTGATTACACCCAGCACCTGGGCAAGATCTGCAGCGGGCTCAGGAAGCTGCTGGACGAGGGCAAGCTCTGAGAGTCCCAGCCCCAGCGCGCTCCTTCTTGGCAGAACGGCTGACTGAGACAACTACACACACCAGGCTTCTAACCCTGTGCCTCTGCACTAATGCTTTTCAATCTCAGGCTCAGTCTTTCCCAAGAGTGCGTGTGACTCTGAGACTACCCCACCCCCAAACTCCTGGTGGAGAAGAAGCAGTGCTGAGGGTTGAGGCCTCTCTTCCCACTCCAGCCCCAAGACCGGAAACAGAGCTGCCTGAAAAAGACGAAGTGAAACTTGGATCTCTGTTTTCCCCGCAAAGGGCCTTTCAAACAGGGAAGCCCCCTCACTTCAGAACCAGGGTAAGAGGGCATAGACCAGCTAACTCTTCTGGGGACACTAAAGACAGCTGGGAGGAAGGGGACCCTGAGAGACATTCTAGACCTTCAGATCTCGGCAGAGTCTGGACGGATCCCAGAGGCTCTGCTCCAAGGGCTAGGGCAGGGGAGGGTCTCACAGAGGAAATAAAACTATTAAAACATGCACAGGGCTCAATGTTTAATCTCTCCAGCTTCTTATATCTTATACCATCACAAAGGAAAGAGGTATATAAACACCACTCATCTCACCTCTCACCATTTCCATACAGGAGACTGAGGCATATTTCCAATATCACTGGGGTTTCTTTGCCTACTTCTGTTTAAGAAACTCAAAAAAACTGTACGACACATCAGTGCTACAAATTACAAATAAATACATAGTGAGGAACAAGGCAGAGATCAATAGGCTCTGGTAGGGAGAGGGTATAACAAAGAGGCTCCCATGGCAAAAAGATTCCCACAACTGTCTTCCTCTTCAAACTCAAGTCAATTCTTCTTCCATCCCTTAGTCTCACACAGGCTGAAGAAAGGAGCAGATCAGAGGGGGTAACTGGTGGCACGGAGGGTTTTGGACCCTACATTGCTTTTTTTTTTTTTCCTCAGAGCAAGAGTTGTGAAAAAGTTACAGGGACCTGAGTAGTCAAGACTAAGCCCAAATTCTTTCATTTGAGACTGGGGGCAAGGCCCGGCACAGTCTGCCACTCCCTGCAGCAGGGCTAGACCACTGATGGCCCATTCTCAGTAACATGGCTGCCTAAGAAGGTGGGGGACGTGGACTGGAAATCACTGGCTCACTGCTCCTGGGCTCCCCACATCGCAGGACTACAGAAAGCCCAGTTTTCAGCTAAGAGTGGGAAACAATAAGATACAGCAAATAAATATTACTTCAATATAGCACCAAATAAATTAGGTAACAGAGTTGGAGATGGGGAGGAAGTTAGGGGCTAGGGGAGTCCCTGCCTCCCTTGGCTCTAAGGCCAAGGAATCATGGAAGGAACGGGAAGGGCAGCAGGGATGTAAAAAGACCTTTTGAGTCTAAAGACCAACTCTAGACTCAGCCCAAGAACAGAGAAGGGGTCAATTTCCCATCCCCTACTCTTGCCAATAGAACTGCTCCAAGCCAAGGAACTCGTATGGACAAGGAGGCTGGGGAGACGGCAGGAGTATGGGGAGGTAGGCTGGGAAGCTCTGTTCTTGAGCCTCACCTCAGACTCCTCTCTCCCTCAAGATGCTCCTTCAGCATCTAGCTTGTCTCAATCAGTTCTGGGGACCTCAGAGTTTGAAGATTTCATCTTCCTGGTCCCGAAGTGTCCGGGTCCGAGAGGTCTGGGTCAGTGGCACGGGACCTAGGACTGCTCGTTGCTGCATCCGTGGAGAGCTCAGGTGAAGACTTGAATCCTCCCCAGGTATCCTGCAGGCGAGGAAAAGGGGGAAAAAGCAACAGATCAAGGGGAAAGACTAAGATGGGCTGAGTGAAGAAGTAAGTGAGAAGCTGTCTTCCTCTTAATATACATGAGCTGGTTGCTTTACGATGGAGTCCCAACACCCTCTGGATAAATCCTAACCCTAACGTTCCTTCATGGATCATCGGAGCAGTAAGAACAGCCAAATATTTCCTTCCACTGGGAACACAGAATCATTTTCCAGTGCTTCCACCCATTCCAACAGCCATGGGCTCTGTGAATTGTCTTGGGGCCACCTGAGGGAAAGGCTTCACCTTGCTTCTGCTCACACTGGGCTTACTTTGTGTCTGATCAGGTAAGGGTGGGGGAACAGAGAAATTTATGGAGGGACCTAAAAGGACCCATTCAAGACTCACCCACTTTCCCCCTTTTTCAGCTTCTGGGCAGCAGCCTTCTTTGACAGGCTGATCTGTGAATCGAGCTTCTTAAGGAAATCGGAGGCAGAAAGGTCATGCATGGGGGGCTCCTGGCCAGGTGTGGGAAGGACTTCACCATTGGCATGTCCTAAACTTCTTTCTCGTTTCTTCCTCTCGGCTGAGTGTGGTCGAACTTCATCCTTACTTGGCTGTACTGCTTCTTCTCCATCCTTCTCTTCCTCAGAATCCAAACCATTGAACAGATCTCTGGGCTCTGTCAGGATGGGGATGTAGAGGGTTTTCTTCAGGAAGATGGAGTCATTAGTATAAAGGCGGTTGCACGCTTTATCTGTTCCATCTTTTAAAAAAAAGTCACCACAATTAATGACAGTAATAATGATCCACCTTATATTTGTACAGCATCTCATGCCTTTTAAAGTGACTGTTCAGAGTCTTATCTGGCCCTATAACAACCAAAATTACAGAGGGCTGATATTATCCCTATTTTACTGATCAGTAGTTTTTCACACTGTTTGGTTTTACGGCCCCTTTACATTTTAAAAAAATATTGAGGAAGAAAGCTTTTACTTATGTTAATCACATCTATCATATTTAAGGCATTATAAATTAAAACTTAAAAAATTTAAAACACTGTTAAATGTTAACATAAATATTTTAATGAAAAATATTTTCTAAAACAAAAATAGAGAACATATAGCAAGAACAGAGGCACTGTTTTACATTCTGTAAATCACTTTCATGTCCGACTTAACTGAAGATAACAGGCTTCCCATGTCTTCCTCTACAAGCATCTGTTGCAGTATCACAGGTCACATGGCTTCTGAAAATCACAGTGTGCACTCACGAAAATAAAAAAGATGCATAAAGTCTTGCTATTATTACTATGGCAATAGTTTTGACCTTGTGGACCCCTGAAGAGTCTTAGGGACCCCTAGATTTTGGAACTACTGTAAAGGTGAAGGAACTCACTCTGAAACTAACTAGATTCTAATGGCCTTTCCAGCTCTTGGCTCTAAGGCAGTGGAGCAACGTCCCCATATACGATACTTTGAAAACTACCACAAAGATGAAGGAGCTGAGGCTCAGAGAGGTTAAGTGACTTGCCTGGCAAGCTACTGATAGAGCTAGAATTCCGGGCCTTTTCACTTCTCCCAGGAATGCTTTTCTTATTTATTTATCTTGGCCATGTTGCCAGACACGTGGGCTCTTAGTCCCCGACCAAGGCTGGAGCCCATGCCCCCTGTAGTGGTTAAGGCCCCCTTAACCACTGGGCCTCCAGGGCAGTCCCCAGGAATGCTCTTCTTATTATAATATTAATAATTTCACTGGTCAAGTATTATTTAGTGCCTATTTATTCATCACTAAACACAGTGGCTGGCATCACCATCTATATCTACCTGCCTCCCAAGATAGAAATATCACTGTCATCTTTAACTCATACTTTTCTTTCACCATCTATACCCAAGAGGTCAACAAAAATGCTGCAGAAATCTCATCTCTGGTCTCAGCTTCACACTGTCATTGACTTAGACTCACTCAGTATGTCTCATTTGGGTATTGTTAAGTTTTTTAACTGGCCTTCCTCCCTCCCTTTCAACTTATCTTCTACCCTGCTGACATGTATCTTTAAAAAAAAAATTTAACCTGATCAATCCACTACCTTGCTTATGAACTTTCTATAGCTCCCCACTGGGTCAGAGATAAAATCCAAATTACCATTCAAGGGCATTCTCAATCTCACCTTCATAGGAAGTCCAGCCACACCTCCCTTCTGCCGCTTACACCTTTTGCCATCCTGAACTTTTTATTTTTCTTCCAACATTTCATCATCTTTCACACTTATGTGACTTTATCTGCCTGGAATGCTTCTCCACTACTCCCTTTCTGGCCTGGAAAACTTCTCATCAACTATCATTCCCTTTGTGTTACCTTCTTCAGGGCTCTCAATGCATACTGTAAATATTGCCATATTAATACCTGTCTTATTATACTGTAGGCATATTTGTCCTGTGCAAACTGTGAGTCATTTAAGGGCAGGACTGGTGACTTGCTGTCTCTGAATCCCTTCGATTCTCCTCAACATCGCACAAACTTGGCACAGAGCAGAGGCTCATTAATGCTTTATGAGTAAAGAAACTAGATAATAAAATATAGAAACCACAGACACTGTATATCAGTATTTTATTACCCGAGGCCAGGCAGCCAGTTTTACTAAAAATTCATCCCATAAAGGCACCAGTTTGGGAGATCATAATTCTTATAACTGTCCAATAGCAAAGCTGTTTCCACTCTAGGCCAAGACTACTAAAATAAACTTGACTAATAAAATCTTATGCTATAATGAGTTTAAAAATAAAATGGATTGATCTGAACAGTAAAAACAGTTAAAAGCTTGCAGTTTTATACTTTTACGTTGCCAAGCACTTTGATGCTATTCATTTTATTTTGCCTACATAATATCCTAGGTCCCTTCTAGCTCCAAGATGATATGAATTAATTTGTGAATTTTCTGTTGCTTTTATTACTTCCCAGAAGTACCATGTATGGGGACATTGTTCCTCTGTCTTCAAGCCAAGAGCTAGAAGGTCATTAGAATCTAGTTAGTTTAATAGAGCAGTTCAAAGTGAGGATTCTATTTTTTTGGCCATGCAACACAGCATGTGAGCTCTTAGTTCTGGACCAGGGATCAAACCCACACCTCCTCAGTGGAAGCATACAGTCTTAACCACTGGACCACCAGGGAAGTCCCATGAAATGAGGATTTTAGAACAAGACAACTGGGGCTGAATCCTAGCTTGAACAACTGGACTAGTTGTATATAGTTCATAGCAAGTTATCTCTCAAAGCTTCAGTCTCCTTATCATTAAAAATTTGTTTTTATTGAAGTATAAGTGACTTACAGTATTATATTAGTTCAGATGTACAACATAGTGATATTTCTTACCTTTAAATGGAAATGGTCACATCTACCTCATAGTTTCATGGAGATAATATGAGATAATAGAGGTTGGCATATACTAAGTGTTCCTTAAATGACAGGTAGGTAATAAATTAGGTAATTTATTTACCTAAGTTTTTTTATTTTTTATTCTTATTGTACAAATGGTGAGGAAACTGAGGCCCTAGACAGTGAAGTGATTGACTATCCAGTGACTCAGCTAGTAAGCAGCAGAATGAAACCAGAACCTAGAACTTTTCTTTACTAGACTACAGAGATTTTCTGTACTCAGAAAGATACAGGGCAGTAAGAAAACCTCACACAATAATTGTTGAATCACTGGCAGCAGTTTCCTTCATTGCACAGCATCTGAGCCTCTGCTGGGATGAAAGGACTACTCAGTACTTTCAAATCCATTTCCTTTATTTAGGCCATCCCTCTCCTAAATGTTCACTTTACTATACTCCCCATCTCCAGTGTGGAAATTTTAGCCAGACTTTCATTCATTCAAAAAACATCTATTAAGCTTCTATGTGCTGGGGATTATGTCAGACTCTAGAGATATAAAATTGAAAAGAAACAGTTTTGTCCCTTAGAGTGCAGGCTATTGGAAAGACAAAGATGGACAGGATGTAGACCACTGGATTACATGGTTCATAGAGACGAGTGTAGAGAAAGGGATGTCCAGGTCTTTGAAGGCCCATTGTGATGGTCCTCTTAAAGTCTGCACTAACGTCTCCTCCCAAATAAAAACCAATCTTCTTTCCTGACTTTCCATCCTTTGTTAACTCCTCTACAAACTCACCATGTTCTGTCACCTACAATCATTATTTGTGTCCCTGCTCATTTCTTCAGTTCAGTTCAGTTGCTCAGTTGTGTCCAGCTCTTTGTGACCCCTTGAATTGCAGCATGCCAGACCTCCCTGTCCATCACCAACTCCCGGAGTTCACCCAAACTCATGTCCATCGAGTTGGTGGTGCCATCTAGCCATCTCATCCTCGGTCGTCCCCTTCTCCTCCTGCCTCCAATCCCTCCCAGCATCAGGGTCTTTTCCAATAAGTCAACTCTTCACATGAAGTGGCCAAAGTATTGTTGGAGTTTCAGCCTCAGCATCAGTCTTTCCAATGAACACCTAGGACTGATCTCCTTTAGGATGGACTGGTTGGATCTCCTTCCAGTCCAAGGGACTCTAAAGAGTCTTCTCCAACACCACAGTTCAAAAGCATCAATTCTTTGGCCCTCAGCTTTCTTCACAGTCCAACTCTCACATCCATACATGACCACTTGGAAAACCATAGCCTTGACTAGATGGACCTTTGTTGGCAAAGTAATGTCTCTGCTTTTGAATATGCTATCTAGGTTGGTCATAATTTTCCTTCCAAGGAGTAAGTGTCTTTTAATTTCATGGTTGCAATCACCATCTGCAGTGATTTTGGAGCAGACTTTATGTCTGACACTGTTTCTATGTTTCCCCATCTATTTCCCATGAAGTGATGGGACCAGATGCCATGATCTTAGTTTTCTGAATGTTGAGCTTTAAGCCAACTTTTTCACTCTCCTCTTTCACTTTCATCAAGAGGCTTTTTAGTTCTTCTTTGCTCACTTCTTACTAGACTGTAAATTACATGAGAGCAGCAGCTACATGCTTTATTTATGTTTCTATCTCCCAAGATGATTACCACAATGCTTTGAATATACCAAGCAGAAAAATGTTGCCTAATTCAACAAGATATAGGGGAAGACCCTTATCAACTTTAAAACAATGTATTTTTACTCCTACTAAATACATCCTATGCATGAACTGAAATGGTTGGCATAGAGAGTACCTGTTTTGTACCACAGAGACCACCTTCTTGAAAAGAAGAGGGCAGAGCATTGAGGAAGAGAAGAGAACAAGAGGAGACAGCACTTAAGGAACCTCAGACTAAAAACTAGCTCTGCACTGTTTGCTGTGAATGTTTAGTCATTCTCAATTAAAATATTTCTGTGTAGTTAACAGTACAGGCTTTGGAGTCAGACCTGTTTGAATTTTCATGTCAACACTTATTAGTTATTTGACCTTGGTCACACTAACCAATCTAAGTCTCAGTTTCTTCACCTGTAAAAAGGGCACAATAATTATATGCTTGATAGGGATGTGAGGATCAAATGAGCTAATGAATGTAAAGTCTTTAGTACAGTGACTGGCCTGCTGCTCCCCTCCGTTGGGATAATGGGACAGGATTTGTTCCCACCAGACAGTGCAACACTGAGATGGGAAAACAAAAAGATAAAGGTGGACCAAACCTTTATCACAATTAGTTAATATAAACACAATTAAGAAAATTTCAGGGGAAGTTGCCTAGAGGACCATACATTCTCATGAGGAATAAACCTCTTCTAATTGGGTGTCTACGTCCCAATCCTGGAAGACTCACCGTCACCCCGTATTTGAGTGCTAGTCCAGCCAGGGTGTCTCCGGGCGCCAACTGATGCTCCAGGCGTCTTCCCTCACCGGGGAGCACGCAGACTGCACCAGGCTTCCATAAGAACGAGCCCGGCTCCCTTGAAGCAGTCCTGACCCCCCGAGGGGGGCCTGTCTAGAGGGAGAAGCCATCTCCTCACCCTGCGGACACTGAGGTTACAACCCCGGGAGGCCCGGCCGAGTGACGGATAATGACGGGCTCGCGGTCCGCAAATGGGTATCTTAGAGGATTCCTCTTTCAGTCTTCTCTCTTAAGTCTTCCCGCCTCCCCCGACGATACGCGACTTGTCAGCCGTAGCTTCTCCTCCCTCCAAGTCCCCTTCCCACAAATCTGTACTCTGACTATTCAGTCCCTACCTGAGTCTTTCCTTAGCACCCCTGCGACTTTCGACTCCCCACAACAACTCGCGACGTTGACCCCTGACCTTTGAACTCTAGCAGTCTCCTTAACACGCAGCTCAATTTGCCCCTACGTCTGGCAGCCCGACCTCCAGGCTCCCCAATACCCCGACTCCGCCCGGTCCCGGAGTTAGCCCTCTAGGGTCAGGAACAGATCAGGCCCACCCTATATGGGCTGTGGCTGCAGGCGAAGGGCGTGACAATAGCCAGAGTCTGTAGCACTCTTTCTCCTTCAGAGATCCTCAAAGGTATTCTCCAAACCAAATCAGTCACACCCTCAAATTCGGGCTCCTCATCTAGGTTCTTGTCGTTCCAAACGCCTCGAATCTGCCAAGACGAAAGGGCCTGGATCCAGCCCGGGGGCAAGCTCTTTGAAAAAAAGACTTCATTTCCCAAAAGGCCCCGCGCCGGTGAGGTCGCAGGGCCCCGTAAGAAATGCAGTCCCTCTCGGCCGGCTAGAAGCTGGCTTCCGGGATCGCGCAGTGCATTCGTGGAAACACATCCTCGGAAGTCAGGGGCCAGCCGGAAAGAGACCGGAAGGAATGGTGACGACCCACTCCCGCTACGGTGGCCTGAAAGGAGTGGCGAAAGCGGCTGGATAGAGTTTTTGATTTCTGGGGCTCACAGTCTTGATGTCTTTCAAGAGGAAGGAGACGATTGGAGTCAACTCAATGTGCTCAAAGTAGGCGGAGAGGAGTGCGTCCGAAGCAGCTTCATCTGCCCTCTGAAAGCTGTGAAGGGGCTGTTTTGTTGCTGTGGCAACAACTGGGGGGCGGGGTGGAGGGAACCAAAAGACTAAGAGGTGGTGGTGACCCCTTTTTCGCCGCAGATGTGTGTTCTCCCATGATCTTTATTCCCTTTGAGTCCTCGTCTCTATCATTTCCCTTTTATCCCTCCCTCATATCCAGCTGATCCCGTCCGGACTTCTTCCCCTGTCCCCTGCAGAAACGAAGAGTCGGGGACCTGCTTGCCAGTTACATCCCAGAGGATGAGGCGCTGATGCTACGGGATGGACGGTGAGAGCGAGGAGTGGATCAAGTTTAAGGGTTTTGAAGTTAGAGACTCAAGAACTTTTGTTATTAAGGTGGAGAGCAGGAGTATCTAGGATTCTTTGGCTGGGAGTGAGTAACAGGGATGTGGGTGACGGAGACTGGGAGACTTGGGAGTTGGGGTTTGGAAATGAATGCTTGGACAGGGTGGGACCTATGACCAAGACTCCACTCCCCAGGGACCAATTATCTTTCCTACTCCCCAGCTTTGCTTGTGCCATCTGTCCCCACCGACCTGTCCTGGACACTCTGGCCATGCTGACTGCCCACCGTGCAGGCAAAAAACATCTGTCCAGTAAGTTTGGGAAAAGACAGACGATAGAGTAAACCCTTAAAATCTCTTCAGACCACCCTTGGTGCTCTGCTTTTAATCCTCTTCCCCTTTCTCCTTAGGCCTGCAGCTTTTCTATGGCAAGAAGCCACCAGGAAAGGGCACAGAGCAGAATCCAAGACAGCATAATGAACTCAGGAGAGAAGAGACCACAGCAGAGGTAATCAGATAGGGGAAGCTGTGTTCCGGGCAGGACTTTGCTGCACACCTTAGGCTTGAATGACTTTGGCTTATTTCTGGCTCTGAAGGCTCTGACTCTGTCTTCTGTCTTCATGCCAGGCTCCTCTCTAACCCAGACTCGACTTATCACTCAGAGTGCTCTGCACAGAGCTCCTCACTATAACAGTTGCTGCCGCCGGAAGTGCAGGTCAGTGGGATGGGAAAGCCAGAGGTAGGGAGGGACAAGAGATAGATAGCTCTAAAGTGATTATTTTCCTAATTGTAATCTGAGAAATACCAAGTGTTCTGGGGGTGTTAACTTGTATTTCAGGAAAAAGATTTTTGTAACTAAAAAAGTGCTTTGTAATCCTATTTGATTAAAAATTAGTGTATTTTAAGGGTTCTACAAAAATCATAAGATTAAAAAAAAACCCTTAAAAGATTAATTTAGACTTTCCTAAATTTACTGGATTCCAAAATTCTTTCTATGCAGAACACTTACTAATATCTTGAGGAACACAGAATTGGGAAGCACTCCTATAAGGAGTTGGGAGTCACAGGAGATTAGGCCCTTTCCTTTACTGCTTTTACAGACTTCGATTCTTCTCTGTCCAGACCGGAAGCCCCTCGTCCCTCTGTCTCTCGTCCCCCTTTGCCACCCCCAGAGGCTGAACCCCAAGGTGGGAAGATCGGTAAAGAACCTGAGCCTGAGGCTGGTTCACAGACCAAGGAGTCAGCCACTGTCTCATCCCCCGCACCTATGAGCCCCACAAAAAGACGGGCCCTGGATCATTACCTCACCCTTCGAAGGTGAGTATGCAGAATTTGTCCTCAGTTTTTCCCTTTTCTCTCTGACCCTCCTTGTTTCAGAGCTTCTCAAGTGTTTTTACTTGTCCCCCTGGGGCTCCCCAGGTGGCGCAGTGGTAAAGAAACCACCTGGCAATGCTAATGCAGGAGATGCAGGTTTGATTTCTGGGTCAGGAAGAGTCCCTGGAGGAGGGCATGGCAACCCACTCCAGTATTCTTACCCAGAGGATCCTGGCGGGCTACACTCCATGGGGTCACAGAGTCGGTTCCTCCTGAAGCAACTTAGCACACATGCACGCATGCACAAAGACTCCTTACATATGTAACTTCTTTTCAGATAGTTCGGAGATTAATTACAGTTAGAACTATTGGGGCTTCCCAGGAGGCTCACAGTGAAGAATCGTCCTATATTGCACAAGAGGCAGGTTCGACCCCTGACTTGGGAAGATTCCCCTGGAGAAGGAAATGGCAACCCATTCCAGTATTTTTGCCTGGGAAATCCCATGGACTTAGGAGCCTGGCAGGCTACAGTCCATGGGGTCATAGAGTTGGGCATGACAAAGCACTCGCATACATGCTTTTATTAATTTAATAAACTTCTTTTCCTGACCAGTTCTATTTTCTGGTGTTTCCAGCTCTGGATGGATCCCAGATGGACGAGGTCGATGGGTAAAAGATGAAAATGTTGAGTTTGACTCTGATGAGGAGGAACCCCCTGATCTCCCCTTGGATTGACATCCTCTTTCTCCATTCATTTCACAAATAAACTACAGCAGGTGCTGGGAGCCCAGCTTTCCCTGAGTCTGGTTCCTTGTTTCAGGATTTCAGATCTGTTCATTCTCAGCCCAGCCAATTCTTCTCTGCAAGGTACACAGCTCCCCACACTTCTAACCCCTCCCCCACCTTCTCCCACAGTCATGCCAAGCGTCAGCTGCATGCAGCCTGGTGCCCTATTAATAAGTCTGTCAGAAGGAGGTTTTTGCCCTTCATGTTTTCTGCTTTCTTCTCCACCTCCACTCAAAGTCCTTGCCTCCTTCCAATAACATGAGGGTTGTGGGTAGGCACTGGTCGGCGGGGAGGGGTTGGACATGTCTGGAAACAGGGCCAGGGATAGCCACCCTGTGAAAGTAAAAGAGACTAAAGGCATTGGCAGGGTTATGGGGAACACCAAGGGAGCGAGCTCCCCCCACCTCCTCCTGGTAACCTGAACCTCCCTGCCTGCTGATCCCCAGAGTATAAATAATCCCCTGATGAATTGGCAGTAACCCTTGGGGGTTAGCGCCAAGATTTCCACTCCAAAGCCCAAGGAAGGAGGCAGGCAGAGTGGACAGTAGGGCCTTTATTTACAGGAAAGGAGGGACAGATGGGATTTAAGTTTGCAGGGCTCTGAGCCCTAGTTGGTAAAGGGAAAGGTAGTGTTATCTCTTCTTTTGCTGGCGACCTGTAAAGGAAGAAGAGTAAACGCAAGTCATTATCCCATCTCTTGCCTCCTGCAAAGGTGTTCTTCTCCTTTCTAGTTCCTTGGCCAGACTCATAGATCCAATGTCTGAGGTCACCAAGCATGCTCCTCCCTGCCATGTTAAAATAAGAAACAACAGGGCAGATAAAAACACACGGCCCCAACAGCTATGACTAATTCCCTTTTGCCTCTCTACTGGTGTACTTGGGCAGAGGAGTCTTCCTGTCTACTTTCAGGCCACCTATGGCATTTGAACTTCTGTGAATGGCACTTGGGAGCACCCTAGGCGCTTTCAGGGGTATCCACCAGCTTCTGCAGCTACTCGCCTTCTCCCCCACGCACCATGTCCGCAGCTACTCACGCAGTTCATTGTTCCGGGTCATGGCCTGGGCGGCCCGAGCGCGTGGCCCCTGCTGTGTAAAGTGGTAGCCAAAGCGGACAATGGAGGGACACTGTTCGAGCACGGTGGCCATCTCCATCTCCACTGCGTCACCAGGCCACTGGCGCTGGGGGAGGGCGAGATGGAAGCCGTCAGCACCCCTTGTCTGGATTGTTCACCATCTCACACCACCAACCCTTTGGGAAGTTAAAGAAGCTCGTTCTCCGGAATGAGTGATGAGAGGTGCTGCCTTGGCTCCCCTCATAAGAAGAGGAAGAGTCCAAACAAGATCAGATGAGATCCTGCCTGTGGCTGCCCCAGGGAAGAGGATCAGTGAGTGTTAGCTGACTGCAAAGACTAGGGGAAGGGAAGGCTGACCTGGTTGTCTACTCGGAGCTCAGTGAGTGTGGCGTTCTCCCGAACTGCCTTCAGCACGGCCATAAGCCCTGTGCTGCTAATGAAGTTGGATTCGATGTTCAGGCTCTGGAGGCTACGATTCTCACGCAACATGTCAGCCACCGCCTGGGTAGTAGGGACTTGGATTAGGGTTGGGTACAGTTTCACAGATGACTGAGGAGAGAAAGAACAGGAGCGAGAGGGAGACAGCTCTTTGAGAAGAATCCTTGAGCTGGGTGTGGGGCTCCAGGGAGGCAGAGGGAGGGTAGGTAGAAGGGAAAGCAGTGGGGTGATGTGTGCAGTGGAGTTGGGGGTGGTTGAGAGGGTTTGGTGCTTTAGGAAGACAATCAGGATTTCACAGCTGTGAGTCAAAGGACTGAGGGGAGGAGTCTCCAGCAGGTCTCCCCTAAGAGAGTTGATGGGAATAGCACCCCCAGCACAACCCTTTCTGACAGCCCTGCCAGGGATGCATGTCCAGGGAGGGTGAGGGACGCCAGCTAGCCTTACATTGGCAATGGGGTCACCACTCCTTGTGGCCACCAGGCTGAAGCTCCGGACATGGGTATTTGTCTTCATGGCCTCACACAGCTCAGTTAGCATGGCTATCGGGATGTCCTATCAAAGGGGAATAGGAGAGGGTGGGCCAGGGGACTCATAAGGCAGCAGTTAGGCCGGTGTTACTGCTTAGAGGATGAGGTCAGATATCACACCTGGATATTATTGAGGTTCACCTCCTCTACCTCCTTGTCGTTGCTTCGTACACTCTTCAGTATCTCCTCGATGTTGGTGGGATTTGGGGGCTCATCTGGCACTGGCTTGTACTTGTCAGGCTGCACCACACCTGGTGGGTGAGGGGAGGAAGGAAACCCCAACATGTTCCCCACAGTCTCCTCCCCATTCATTCTATCACTTATGCATTCTGTCCTCTCCCTGACTGCCTCATTTCACCCCTTGCTACCGTTGCTCAGACTTCAGGACACCTGCCAGGAGCCCTGGGCGCCATGCTCCCAAACACACTCACTGCTAATGCCTTCGGTGTTGCAGATTTCTCCACTGCAGATCGCATCGTAGTACTGCTTGTTGCTCATCAGTGTGTACATGCCCAGAATTGCTGGAGAGAGTAGGCAGAGGGGGCACAGGGAATGAGAAAAACGGGCTTGTTCCAGGCCCCCCACCACCTCATTCTGAATCTATTGCATTTTTGAAGCCTGACCTCTTCCAAAGAGGTTTCCACTTTTGGTCCCAGGGGTCCCTTCCATTAAGCTGTGTAAGGCAGTGGTTTTCAAAACATTATGACAGGGCTAAGGGAAGGTCCCTAAGGAGCCACTACAGGGTGAGGGTTTCTGTTAGACCCTTCTGTTTGCAGCCAAAATAGTTTTGCTTTATAATCCCTGTAAAATCGCCCTTGAGATGTTAACTTATTAAATTTAAAAATGAGTGAATACATATATAGACAAAAATTAAAAACCACTACCCAAGGCTTTCTCAAAACATCCACATCCCACTAGTCCCGTGCCATGTTAATGAGCCCTGCCCCAGATCCTCCCAATTCAACTGCCCACAGCTGCCCACCTGCAATGTCACACATCTCAGCATCTGTGGCGTGGGCCAGCGCCTCCTCCAGCTCAGGCTCCAGAGTGACCTGCTCCTCCACTGGAATTTCCCTCTTGGGCTGGATGTAGGGTTTTCCTGATGGGCAGATGAGGATGGTTCAGGTTGAGGTCATTTCTCCTAAGATCCTGGCCTCCAGCTTCCTTTCCTTCTCCAGGAGGTAGAATGCTGGGTCACTAGGAGCCACTGTAAAACCTGAGTCCCCTACAAGCTCAGGACTCCTGGGTCCCCTTGCTCACTTCTAAGAGCTGGAGTGCAAGTTGGCATGCAGGTGTAGGCAGCTGATTTCCTGGCAGTTAGGAGTGGGCAAGTGAGAAGAAAGCTGGAATGGGGACATGGGAGAGACCACCATTGGGTTCTAGGAGGCATGGATGTTAGAGATCCCATACCCTTCTTCTCGCCTGTGAAGGGCACCAAGTCATCACGCTCTTTGACCTCTAGTGCCTGCTGTTCCAGGTACTGCAAGAGGGCCTCTCGGTCCAGCGGCCCCGTTGGGCTCTTCTTTGTCTGGTCACGTTGTCTTAGCCCAGCTGGCAGGAGCATGTTCTTAGGGATGAGTTTTGGAGAGCAAGTCAGGGCCCCCCCTCGGCCTGGGGCACCTCCAGGTCTCCCTAAAGCATCTCCAGACACTGTTCCCCTGAGCTTCTTGGGACTCTAAGCCCTGTAGATGACCCTGGTCTCAGTCCTGGGCCCCACACCCTTCCTACCACCTAGGGATTGCCCAATACCCGGTGCTGGAGCCCCTACCTCAGGGTCCATCTCCTGTAGCTCGTAGTCCAGCTGTTCTAGCTCCTCAGGGCTCAAGGTCTTTAGGATCTCATCTTCATCTATGTCTCTGTATTTTTCCAGTTCCTTTTGATACGATGACATGATGGCCCCCACCCCCTCCCCACTGTGTGGCACTCACGGAGCCTGGGTTATAGGGAGAAAGTGGTTGGACAATGGCAAGATGTACACAGACACAGCAGGGAAACAGATAAGCCAGTGGGGCAGAACAATAAATAAGCTGGTTGCCTTGGAGGATAGAGATCTAGCTGGGCATGGGAAAATGGGAGAAGGTTGGGTTGTTTAGTTAGAACTGGAGCCTCCTCACTTCCACAGCTTCCAGCCACTCTGGATGGGGATCCCAGGTATGCAGGGTGAATCCCTCTCCCCATTGTATCTGAAACCCTGGCAGTACCCCTCCCCTTAACCTCGCCTGTCAGTGCCTCTTGCCCTAGCACAGCTGCCAGGAGCCCTGCCATCACAGCTGGCCCCAAGCCCAATTCCTATTGCAAGGAAGGGGGGCAGGCAGAGAGCTTCAGGGAAATTCCGCCTCTCTTCCCCCTAATCAAGTTTTTCCTAAACTGGTTTAAGAAACCAAGGAGGACTGGGGGGAAAGACAGTGCTCTTATTCCACCCTCATTTCCTTTTATTGTGGGGGATCAAGATCTCATTATGTTTGCTCAAATTCTAAATCCTGAAGGAAAGCGAGAGCTCAGAGGCCCTGGGAGACATCCAGGGTGGGGGAGGGTGGCACAGCCTTAGGAGAAGGTACTGAGTTCACACAATGTGTCCCCCAGTCTAATGGGTGGGAAATGCCTTCTAAATGGGATAAAGTTTCTCTAAAACAGTGAGAGGATTAAACTTGCATGATGTTTTAAGCCACACATACACTCCATGCTGAATATGAAAGATTGAGAAAATGTGTGAGATACGTACATTGACAACGTAAACTACAGTTAAGGGAGAGGACAGACAGCGACAGAAACAATGAGTAACAGAGACACAGACACCACATCGTTCCCAGTAGGAGCCCCTCTTCTCCCATCTCCCACCAGGCTCTGATCCACAAGCCCCCTGCCTTCCCCACCTACCAGTCCTGATGGCCACCTCCCTTCTCACCTCCCCTGCTGTTGGTTGGTCTGTCTGTTCTACTGGAGCACCGTCCGGGCAGCAAGAGGAGCCGGTGCCGGGGGAGAGGGTGGGGGAACAGTGAGCTCAGCATTTTATTATTTTAGCTCTGGCCAGGTGGGGGGTAGTGGGAGATCACATATACACAGCCCCCATACCCTGCCCAGCCCTGAGAGCCTCTAGTGGCCGCTAACAGCCATGGCACCTCCTCCCCTTCCTACAAGCCCGAGTCCCAGAAACTGGACTTCTACAAATCACAGTTCGTATTAATGCTTACTGGATTGGTCTAAAAGTCTCCTTGGGTTTTTCCATGATATCGTACAGAAAAGCTGAACAAAATTTTTGGCCAACCCAATATTTAGTGCCTGTTATATTCAAAGCAGTGACTATAAGGAGATATAGAGGTGAGTATAAGGATTTTGTTTTGGTGTCTAATTTTAAGGTGTTTATAAACTGTTAGAGGAATTAATATTTTACAGTCTGAAAAGGGCAACTCTGGAAGTTCCCTGGTGGTCCAGTGGTTAGGACTAGGTGCTTTCACTGCTGAGGGCCCAGGGTTGATCCTTGGTTGGGGAACTAAGATCCTACAAGCCATATGGTGTGGCCAAAAAAGAAAAAAAAAAACAACCCTAAAAAATAAAGAGTAAAAAGGATGACTCATAATAAAAACTATTAAACAAATATAAAACTCATTCACAAATACTTTTTGCTCCCAACCCTAGATTGGACACCAGACAAAGGGATCTTTCTATTTTATTAGGTTAAAAAACACAAACCAGTAGGAACTAGGGGGAAAGATGGGGAAAGAAATACAGAGAAGAGCTGGGCAAAGATCAGCGATGACAAAGGGGAGAAGCAGGGCTTCTTAAGAGCCCCAACCTAAGAACCTTAAGTTAGGACAGGAAAGAGGTTTCCAAGGACCAGACATCCCTTCATTTGATGACAATCTTCTGGCGCAAGGCTCGGGGCGCAGAGCCAGGGAGGGGCTCAGGAGGGGGCGGGCCAGGGCCCAGGGCTGAGGCGGCGGGCGGCAGGCCGTGGGCGGTGATGTACTTCTTGTAGGCCTCGCGGATGATCTTGAAGGCGCGAGCAGTGGCGTAGGGGATGTCTGTAACAGGGTCCCGATACAGGGCTGGCCGGTGGGTCACCGGGCAGACCTCCCGAACGGGGATCTTTGGGGGCCGCCCTTGAGGAAACCATTCCTCAAATGTGGCATCGTCACTAAAAGTGATGAAGGTACGTGAGCAGTGAGCAGGAGGGATGACGGGTCCAGTCCCAGCACGGGCAGTCAATGCAGAAGCCACAGGAGCAGGATCAAGTCTGAGGGAAAAGAGAAAAACACGCAGAGCTGAGAGGTGAAGACAACAGATAAAGAGAGATCAGAGAACTGAAGAAAGAGGTGGCGGCAGTGGATGGCAACAGTCCAAGAAAATCTATTAAGTGACAGGACAAACAAAGCAGGGCTGGATGGAAAAACAGGAGGAGAGAGAGACTATAAGAAAAATCGGAGCTGATGGGAAAAGGATCTGAAAGATACCCAAGTGTTAGGAGAGCTGTGTGAGGAGAGCAAGTGAAATGGGGCTGAGGGAACACAAGCTGAATACAGAAGGGAGACGTTGCCTCTCTTCCCCGAGATTCACTCACTCACCCTTCTACATCGACATTCTCTTCTTTAGGGCCTGGCTCCCCAACCAGTGGCACAGTCACTGAATGGTAGGTGATTATGGGCCCAGGGCACTTCCGCTTCTTGTGGACCTGTTCTTTTTGTCAGCCTCGAGACGCTCATATGTCTCTTCAGGAAGGAACAAGCAGATGGTCAGTTCCCTACTTCCCAAACCCCAGTCCTGTCCTATAGTCTCTTAATTACCCTCCTGGCTGTCTAGTCACTGCTCACCCAAGCCAATTAGCAAAGTCCTCTAAAGCCCTCAAGCATCTCCCATTTCATAAGCTTTCTGCTTGCCCCTCCTGACATACACCCTGCCCATCATTTCTTAGGGTCACTTGATTCCTCACTGGCTCAGAACAGTAGGACTTCAGAGCTGAAAGGGATCCTTTGGCAAGGACCCTGCTCATTTCCTCTAACCTCACGTTGCTGTTCTGTCGACCTCCCTACCTATCCAAGGCAGCACACTGCCTCTAGGATTCCCTAGGGATTAGAGTTCTTTCCTACTTTTAAAAAATAATTTATTTGTTTACTGAGTTATTTGTTTTCTGGCTGTGCTGGATCTTCGTTGGTGCATGGACTTTTCTCCAGTTGCAGCACGTGTGGGCATCATACTGGTGGCTTCTGGTGTCGTGGAGCGTCAGCTCTAGGCGCATGGACTCAGCGGTCATGGTTCCTGGGCTCTGGAGCACAGGCTCAGTAGCTGCGGTGCACGACTTAGGCTCAGTTGCTCTGCAGCATTTACGATCTTCCCGGACCAGGGATTGAACCCATGTCTCCTGCATTGCCAGGCGGATTCTTTACCACTGAGCCACCAGGGAAGCCCCCTTCTTTCCCACTGTGAGCTGAAATATACTTCCTGTTGATAGTGTTTCGCCTTTTAAGGCCAAAAGGAACACAAATCTAACCTGTCTTCCACTTGACAGTCCTTTAGTTGAAATTAGTGCTCATCTCTCTTCAGGCTGATCACAGTACCCTTTCTACTGAACCATTCCTCATACAACATGGTTCTGAGTCACTCCCTCCTTTGCCACCTGTACCAAAAACACCCTTCTATTCCTGTACTTACCATGATCTATGGCAGAGGCTGCAAGAGAGCAGCCCCCTTATGTGTCCTGCTGATTTGCATAGTGTTTTAAAGAAAAATCTGAATTAGCTGCTGACATTTAAAAGTCAGGAAATTACATTCAAATACAGAGGTTTCTGGTCCCCTTTGAAAAACTAAAGAAAATCTGGCAACTTTGTATCTGCATTCTCACAAGGCAACAATGAGCTGAGCTAACTGTTCCTTCTTTCAGGCCCTCCTCTCTAGCTCACTAGTCACCTTGTCTGGACCAGGTGACACTGCTCTGTGGCAGTTCATTGTTGGTACACACGTCTCTCAAGGGCACTGACTGTGACTCATATTACCTATACATCATGAGGGTCACGCAGCATTCCACACATTACAGGAATTCAATAAAGATTTGTTAATGTATACACAGATCAAAATATTCCTGGTCCCTCTGTCCCCCTTAAATGTGGGTACTCTGAACACAATTCTCTAGTGCAGGGGTCCCCAACCTCTGGGTCGAGGACTGGTACCTTCTGTCAAATCAGTAGGAACATTAGGTTAGAAATAAAGTGCACAATAAATGTAATGTGCTCGAATCATCCTGAAACCATCCCCCCGACCCTGGGTTCGTGGAAAAATTATCTTCCACAAAATTGGTCTTTGATGCCAAAAGGGTTGGGGACCACTGCTCTGGATAAAGTATGGCCAGAAGAGTCCTCCGGAGAAGGCACTGGCACCCTACTCCAGTACTCTTGCCTGGAAAATCCTATGGACGGAGGAGCCTGGTAGGCTGCAGTCCATGGGGTCGCTAAGAGTCGGATACGACTGAGCGACTTGACTTTCACTTTTCACCTTCATGCATTGGAGAAGGAAATGGTAACCCACTCCAGTGTTCTTGCCTGGAGAATCCCAGGGACGGGGGAGCTTGGTGGGCTGCCGTCCATGGGGTCGCACAGAGTCGGACACGACTGAAGCGACTTAGCAGCAGCAGAAGAGTCCTCTGGACATATACTCCCCTGACCCCTCCACTCCCATCCAGTGATTTCATCTTTTTTACACTTGAATTCTGGATGGTCATATTGCTTTCCTGGAGCCAACCTTTCAACTCTTCTCTCAACACTTTCCTGTACCCTCTTGTAACCCCTGCTCTATAATCAGCCAACTCATCTATTTCGTCAAGTTTCTCATTCAGTACGCCTTCCAAAACTTGCCTTACAGGAAACCTGTCATCCACAGAGGCCACTACTCCCTGCAGCCCTCTGGTGGAGGCTGCTTACTCTCCCACACCCCGGGCAGGACGTGCCTGTGTCCTGTGGAGCCCCACGCTTCAGCTCTCGTCGCCCCATTACCCTAGATACCTCTGCTCTTCTAGTTCTTCAGTACTTCGAGTACCTGAAAATCTCTGCATTCTACCACTTCTTCCAGCCTTCCTTTTCTTATGGTCATATTGCTTTCCCTGGAGCCAACCTTTCAACTCTTCTCTCAACACTTTCCTGTACCCTCTTGTAACCCCTGCTCTATAATCAGCCAACTCATCTATTTCGTCAAGTTTCTCATTCAGTACGCCTTCCAAAACTTGCCTTACAGGAAACCTGTCATCCACAGAGGCCACTACTCCCTGCAGCCCTCTGGTGGAGGCTGCTTACTCTCCCACACCCCGGGCAGGACGTGCCTGTGTCCTGTGGAGCCCCACGCTTCAGCTCTCGTCGCCCCATTACCCTAGATACCTCTGCTCTTCTAGTTCTTCAGTACTTCGAGTACCTGAAAATCTCTGCATTCTACCACTTCTTCCAGCCTTCCTTTTCTCTTATCAATCTAAACTCCTTCCCCTAGACCTGGATCAATGAGCAGTACTGGAAAGTTACACAACAGGTAGAATGAAACCACCAGAAATTCATATTCCCAAACTTCAAAAGACCTGCCAACACCAGCAGATGATCCTATCCCCACAACAATTTCAAACAGTCTTCACTCTCAAGGTTCCAACTCTATCTCCAACACCTGACAAATATCAGTCCCTAAAAAACATCAGATGAGAACCATTATACTGGCCTGCTCTGGATTTACAACCCTATAGCTATGAGCCACCCTTCCTTCCTTCCTCTTACCTTAGGCCAACTCTTCTACCCGTGCCCTAGCTCCCACCCTGACTCCCACTTCTCCAAAACCCTACACTATTAATGATCCTTTCTTTTCTGTCTTAAAAATCTTTCTGTTGCCTCTCACCAAAAATATATACTCTCCAATCTTTGAATAAAGGACAAACCCTTTCTTGACCCCAGACCCCCCACTGTTCTCTTCCTACCCTTCATGGCCAAATTTTAAAGGTTTGGCTTCCCAACAAATTCCCAATGGCTTGTTCCCCCCAAAGTGCTCCCTAAGTCATTTCTGACCCCCATGTCATCAAAACCAATGGACACTTCTCAGTTCTCTTCACTGGCATCTCAGCAAGACTGAGCAGCTACTGCCCCAAAACATTCTCTTTCCTTAGGGTTCTTTTTTTTTTCTTTTTTTTTTTTAATAATTAATTTTTTTTTTTTTAGTTTGTTTTGCTTTACAATACTGTATTCGTTTTGCTACACATTGACATGAATCAGCCACGAGTGTACATGAACTCCCAATCCCGACCCCCACCTC
>SJXQ01008436.1:0-32882 GCA_006408695.1 Aepyceros melampus
GGAGGCCTGGCGTGCTGCAATTCATGGGGTCGCAAAGAGTCGGACATGACTGAGCGACTGAACTGAACTGAACTGATGCGAAATTACTCTGTATTTACTCCACATTTAAGGGAGGAAAAGGCAGGGAAGTTCAATAAATGAGCTTGAATTAGGAAGGGAAAACTATCCCTGTCCCACCCATCTTTACCCTCTAGAAGTCAAGACATAGAGAAACTGGCCCACAGGCAAAACCTATCCCACCCACTGTTTTTATAAATAAAGTTCTATTGGAACACAGCCATGTCCAGTCATTCATAAGTCATCAATGACTGCTTTCACCTTACAACAGCAAAAACCATACAGTCAATTAAAATCTAAAGCATTAACTTTCTAGCTCTTAACAGAAGAAAATCTGCTGACATGTGCTCTAGCCTCATATCTTATAAGCCACTGTTCCAACTCTTTCAGCAGTTTGTTCTGGTCTAAATATGAAGTGTATAAGTAAGTAAGTAAGTAAAGTCACTCAGTCGTGTCTGACTCTTTGTGACCCCATGGACTGCAGCCCACCAGGCTCCTCAGTCCATGAGATTCTCCAAGCAAGAATACTGGAGTGGGTTGCCATTTCCTTCTCCAGGGGATCTTCCCGACCCAGGGATCAAAACCGGGTCTCCCGCATTGGATGCAGACGCTTTAACCTCTGAGCCACCAGGGAATGAAGCGTATAAAGCTACTTCTTAATTGATCAATTTCTATCATTTTAATTTCTATCACAGTAGAAATACATATTTAAAACAGTAGTCAATCTTTAAAACATCACTATGATTTTCTTCATTATTGAGCCTAACGATGAAATATGACTGTTTCCATACTGCTAAGTCACTTCAGTCGTGCCCAACTCTTTGTGTATCCTGCATTGGCAGGTGGTTTCTTAATCACTATTGCCACCTGGGAAGTCCAATTGTTTTCATACTTATAAAAATGTCTTTCTGAAGTTAATAATTATCACTTGCATCATTTACCTATCACTATTTTATTCCAAATCCAAACATTTGTCAACTGTCAACTTTTTTTTTTTCAAATGTTCAAACATACCAAATACTTCGTTATTTCTATTTGTTCCTCTCAAAACCTTCCACAGTCCTCCATCCTTTTTTGCAATCTAGACTGGTTGCTCTCTAAGCCTAATGAACAGTTATTTTCATAGAACCTCTTTTCTTTGCCCTCCTATGTTGAATTCTTTGTTTTCTTTATTCTGTCTTTTTCTTTATTGATTTCCTTCTTTGTTTCATGCAAGCTAAACCTTCAGAAGCTTTCTATGAAAGGACACATAAGACATAAATGCTTTAATCCTTTTATGTCTCAGCACTTTTTTATTCTACCCTCATATCTAATCAATAGTTTGGCTGAATAAAGAAACAATGCTGAAAATTATTTTCCCTCATAATTCTAAAAGCTTTGCTCCCTTGTCTTTTACAATCCACTGTTGCTCTTAAAAGTCTGATGTTATTCTGATTTCTATTCTTCTCTATGTGACTTCCTTCTGTTTTCATTTTACTTCATATATCCTCCACAAAGCTTTCAGGATTTTACTTTAATCCATGATGTCCTTAAATTTCAGCATGATGTGGCTTCATAGTCTTTTCTCATTAATTATGCTAGAAACTTGCGGGGGGAGGGGGCGCTTTTCAGACTACAGACTTTAATCCTCCAGTACGAGGAAATTTTCTTGTAATATTTCTTTGATAATTTCCTTCAGGCCTTATTTTTGTTCTCTATTTGTATCATTATCCATGGCCACAATAATGATGCCTAACAAAGCATCTTCAAGTTCAGTGGTTTAAAATAATAACCATTTATAATAATTCTGGATTCTACCAGTCAGCTAGGTAGTGCCACTGATCTTGGCTGGGTTTGTTTAGACAGTTCTTCCTGGTCTTGGCTGGGCAAGAAATTTTGTGGTAGCCTGGCCATTAGTGGAATTAAAATGGCATTGCTAAGATTAGGTCTATTCCATGAGCCTCATCCTCTAGCAGGGCAGCTCAGGCAGTTCTCATGACAATCACAGGGTTTTAGACAGGAAGCAGAAATGTATTTTAAGCTTCCATATCAAATTTTCTACTGCTCTTTGACCAAATTAAGTCACAGAATCAAGTACAAAGCAAGTGTCAGAGAGTACAACCAAAGAGTTTGGATGCATGGATTCACATATGGAATTCCTATTAATCAGATCTCAAGCATGCTGGATTGATCTTCTAATTTTCTATCCTCCTGTCCTCCAATGTCTAGCACAGTACTTCAGTAAATATTTTGATGACTTTAATAACTTGGAACTCAGTCAATCTACATGTATGGTCTCTGTAATCCAACCTATAGGTTTCTGGTTCATGTTTTTTTCAGTGATCATGTAATGAGCTCTTAAAACCCATAAATGGCTATTCTAGAAATAGGCAACAGCCTCGAAGGTGACTACAAAAAGAAGGGATTAAATGTCAGGTCTCCAGAGTTAGACAGGGGAAGGCCTTTTAAAGGCTGCTCTGATGTACAGAGTCAAACCATATTGTTCCCCCTCGGGGGCAGGGAGCAACAGGTGATTAAGATTGGTTAGGGTGGGTTGGAAAGAAGACTGTGTAGAGATCCAAGTCGAGAAAACAAGGGATTAAAGTCTCCCCCATTTTCCATGGTGAAAAACAAGCCAGGAAGTCTGGGAACCAAATAGGGGCAACAGTGTCTGAGTTGTCAAATGTCAGGAAGGAGTTAATGACCTGCAAGCCAGTATATCACAGCATTGTTGGGGAAAAGGGCAAAGTCTCAATGGTGAAGGCAAAGGGCCTGGGAACACAGTAGGTTGAAGAACAGAAGAGAGAGTGAGTTGGAGCCTAAGGCAGGTTTCACTTGATGGTTGAACTATTTGCCACAAGGCTTAGAATATGAGTGAAGTATTTTTCAACTGGATTTCTCAACTTTGGCATTACTGACATTTTGGGCCATATAAGTCTTTGTTGGGTGTGGGGCACAGCTGACCTTTGCACTGTAGGATTGCTGCATCCTTAGCCTATGTCCAGTAGATACCAAAAAAACGCCTTCAGAATCGGTGAATGGCCCCCAGGGCACAAAATCACTCCTGGTTGAGAACAAATGTTTTACCTGGTTGAATTAAGTGGCTACTTTTGACTAAAGAAAGGGTGAGGGAGAACAGTGATTGTAAGTGACTGTCTTAAGACACTTGCTCCTTGGAATAAAAGCTATGCCAAACCTATACAGTATATTCAAAGCAGAAATATCACTTTGCTGACAAAGGTCTGTACGGTCAAAGCCATGGTTTTTCCAGTAGTCAAGTATGGGTGTGAGAGCTGGACCATAAAGAAGCCAAAGCTGAGCACCAAATAATTGATGCTTATGAACTGTGGTGCTGGAGAAGACTCTTGACAGTCTCTTGGACAGCAAGGAGATCAAACCAGTCAATCCTAAAGGAAATCAACCCTGAATATTCATTGGAAGGACTAATGCTGAAAATGAAGCTCCAGTAAACATTGGAGCTGATGTGAAGAGCTGACTCATTGGAAAAGACACTGATGCTAGGAGATATTTAAGGCAGAAGGAGAAGGGGGAGACAGAGGATGAGATGGTTGGATGGCATTATCAACTCAATGGACATGAGTTTGAGCAAACTTGGAGAGATGGTTAAAGACATAGAAACCTGGCGTGGGGCAGTTCACTGCGTTGCAAAGAGTCATACACAACTGAATGACTAACCACAACAAATGTAAATGTTACATCTTTTTGTATGAATTCCAAAAGGAACCAGGACCAAAGGTAACCTAAGATGAACACAGACCAAGAAGAAGCCTTGTATTTGCAAGTGCATGGAAATGTGAATGATTTTAAATTATAGTGAAGAAATAGTGTTTGGAGAAAGAAGATTGGAGTTGACATAATCAATAGCTTACAACTTAATATATAAGACAAATATGTAAATAAATTATTCATAGTTAGACTAATTACAATAAGATTATCCCTATTTTATAGATTAAAAAAAGAATTCCTTCCTCAGAATTGACAGAAATAACAGTCTCAAAATAAAAGTATACAGAATGAATGAATGAGTAAATACCAAGCAGACAGATAAATGAGAAACAAAACAGCAAACTAGTAAAGCTCTTTGGGGGTCTTAGGCAAAGTGGTACATCATGTAAATGAGAGCTTCATTATTCTACTACATCTCTTCATTTTCCTTAAATGTCATTCTCACTATAAATGCTAATTGGTTTAGTATATATAATAAATTAATCTAGTGGTAGAATAATTCTATAATAATTCATGCTGAAAAATCTTTGCTTCTCAGCTTTGCAGATAATGAAACTTCTAAAATAGATTCAGCCCATTAATCTGTGCATAGACCAGATTGATACTGGACTCGAGTATGTTATGTTCTTGCCTGGAGAATCCCAGGGACAGCGGAGCCTGGTGGGCTGCCTGCTGTCTACGGGGTCACACAGAGTCAGACATGACTGAAGCGACTTAGCAGCAGCAGCAGCAGAGTATACCATACAGCCTCTCCAGATGTTTACAGCCAGTTGTCCATCTGATTGGTCAGTCTTTGTGCATTATTGGTTGTTAAACACTTTCAATGTCATTTTAGATTGGCACAGTCTCTGAATTTTAGAGCAACAGGCAGAGTTTCCAAGAAAAAAGATAACTGTACTACATTCTTTCTACCTCTAAAACTATAAAATACTAGTTATCAACTGAACTGTAACAACAGATCCAGAGTTGGACTGATTCTGTGTCTGTAACACCTTGTTAACTCATGATGACAATTTATTCATATTTCAGCTGCCTTTAAATATCTGATGCTATGGCTGAGATTATCTCTGTTCTTCATGAGATGGAGTCATATAAAGCTGGGTTTGAACCTGAGCACCATCGGGGTCTATATGACTGTGACTAACATGTTTAACTTCTTTTAAGGCTGAAGTGTATATGGGACTTTAACCACATGAAAATGAGGAAAATAATATCTCATAGGTTTACTGTAAGAACTATTAAGGAAATGATAAATCTATGTCTAGCATGTGCTACGTGCTCAATGAATAAAAGCATATTCTTTAATATAAATTTACTGATCACACTACTTACAACTCTTTCCTCTTGGCTTAACCTTCTTTAGATTCTTCCTCTTTGTCAACTTGTCATTCATTCTTTCCTTTATTCGAAGTTATGAAGAGCATACACTTGACACTGCCTCTCCTAAAATGTCTCTAGATATCTCTGGAATTCATAGTGAAAAGAGGTTAAGGCTCCAAACTGGTCTCCACCCTTAAAAATAAAACTGCTTTCTTTTATTGCAAAGTGCCCCTCCACCATCTCTGATAATTTCCAGCATTGAGTAAAGAATATTTCTGGCTTTTAAGTCAAGCAGTACTGGATTTCAAATCCAACTGTATTTCTCACTTAGTCAAGTTACTTGGTCTAGCTACTAAATTTCTCTCAGTCTCAGTGTCCCATAAACTAACACATTTATGCCGATGAGCACAGTGCCTACAAAATAATAGGCACTCTAGCAAGTGATTTAGTTTTTCTCTGCACTGAGGTTGCTAACCAAACCTATGTTCTCAGTCAACAATTTCTCTCAAAGATACAATCCAAAAGGATATAGAGTCTAAACTATGCGTCATTATCATGCCATGTTCCACAACTATTCACTCATTTACTTATTCAACAGTTTTCTAAATGCCTTGTGGTTCTAGAATAAAATAATATTTACATAGCACTTCTTTAAAAGATAACTAGCCAAGGTTTCAGGACTGAAGAAGCTCAGGGTCTAGTGGGAAGGCAAATATGCAAACCAACAATTACAATGCAGTATTCTAGGTGCTAAAAATAGAGATGTGTACAAGGTGCCCAGATGCATAAAAGAGAGATCAGGCAAAGCTTCCCAGAAGAGATGATTATGCTGGAATTGAGTCTAGGAAGATGAACAGGGCTTCGCTGAGCACAAAAGGGCAAGATGGGTATTCCAGGGAGAATAACAATGGAAAGTGCATGATGCCTGCTGACAACGCCAAGTACAGAAATCAGATATGATTGGAAGATGCTATTGCAGAGGACTGGTGGAAAATGACGCAGGTTGGAAGGAGGCAAATCACAAAAAGTTCAAATAATATGCCAGAGAGTTTGGACTTTATTCTTTAAGCAATGGAGAATCATTGATTTCTAAGTCAGAAAATAATGTTTTATTATTTATTTATTTTTTTTTTTACTTTACAATATTGTATTGGTTTTGCCACATGTTTTAAAACAATTCCTCTAATGGCAGAGGAAGGAAAGCGGAGGAAGGGCTGACATTGAAAGTGGTGATAATGAATGGATGCAAGCAGAAAGAGAAAGGGTCAAGGATGGCTCTAGGGTTTCTAGTTTAGACAAATGGTGCATGGTGGTTCCACTGACAAAAAGGACCCACACATGTGGCAGAGCAGAACTGTGGGTAAAGATAATGAAATTTTGGAGTTTCATATCTCTGTTGAGGAGGAAATGTTCAAAATATCATTGGGAACAACATGTCTGAAGTACAATAGAGAGTACTAAAATAGAGATTTATGATTTATGATTGATATTTGTGAGAAATAATTTTTAAAATCAAGGTACATGATTTTTTAAAGAAATGTAATTTTTAGGCCTCTCTAGACTTCAAATAAAAAGATTATAAATTAAAAACTTTAAATTACTGTCTATTCCACATACATTAAATTTTAACATAAAAAAACATAAAAATATATCAACATATTAATGAAAACAATAAACTCTTACCAAAGATAAATATTTTATATTAATTTACTTACTTTTTTAAGCAGTCTACTAACTAATAAAGACATTCTCCTTACTTATAAAGTTAATATAGCTCTAAAATAATGTTTTCATGGCAAAAAAATAAAGCATGCTTCATCTTCTGAATAATCAAGTATGTTTAATTTCCTGAGTAAATATTACTCATATTTGACACTGAACAGAGTCCAAGTTCAGTGAAGGAACTAAGAAATTTCTAAAATCCTAGCAGCAATAAGCCTCACCCAGAGAATATAGTCAAGAGCTTATTATAAAGAACTAAAAGTCAGTGTCATACCAAAATTTTAAATAACACCATGGAACCCTCTACTTAATAAATTATTTCAAAATCAGTCACAAGTGACACTATCTCAGGCAGAAGGGAGAGAGCAGATAAGCAGAGAAAATTTCCTTTTCTCTACTGAAGCATGTCCACCAACTGTCATATCTGGAAAACAGCCAAAATGAGCACTTTATTTGCAAAAAACTAGGAGACTCGAAATATTGGCAAAATGTGTGGTTATAAAATATGGAATTGTAGAGAATTCTATTAACAGTCTCATTTATGGATATTTGGAAACACTTCTAAGACATAGATTACAAGCATAAGTCCATCCATGTAACAAGGTCTAAAAGCCAAACGTAGAGCCCCATGAATCCCTGGGGATAATCTTTACCCTTTTCTTTCAGACTGTGACCATCTAGCCAGGGTTAAGGTTCCCTTATACACTTCCAAGCCAGATACCTAGCCTCATAGGTGTCTACCTGAATTAGCCACATGAATTACCTTGAGAAAACCATGGTCAAACTATGTCTCTTTCTCTTAACCTTCTTTTCCTTATGTTTCTTAATCTTTCTATTCTTTCTTTGTCGTGGAGCATTTTCTAGTTTACTTACTACAGGGTTTATCAGAGAAAGCTGGCACAGCTGAGTTTGCTGAAAAAAACAGCTGAACCATTAACAAGGAAGAGAGAAAAGAGGAAGGAAACACAGAAATGTTAACAACTGAGAGGAAAAGCCTGGACTTTGTTTAAATCTGTGTAAACTTATAACTCTAGATTAATGTTCTCAATTCAGATCAGGGGCCATGGGCAACTAAGAGTCACCAAGGGCTTTCTAAATGGACTTCTCACTGACTTAAAATAAATACATATTAGCACAGGGAACTCTACTCAATGTTATGTGACAGCCTGGATGGGAAGGGAGTTTGGGGGAGAATCAGTTCAATTGCTCAGTCGTGTCCAACTCTTTGCAACCCCATGAATCACAGCACGCCAGGCCTCCCTGTCCATCACCAACTCCCGGAGTTCACTCAGACTCAAGTCCATCAAGTCCGTGATGCCATCCAGCCATCTCATCCTCTGTCGTCCCCTTCCCTCCTGCCCCCAATTCGTCCCAGCATCAGAGTCTTCTCCAGTGAGTCAACTCTTCGCATGAGATGGCCAAAGTACTGGAGTTTCAGCTTTAGCATCATTCCTTCCAAAGAAATCCCAGGGCTGATCTCCTTCAGAATGGACTGGTTGGATCTCCTTGCAGTCCAAGGGACTCTCAAGAGTCTTCTCCAACACCACAGTTCAAAAGCATCAATTCTTCGGCACTCAGCCTTCTTCACAGTCCAATTCTCACATCCATACATGACTATTGGAAAAACCATAGCCTTGACTAGACGGACCTTAGTCGGCAAAGTAATGTCTCTGCTTTTGAATATGCTAGCTAGGTTGGTCATAACTTTTCTTCCAAGGAGTAAGCGTATTTTAATTTCATGGCTGCAGTCACCATCTGCAGTGATTTTGGAGCCCCAAAAAAATAAAGTCTGACACTGTTTCCACTGTTTCCCCATCTATTTCCCATGAAGTGATGGGACCAGATGCCATGATCTTCGTTTTCTGAATGTTGAGCTTTCACCCAACTTTTTCACTCTCCTCTTTCACTTTCAAGAAGAGGCTTTTTAGTTCCTCTTCACTTTCTCCCATAAGGGTGGTACCATCTGCATATCTGAGATTATTGATATTTCTCCCAGCAATCTTGATTCCACCTTGTGTTTCTTCCAGTCCAGCATTTCTCATGATGTACTCTGCATATAAGTTAAATAAGCAGAGTGACAATATACAGCCTTGATGGACTCCTTTTCCTATTTGGAACCAGTCTGTTGTTCCATGTCCAGTTCTAACTGTTGCTTCCTGACCTGCATACAGATTTCTCAAGAGGCAGGTCAGGTGGTCTGGTATTCCCATCTCTCTCAGAATTTTCCATAGTTTATTGTGATCCACACAGTCAAAGGCTTTGGCATAGTCAATAAAGCAGAAATAGATGTTTTTATGGAACTCTCTTGCTTTTTCCATGATCCAGCAGATGTTGGCAATTTGATCTCTGGTTCCTCTGCCTTTTCTAAAGCCAGCTTGAACATCTGTAAGTTCTCGGTTCATGTATTGCTGAAGCCTGGCCTGGAGAATTTTGAGCATTACTTTACTAGCATGTGAGATGAGTACCATTGTATGGTAGTTTGAGCATTCTTTGGCATTGCCTTTCTTTGGGACTTGAATGAAAACTGACCTTTTCCAGTCCTGTGGCCACTGCTAAGTTTTCCAGATTTGCTGGCATATTGAGTGTAGCACTTTCACAGCATCATCTTTCAGGATTTGGAATAGCTCAACTGGGATTCCATGACCTCCACTAGCTTTGTTCGTAGTCATGCTTTCTAAGTGATGCTTAACTTCACATTCCAGGATATCTGGCTCTAGATGAGTGATCACATCATCGTGATTATCCGGGTCATGAAGATTTTTTTGTACAGTTCCTCTGTGTATTCTTGCCACCTCTTCTTAATATCTTCTGCTTCTGTTAGGTCCAGACCATTTCTGTCCTTTATCAAGCCCATCTTTGCATGAAATATTCCCTTGGTATCTCTGATTTTCTTGAAGAGATCTCTAGTCTTTCCCATTCTATTGTTTTCCTCTATTTCTTTGCACTGATCACTGAAGAAGGCTTTCTTATCTCTTCTTGCTATTCTTTGGAATTCTGCATTCAGATGCTTAATCTTTCCTTTTCTCCTTTGCTTTTTGCTTCTCTTCTTTTCACAGCTATTTGTAAGGCCTCCCCAGACAGCCATTTCCTTTTTCCATTTCTTTGCCATGGGGATGGTTTTGATTCCTGTCTCCTGTACAATGTCACGAACCTCATTCCATAGTTCATCAGACACTCTATCAATGGATACATGTATATGTATGGCTGAGTCCCTTTTTTATCCACCTGAAACTATCACAACATTGTTAATAAGTTATACTCCAATACAAAATAAAAAGTTTAAAAAAATAAGATACATATTTTAAAATGTAATACTAGGAGTCAGGATAATGTTCACAGCCAACAACCAGAGAAAAGAGAAGGACAGATGATCATTTTGAGAACCTTTACTATTAGAAATTCCCTGGAAGTTCTAACATTGCTACTAACACCACTGTCATCTTAGACAAGATAACAAGCCCAATTGTGTCACACAGTATTCTGGCTCTTTAAGTAAGTGAGGGACAAATCACAGAGATCAAATGGGAAAGGTAAAGTGAAGAAAGACTTCTGGTTTGGATATATTCTCTCAAGAAGTTCACAAAATAGTCAAGGTAATAAATTTTTTTCTGTATGACCTTTTTCTGAGATGTTGTCCCCTTTCCCCGACTCCCAACCATGAGGTTGAGCCCAAAGAGATCCAGTAGCCTCTAGTATATACCATATGCGTCTGTCCCACTGATCCTTGCTGCCTTGACTCCTGATCTTTCCAACTCCTCGCAGCATAACTTCTCCTTGATTCTAAGTTCCATATAGTCGTATAAATTCCTATTTCCATGTAAATAGCAAGAAAGCAAGACTTCTGAGGAATGTTACATTAGATACGAATCTTATAGTCTTTTCCTCAACTACTTTCCATCAGAGAAACAATATGTGGATTACATTGCTGACAAAATAATTTCAATCTCTGACTCAAGAGTTTTGGAAGGATTCTGAAGGGAATCGGGAAGAAGTAGGATAGCTAATCTGTGTAGTCACATATTCTGCTAACATAGTTACAAACTTCAAGAACCATTTCTATGGAAGCCCAAAGATTCCATAAAAATAAAAAGTCAAGATACAAAATACTATGAAAAGGTCATATGGTATTAGAGGTGTATTGATGATAAAAGATAAGAAAAGAATAGGAGTGATGATCTCTTCAGATTGCTATAATGTGTATTATCTTCCACTTTAAGTATGTTGTTTAAATCCAGACTTGTTTGGTTCTGTTATTTGGTAGTAAAACCAAAATTCTAATCATCTTTCCATTGAACTTGTTTTCCCAGACCTAGAAAAGGAGGGCAGCAATTGATAATACTGCCTGCTGCTTAGTTTTTCTTGGATTTGGCATGAAAAGCTGAATGGTCTTTTAAAGTACATACTATAACTGCAGTGAATTATTTCTGAAATTTTCGCAACTATTTTCTTCCCATTTTTCACAAATAAAGAGAGCATTTTTCAGCTATATCAAATGCTTATTAAAGAGCTTCCTGGAAGTTTCTTTGCTTAGATTTGTTTCCAGAAATTATGGAATCCTGATAATCATTTAAAGTCTAGGAGATTCCCAGTACTAATTACCTACTGTCTTGGTTCATTTGCATCAATAATCATTTTTAGAAGAACTGTACAGATTTATATTTTTAAATATGTTTGGTCAATTTCCTAATATTTTTGTGACATCTTAAAAATCATAATGAGAAATATCATATAACAAGAAAAACCTACTTGCTGAAATCCTTATCTCTATCAAATTCTGCAAATTCAACTCCCTCAGCAAAAGACAGTTACTGTCTCAGTGCTTTTATAACTCTTTTTTTCTGCATTATCATCATCTTACTGAAATTCCTGAGAATGCACTTTGCTGACAATTATGATAGAGACTTTCAGCTAAACAGAGCAAAAAATATATAAAGATTTTCTGTCTCCTAGTCAATCTGGACGCCTACTACATATACACAACAATACACATGAAAGAAGAGCTCATAAAAAATGCAAAGCACTGACCAGCTGATCAAATTATCATCATCTATCCTCAAAATGCAAGGAGAAATAGTGTCCAGAAAACTGCCACACAGTACTCAAGCTTTAGTCATAATCTCCACGTTACCTAGAATTCTTACATGCCCACAGCCTGATTTTCTTCCAACACAAAGCTACAGACACTGCTAACTTGGAGAGATTAACAGTAGTAGTAGTAGTAGTAGAAGCAGCAGTAGCAGAAACATTAATAGTATCACCATCATTGATTTTCTTAAAAAGAACATTGTTACTCTCCTCTTCTATTTCCTCTTCCACTCTCCTCTTTTTCTTCCTCATCATTTCCCTTCTCTTCTTGAACAATTTAGTCCCTAGAGCCATTAAGTAAGGCAGAGAAAAGTAGGCATCTACATCAGAAGAAAGAGGGAAGTTGCAGAGGCCTACAGTGAAGCAACAGAGCCCAAGCCAGGGGAGAAGCACGTTCATACTGGGACAGCTGACTGTGGGGTGTCAGAGCTTAAGCAAACTGAAGAGGGTATCCCCAAGGAGGAGTGGATAATGTGAGAGGGTCAGAGACAAAATAGGGTGAAAAAGGGGTCCCTGTGGCAGTGGCAGAGGGAAACATCCTGATGTGGGGTGTCAGAGTCCAAACAGAGTGAAGACTATACTCATATACAAGGGTCACACTCAGTGCAGGGGGATTAAGCCCTAAGAAGAATAAAAAAGTTATCTTTCTGTAGATGCCAACTGGCAGGAGTCAGAGCCTGAAAAGGACAAGAGGCTTTCTGTGTAAAAGGCAGTCTAAAATGGGTGGCAGAGCCTGTGCAGGGCAAGTAAGACAATAACACTGGAAGGGTATCACAATAGAGAAGAGGACTGGTTACATACGGAGAGTTTATCAAATATGTATATATATTAAAGAAACACGAGGTCAAGGTTTTCACTATCTGAAAATGGAAGCTATAAGCATAGGAAGGGAGACTCTAAAATGAATCTTGTCTGTGGAATTGGACTAGAATTAGACACATCATTGTAAACGCAAGGATTATGATAAATATATATATGAAAATGTGTGTATCTTGTATGTGAATTTTTTCTCACTCCTTTGCTGAGATAATCTGAGATAGGTGACACTCCAAAGGCAATGAGCATACCTAGCACCCAAAATCTTATCTTCTAATTACCTCTGTCATTTTATTGTACTTCACTTTATTGCACTTTGCAGACACTAGATTTTTTACAAATTGAACACCTGTGACATCCCTGTGTCAAGCAAGTCTATCACTGCCATTTTTCCAACAGCACTGGCTCAATTCATGTCTTTATGTCACATTTCGATAATTCTCGTAATATTTCAAACATTATTATAATTCTTATGGTGATCTGTGATCAATGATCTCTGAAGTTACTACTGAAATTGTTTTGAGGTGCCATGAACCATGTGGCAAACTAAACAGATAAATAATCTCTCTCCCACTCCTTGGGCCTTCCTATTCTCTGAGACACAACAATCTTGAAATTAGGTCAACCAATAACCCTAGAATGGCCTCTAAGTGTTCAAGTGAAACAAAGAGTCACACATTTCTTACTTTAAATCAAAAGCTAGAAATGATTACGTTTAGTGAAAAGCTTAGATATGTCAAAAGCTGAGACAGACTGAAAGCTAGGAATCTGAAGCCAAACAGCTGGCCAAGTTGTGAATGCAAAATAGCAAAATAAAAATTCTTGAAGGAAATTTAAAGTTCCAGTCTAGTGAACACACCAACAATAAGAAAGCAAAACAGCCTTATCCCTAATAAGAAAGTTTTAGTGGTCTGGATAGATCAAATGAGCCACAACATTTGCTTAAACCAAAGCCTAATTCAGAGCAAGTAAAGGCTGAGAGAGGTGAGAAAACTGCAGAAGAAAAGTCTGAAGCCAGCAGAAGTTGGTTCATGAGGTTTAAGGAAAGAAGCCATCTCCATCACATAAAAGTGCAAGATGAAGCAGCAAGTGCTAATGCAGAAACTGTAGCAAGTTACCCAGAAAATCTAACTTAGATAACTAATGAAAGTGGCTACACTACACAACAGATTTTTTGTGTGTGAATTATTTTAGTTGGGGATAATTACTATACAATATTATAGTGGTCTTTGCCATACATTCACATGAATCAGCCATGGGTGTACATGTGTCCCCCATCCTGAACCCCCCACCCACCTCCCTCCCCATCCCATCCCTCAGGGTCATCCCAGTGCACCAGTCAAAAGATTTTTCAATGTAGAAAAATCTTATATTAGAAGACAATGCCATCTTAGATTTTCACAGCTAGAGAGAAGTCAATGTCTGACTTCAAAGCTTCAAAGGACTGGCTGACTCTCTTGTTAGGAGCTAATGCAGCTGGTGACTTTAAACTGAAGCCAACTGTAAATCAATTATACTTCAATTTTAAAAATAATTAAAAATAAAAATGAAGTCAATGCTCACTTGCCATTCTAAAAATCCTAAGGCCCTTAAGAATTATGTTAAATCTATTCTGTCTATGCTCTATAAATGGAACAAGAAAGCCTGGATGACAGCACATCTGTTTACAACACGGTTTACTGAATATTTTAAGCCCCTGGTCTATCGCTCAGGAAAAATATTCCTCTCCAAATATTACTGCTCAATGACAAAACACCTGGTCACCCAAGAACTCTGATGGAGATATACAATGAGATTAATACTGTTTTCACACATACTAAGACAATATCCATTCTGCAGTCCACAGATCAGAGAGTACTTTCAAGTCTTATTATTTAAGAAATATATTTTGTAAGGCTATAGGAGGGATTGGGGGCAGGAGGAGAAGGGGACAACAGAGGATGAGATGGCTGGATGGCATCACTGACTCGATGGACGTGAGTTTGAGTGAACTCCGGGAGCTGGTGATGAACAGGGAGGCCTGGTGTGCTGCGATTCATGGGGTCGCAAAGAGTCGGACACGACTGAGCAACTGAACTAAACTGAACTGATAGCTGCCATAGACAGATAGATCTATAGGCCTTGGCAAAGTTAACTGAAAACCTTCTGGAAAGGATTCACTCTTCTGGATGCCATTAACATTCTTGACTCATGGGAAGAAGTCAAAATACCAACTGGAATGGAATTTGGAAGAATTTGAATTCCAGCCCACATAGATTACTGAAGGATTGAAGACTCCAGAGAAGGAAGTAACTGCAGATGTGGCAGAAATGGCAAGAGAACTAGATAGGGAAGTGGAGCCTGAAGATGTGACTGAATTGCTGTAATCTACCTTGAACAGATGAGAAATTGCTTCTCATGGAACAGAAAATAAAGCAGTTCTTGAGATAGAATCTACTCCTGGTTAAAATGCTTTGAAGACTGTTGAAACTACAACAGAGGATTTAGAATATTACACAAACAGAGTTGCTAAAGAAGCCACAGGTTTTGAAAAGACTGACGCCAGTTTTGAAAGAAGCTCTATTGTGGGTAAAATACAAAATAGTATTTCATGCTACAGAAAAATTATTCATGAAAGGAAGAGTCACTTGATGTGGCAAACTTCATTTTATTATTTTAGGAAATTGCCATAGCCACCTCAACCTTCAGCAACCAGCACCCTGATCAGTCAGCAGTCATCAACATCGAAGCAAGACCCTCCACCAGCAAAAGGATTACAACTTGCTTAGATGCTGTTTAGCACTTTTAGCAACAAAATATTTTTAAATAAATGTATGTACACTGTTTTTCAGACATAATTCTATTACATACTTAACAGACTATATAGTATAGTATAAACATATATAGTGTAACTTATATATGCATTGGAAAACCAACAAATTCACATTACTTGCTTTACTACAGTGATCTGGAACTAAACCCACAGTACCTCTGAGGTACGCCTGTAAATAAATAAACGAATAAAAGAAAGCTTGATGAAGAATGGGATATTCACATAGTTTAAAGATATCTCCCCACAAAACTGTTTTTACAAAGCGAAAATGAATAATTGTATATACAAAAGTCTGAAAGACACTAGCATAAGCAAATGATTAAAGAAACATCATCAGTAATACGACGAACTCAAAATCACATACCATCTGATCGGATGTAATGAAAAGAACACGCCATCCCTCTGTGAAATTCTTAACAAAATGTATAAGAAACATCAAGAAAGCCAGAATTGAGACTCATTTTATAAAATAACTGGCCTATGGTCTTTGAAAAATATCAAAGTCATAAAAGTCAAGGAATGACTGAGAAACTGTACCCTAGTGAAGAAGATTAAAGAGGGATTACAACTAAATGTAATGGGTGATTTTGAATTGGATTCCAAGTGATGCATACAAGTGGCACAACTGCCAAAACCTGAGTGGGGGGCAGTGGTTATTTCCTGATTTAGCGGATATATTGTGGTCATGGGCTTTCCAGGTGGCATAAATGATTTTTTTTAAAAATCCACCTGCCAAAGCAGGAGATGCAAAAGACATGGTTTGATCGCTCAGTTGAGAAGATTCCCTGGAACAGGAAATGGCAACCCATTCCAGTATTCTTGCCTGGAAAATTCCACAGACAGAGGAGCCTGGCAGGCTACAGTCCATTAGGCCATAAGAGTGGAACATGACTGAGCAACTGAGCACACTGTGGTTGTATATGGAAATATCCTTGTCTTTAGGAAATAACTAAATACAAACTAAGGTATTTGGGGGTACCAGTACATTAGGCTGGCAACTTACTCCCAAATGATTCAGAAACAAAAATAGTTCTTTGAATTATACTTCCAAATTTTCTACAGGTGTGCCATTAAAGAATTACTTAAACCTTATTTATAATCAGATTTAGATCATACACTGATATCCAATGGAAGATGGGAGCCAAATATTGACACTGGACTAATCCAAAGAAAAAGCTGAATTTATTCAGACCTGAGTAAAATTAGATACTACTGTATAGTTAGCTGTAGTCATATGCATGCAATTTCTGTAAGGGCCTAAAAAAAAGTCTATTTTCTACCTTCCAAAGCACCATGATCACACTAAATATGTAGTACACAGTCTCAAAATATTCGTCGATGAAGTTTTAAAAACAAAGATAAGGAACATATTAATGATAGGCTTATTAGAAACCCATTAACAACACAGATTACAGCAGAGTATATACAACTCCAGGTTCCCTGGTGACTCACGGTAGAGAATCCACCTGCCAATGCAGGAGACATGGAATCAATCCGTGGGTCAGGATGATGCCCTGGAGAAGGAAATAGCAACCCACTCTAATATTCTTGCCTGGAAAATTCCATGGACAGAGGAGACTGGTGGGCTATAGTCCATAGGGTTACAAAGAGCCGGATATGACTGAAGGACCGAGCACATACATTTCCAACAGAAAATAATCTCTTTCTGTTGAAATTAGCTTTGTGAGAAAAGTAGAAGGTATGAACAAAGGCTAAATCTTTGGTGATCAGTACTACCCCTAAACGTAGGCAGGAAAAAGTAATCCCTATCTCTGTAATCAAGATTAGACAAATTAGCATCCTCAATAGTCTGTCTTGGTGCTTATTCCATTAAAGATTCAGGCTAAGACAAAGTCCCTAAGCAGTTACATATTAAAATGCAAATATCCCAGAGTCCCCATTCAAATACAGATACTCGGAAATGTATATAATTATTCCCTGCACAGCCATTAATGTCCTAGTAATAATAATAATCATAACAAAAGAATCACTGTGCTAGGTACTTTATATAAATGATCTTTACTTCTTGCAACTCTACAAGAAAAGTATTATCATTTCAACTTTATAAATAAGGAGAAGCCCAAGGAAGTGAAATAACTTGCCAAGGGCCAAGAATCCCTTCAATGGCAGAGTTTTCATTCAAACTCAAGATTCAGATTTTTTCCATTATGTCTTGCTGCTTCTTTCTACTGCACCAATTACTCTTTTTGAAAATGGAAACCTAAGGCACAAAGGTATAAAATGCAATATAGGAAAGTTTTTTTGGTATAGGATAAAACTGAATGAGAGTTGTGAGTTTCAGATAAAGGAAGCCAAAGAATGCCTCAGAATCAGGATAGGAAGAAAGGCTCTGAAAAAGGAAAGTGGTGAACAGAAAGAAGGGAAGTGAAGGTCCTGAGAATAAACTGTCTTGGTTCCTTGGTTTTTCTACACAGCCTAATAGTAGATTTGATAAGGTCCCTGAGTTGTTAATGGCTCAGATTTATCAGCTTGAAAGAGAGAAATTATAAAGTTTATTAAGTGAGGACTATGGTGAATGCTCAATTTTCCTTCTTTTATAGAAGGGAAAAAATAAGGAGATGTAAGTCACACCCATCTGAAGACATGGGGTAGACAAGTTATTAGACCATCTTTGAAGACAAAGGAAGTACTATAACATCAAGTGCTTAAGTAATTTTGGATAAAACAATTCCACCCTGTTTAATGTGAAAATAACAACTGACCAAAGAATATTTTAAAACATCTTTAACTAGTTCAACACTGAATTCAGTCTACTATTTATGTACCATCAAGAAATAAATGTAGGAGTTCCCTGGTGGTCCAGTGGTTAAGAATCTGCTGCCAGTTTAGGACGTGGGGTCGATCCCTGGTCCAGGAATATCCCACATGCATGGAACAACTGAGCCCATGCGCTACATCTACTGAGCCAGTGCTTTAGAGCCTGCCCGCCGCAGCTACTAAAGCCCGCAGGCTTACAGCCCATGCTCTGCCACAAGAGAAGCCGCCGCATGAGGCGCCCTTGCACTCTGCACTACAACAAAGAGTACTTTCCCACACCCACTTGACACAACTGGAGAAGGCCCATGTACAGCAAGGAAGAGCCAGCACAGCCAAAATACATAAATCTTATAATAAAAAAAAAAAGAAGAAATGTAGGACTTCCCTGGTGGTCCACTGCAGGAAAGTCCATGCTTCCACTTCAGGTGACATGGGTTTGCTCCCTGGTCAGAGAACTAAGATCCTGCATGTCACACAGCACAGTAACTTAGAAAATAAAAAAAGAAACAAATGTAAAGCAAAACAGTGCCTATAATATGAAACTGTATGATGAAAAAAGCAAAATTAATGACTATGGCGGCTGCACAGAGTCAGACATGACTGAAGTGACTTAGCAGCAGCAGCAGCATGCAGGATCTGAAATACGTTACTATGTAAGTTTGTAGAAAATATACTTTCTATTTATCTAATGGAATCAAATAGGTATTTTCACAGCATCCTGACTCGATGGACATGAGTTTGAGTGAACTCCGGGAGTTGGTGATGGACAGGGAGGCCTGGTGTGCTGCAATTCATGGGGTTGCAAAGAGCTGGACACGACTGAGCGACTGAACTGACTGACTGAACCACGGATATACATTGATCCCTATGAAACAAGGGAGCAATGTGGCACCAAAAAAAAGATATCTGGGATCAGAAAGACCTGAATTGGAATCTTGGATCTGTCACTTACTAGCTTTGTAACACTGGGCAAGTTATTAAATTTTTCTGCTCTTTCATCTCATATATAAATATGGAGTTAATAACAAATACCTTTAAAATAATTATTCCACTTCTAGAAATGTATGTTATGGAACTAATCCATCCCAAACTATCCCTTCTCCTCATTCCTCTGCCCCTTCCCCACCCCCGACAATCATAAGTTTGTTCTCTAAATCTGTTTCTGTTTGTAAGTTTATTTGTAGCATTTCCTTTTAGATTCCACACATAAGGGCTATCATACAATATTTCAGTCCCTTAGCTGTTCATTTGAAACTATCACAACACTGTTAACAGACTATACCACAGTACAAAATAAAATGATGTTATGAATACCAGTTCAGTTCATTGCTCAGTCACGTCCGACTCTTTGCAACCCCATGAATCGCAGCACACCAAGCCTCCATGTCCATCACCAACTCCCGGAGTTTACCCAAACTCATCTCCTTCAAGTTGGTGATGCGATCCAGCCATCTCATCCTCTGTCATCGCCTTCTCCTCCTACTCCAATCTCTCCCAGCATCAAGGTCTTTTCCGATGAGTCAGTTCTTCGCATGAGGTGGCCAAAGTACTGGAGTTTCAACTTCAGCATCAGTCCTTCCAATGAACACCCAGGACTGATCTCATTTAGGATGGACTGACTGGATCTCCTTGCAGTCCAAAGGACTCTCAAGAGTCTTCTCCAACACTACAGTTCAAAAGCATCAATTCTTCGGCACTCACTTTTCTTCACAGTCCAACTCTCATATCCATATATGACCATAGAAAAGCCATACTCTTGACTAGACAGACTTTAGTCGGCAAAGTAATGCCTCTGCTTTTGAATATGCTGTCTAGGTTGGTCGTAACTTTTCTTGCAAGGAGCAAGCATCTTTTAATTTCATGGCTGCAATCACCATCTTCAGTGATTTTGGAGCCCAAAAAATTAAAGTCTGACACTGTTTCCACTGTTTCCCCATCTATTTCCCATGAAGTGATGGAACTGGATGCCATGATCTTTGTTTTCTGAATGTTGAGCTTTAAGCCAACTTTTTCACTCTCCTCTTTCACTTTCATCAAGAGGCTTTTTAGTTCCTCCTCACTTTTTGCCATAAGGGTGGTGTCATCTGCATATCTGAGGTGATTGATATTTCTCCCAGCAATCTTGATTCCAGCTTGTGCTTCATCCAGCCCAGTGTTTCTCATGATATACTCCTCATATAAGTTAAATAAGCAGGGTGACAATATACAGCCTTGATGTACTCCTTTTCCTATTTGGAACCAGTCTGTTGTTCCATGTCCAGTTCTAACTGTTGCTTCCTGACCTGCATACAGGTTTCTCAAGAGGCAGGTCAGGTGGTCTGGTATTCCCATCTCTCTCAGAATTTTCCAGTTTACTGTGATCCACACAGTCAAAGGCTTTGGCATAATCAATAAAGCAGAAATAGATGTTTTTCTGGAACTCTCTTGCTTTTTCCATGATCCAGTGGATGTTGGCAATTTGATCTCTGATTCCTCTGCCTTTTCTAAAACCAGCTTGAACATCAGGAAGTTCACGGTTCACGTATTGCTGAAGCCTGGCTTGGAGAATTTTGAGCATTACTTTACTAGCGTGTGAGATGAGTGCAATTGTGCGGTAGTTTGAGCATTCTTTGGCATTGCCTTTCTTTGGGACTGGAATGAAAACTGACCTTTTCCAGTCCTGTGACCACTGCTGAGTTTTCCAGCTTTGCTGGCATATTGAGTGCAGCACTTTCACAGCATCAATATAATTTTATTAAAAAGGTAATTTGTGTAACAATGTTATCATAATACCATTTCTAAAAATAAGAAGTAAACTAAAATCTAGTATTAAGATCAGTGCTTCTCATACTTTATAGAGTACATAACAAACTAAGGAAGCTTTGTAAATGTATATTCCTAGACCCTATACTTAAAAATTCTGACCTAGTAAGTTTGAGACGAGAAAAGGAAATGCATTATTTTGAACAAACAACCAGGAATAATTGTGATGGAAGGGGTCCATGAAAAGTCTGCATTAAATGGAATACTACTGTGCAATTAGAAATATGATTATGAAGACTTTGTAATAACACTAAATTGTTTGAATATTTAGGATTCAGACTGTATACTCTAACAACCACCACATTAAACAGACATAGAAAAAGTTATTTTAGCAATAGGATTGAAACAATTTTTTTCTTCTACTCAATTTTTTGAAACACTGTCATGCTATTATAAATGATTAAGCAACATATCAAAATTTAAAACAAAGAGCCAATGAATCTCCATGGCCTTCAGATTTAAAATTCAACCCCTAAGGGCAGTACACAAGTACTTCAATTTTCAGACTTATTTCATACCCATGCTCTATAACAAACTACTTCTAATACCCCAAATTATATATATTTTACATTTTTATACAAATTATTAAATATACTGTTCTTTTTGCCTGAATTACCCTTCCCCAAAACTGTCAGCCTAACAAACTCCTACTCGTTCAACAAGATTTAAGAATCATCTCCTCTCTGAAATTTACCCTGACTACTCTCTCCTCCTGGAGAAGGCAATGGCAACCCACTCCAGTACTCTTGCCTGGAAAACCCCACGGACAGAGGAGCCTGCTAGGCTGCAGTCCATGGAGTCGCTAAGAGTCAGACACAACTGAGTAACTTCACTTTCATGCATTGGAGAAGGAGATGGAAGCCCACTCCAGTGTTCTTGCCTGGAGAATCCCAGGGACGGGGGAGCCTGGTGGGCTGCTGTCTATGGGGTCGCACAGAGTCGGACACGACTGGGGTGACTTAGCAGCAGCAGCAGCAGCAGCCTCTCTCCTCCAACAGATTAAAGGCATCTCCTTCTTCCCCCTGTCATTCCTGAAGAATTGTTTGAGACTTTCACTACAGCACACATTACAGTGTATTAACTCTGTTAATATTCAAAATTTAAAGCACATTATTATACTCTATTATTTTACAAGTACTTGTTCATAATTCTTCACCTTCTCCATTATGTCTCCAAAGTCTCTATGAGATTCAGAGTAACAGAACACTCTATCACTAGCCAAAGCAAACCAACAGGAAAGACTCTGTTATACACTACACCCCCACTGGAGAGTTTACCATACCAAAGAACATCTCAGCATAATTCCTGCAGCTCCCCCCAAACACACTCCCATTCACTCCCATGCCATCATAATAGCAGCAAAATATTTATACAAAACAAGGATAATTCTATAATTTAAATTCTGTAAATTAAATTCTGTAATTTAATACAGCAGTTTTTTAGTATCTTCAAAACACTAAGAAACTATATTTAGCATATTTAGATGCTATATAAAACATTTCAAATGCAGATTAGTAACTACAGGTATCAAACAAGGATTCAAAGTGGCTGAATAGTAATTTGGTGGTAAAAGACAAAAAGAAAAGTAAAGCTTAGTGTGGAAGAACGCTAATTGGGATGAACGGGTCAGAACTTCAAACACCTCCCCAACAATGAAACATAGGTTTTTGAAAAAAATCTATCTATTGAGTAAACTTACAATATGAATTTGTTTTAATAAGAAAATGAATGTAAAAGAATTTTAATCTCAAACCATATTAGACACTGAAGCTCTTATACAATTATAGTCTATATCTCTGTCATAATAAATAAAAACACCTAAGGAATACCTTCTGGAAACATATGCTGATACCTAAGATGAGTATATAACAGATATCCAATAAAAAGTTCTAGGGACTAATTTGATAGCAATAAAAACAGGCATTTCCAGCACTGGCCCTATGCTATCCTATTTCTCTTCAATCAAATCCCTTTCCCCTTCAACAGCACTAGCCTTATAAGAAGAAGGATAAATAACCACGTTTATCCAATCCATTCTGAAATACAGCACTAGCCTTGTAAGAAGAAAGGATAAATGACCACCTTTATCCAACCCATTCTAAAAAAATCCACTCCATCAACTCTGCCATTAGAGCTTCATAGCTTTAGCATTTCGACCTGAAGTTTGTTTCCTCTTTTGGAAAAGGAAATGGCAAACCACTCCAGTATTCTTGCCTGGAGAATCCCAGGCACAGAGGAGCCTGGTGGGCTGCCGTCTGCGCGGTCACACAGAGTCAGACATGACTGAAGCATGTTAGCAGCAGCAGCAGCAGTTGTTTCTTCTTTAAATGAAAATACTAAAAGAGCTTCACCTTCCTAAAAGCCTTTACAGTCAATCATACTCCAGTATGAATTGTCAGCACCCACAAATAGTTGCTGGTGGTAGGGGAAGGTTAGGAAAGACACATGGACACAGAATCTGTGAGGTGAGAGGAGAAATTAACACTGACATATGCAGGAAACTAGAGATGATGAAAGCAAACTCTGCAAGCTCCAGAATTTTGAAAGTTCAATTTTTGTTCTTAATCTACTTCTCACTATGCACAGTTCATTCCAGCTCTACTCCTCCCACAAAATCTGCCACCCTTGGAGAGGGACAGTTGACACAAACACTAGAGGCAGGCTGAACTTGTGCTAATTACAGTAGAGAAGAGGCTTTCTTTCTAAAGAGAAAGAAATTCGAGCCAGAAGTGTTAGAAGAAAGGTGGTAGAGGAAACAGAAATATCAGGCAGACAGCAAGAAATGAAGTTGGCTGTTTATGTCCACAACCACCAATCAAGAGAGGATCCAACTTGATGGCGACAAGTTTACTCTGATTGTTTCAGCTCAGTTAACTAGAAGTAATTAACTGCTTTAAATAAAGCTGCTCTCACAACACAATAGAACCCAAATAATTCTATAGCACAACTGAATCAAAATTCATTTTACAGATTCATAAGGATGTGCTGTTAAATAATAAAGTATTATCTATAAGAAACATTTTCAGGATGAACTTTGGAGATTACAACAGAAGGAAATGAGGAAAATAAAATTTATCTTTTGACCATATATTCTGACTCATCCTCAAAAATCACAAAACTGCAAGCCTCACCCAGGTTTAACACAAATGTAGAAGTCACTTGCTGTCCTACTGACACAAAGGAAAACTGGACTCTAAGAAGAGTTCTTAGATCTGTGTTACACAAGAAAATGCACTGGGCTGTCAACTGGCATTGTGCCTCGGGCTGCCATATGGTTTACACGACCATGTCATCACATACAAGAGAAAAACTGGCACACAGATATGTCTTCTGGGTAAACTCCTGCTTTTTCAAACATGAGATAATCTCTCATATCAACGTAAATGAAATAACCAAAACTCATATTTCAATTAATTAAAACTATGCTGAAATATGCTTGAAATGGAAACCAAAGACACACTAAAATGCATTAAATGTTAAATAGCTTCAGATTCTGTAGGCTGAAATTAATCTTTTCTAACCCATGATTGAAATATAGTCAGCTTCCATTTCTAGTTAAACACTCAGGAAGAATGTTCTATAATAGACTCTGAAAGAATTTTCCAAAATTACCTCAAATGTATAATGAAATAAATAATTTCAGTACACAACTGAGCTAATAAAATTCTGTTTACTGTCACCTGAGACGCTAAATTGCTAAGGTCAGTAGGCATACTACTAAATACTGTAAACTCCTGCATTAATGTCAGTGAAGACCTACTTCACTCTTCTGTGACTATAAGAAACCACTGAGATGCACTACGAATTGGGCAATGTAAAAACAGACAGGTCGAGTAGTCACCAGCTGGTTGTCCTAATTCCCTGCTACACAACATCCTCACAGTTTTGAAGAGGGAGCTGAAAACTCTGTAGTTGAGAAAGAGGTCAATACCAAAATTCCCTCTCCTCTCTCCTTACTCCCCATTATGCAGCTGGCACTGTTCACTCAGGCAGACACAGCTCCCTGAACAGAATGGTGCAATCACTGCTTCAAACATCATTACTATCTAAATAGATAACCCACTTGCAACTTGACTATTTTTATAGATATAACATTTTCATGCAGTTTAACTGCTCTATTTGTGATTTATTCCATTTAACAAATACAGCTTCCCTGGAAGTGAGTATCATATATTAGAGTCTCAACAGCTATAGCTGCCCAAATAGTTGAAAATTACAATACTTCCAAGTTGCCTTCTATCTTCTTGTATCTATCACCAAAAACTAATGAACTGAATCCTGAATCCAAAAAACTTATAAGCTGTCTGGTTTACATATCTTTGGTGACAAGATTACTTTTCCCTCAGTTCTTACTGATATACTTCTTCACATGGAGATCTTGAGAACTGGATTCCTTACGTTTCACAAGAATTTACTAACTATACTTACATAGTATTTGACTCTTTGAGGCATTGAGAAAATTAAGTGAATTTGAGTTATTAACAAACTTTTTTACTGCTTTATCAAAATATAAATACTTCTTAATCTAGACTAAAAAAGAAATAATCTAACACAGTTTAAATGGGACTTATTTTTTTAGATTAAAAGGTAATTGTGCCAAGGAGTGAAATTTTAAAAGGCTTTGCAGCTATCTCATGAAAGATATGTTAAATAAAATGAAATTTCACACATAATATGAAGGAAGAAAAGGAGGGAAGCAATTCAATTTGATTAGTCTAATGAGCTCTGATGAGTTCAGATTTTTTTTTTTAAGGATGAAAGAGGGTGTAAGAGGTAAAACTGAAAGCAAACACAGAAGTGAAGTATATACTTGTGGTGGGAAAAGGCTAATGTCCTTTTCAGCTAAGTTTGAAAAAAAGGAGAGAAGAAATAGAAGTTCACTGCTATGACAGCTAATATAATCTTAATCTCTGACATATTAAAACTGTAGATGGTTTTACACCACAAGAGAATTCCCTAAAACATCTAACAAAACTAAGAATCTGATTCTTCCCAACTTCTATTTTGCTCTTATCCCTAGTGAGAATAATTTTCAACCCAGAAAGGATAAACAATGCTAAGATTTTACCAAGCTCCAGAAAGACTGAGATCATGAGGCACTTAGCCACTTCAAATGGGTTTAAGTATCCAGATTCAAAAGAATTAGAAGCAAATGGGTAGAAAGAATTTGCAACAATACTAGGCATCATCAATGGTTCACTATCAGAAACAAGTTACAACAAAGTAGCCTAAGTTTGGTGGAATTTATAGAAACACTAGGCACTTCCCTGCCGAGAATGCAATGGCACCCCTCTCCAGTACTCTTGCCTGGAAAATCCCATGGACGGAGGAGCCTGGTGGGCTGCTGCCCATGGGGTCGCAAAGAGTCGTACACCACTGAGTGACTTCACTTTCACGTTTCACTTTCATGCGTTGAAGAAGGAAATGGCAACCCACTCCAGTGTTCTTGCCTGGAGAATTCCAGGGGTGGCGGAGCCTGGTGGGCTGCCGTCTCTGGGGTCGCACAGAGTCAGACACTACTGAAGCGACTCAGCAGCAGCAGCAGCAGCAGCAGCAGCAGCAGCAGGTTTCCCTGGTAGCTCAGAGGGTAAAGAATCTGCCTGCAGTACAGTAGAGGTATGTTGGATCCCTGGGTCGGGAAGATCCCTTAAGAGAAGGGAATGGCTACCCACTACATTATTCTTGCCTGGAGAATTCCATGGACAGAGGAGCCTGGTGGGCTACAGTCCATGGAGTCACAAACTGTTGGACATGACTGAGTGACTAACACACACACACACACACACACACACACAGACTTACTACTACAGGAGTAGATCAAAGGAACGGAATAAACAGAACATAATGTGAATACAGAAAGGCCATAGATAAAACACCTCATAATATTCAAACAGATACATTAGAGAGAAATAACTGGTTCTATTAAGTGGTAGAAAGACCATGCATAAAGATGGTCACTTTCATATTTATACTTATTTGAAGTTCTTTAGGAGTATATCATAGATGTTGAATACCAGTTATAGAAAACATGCTTATTAAATCTACATATGATGCAGAAAAGAGACTTTAATATACTGGAAAACAGACTCAAGGCCAAGAGAGCTAGATATATTATAAATATAGGCTAACGTAGATAAGATTAAATATAATAGGAATAATTTAAGTTCAGTCAACGCTTTCACAAGTACCAGACAGGGGAACCATGACAAGTTGACAAGTCATTGACAACCATGACAATGGCTTGACAAGTCACTGGGAAAAAAAAAAAGTTGAAGTTTTAATTGACTGTCTGCTCAGTGTGAGCCAAAGGCACTGTACAGCTTAGAAAATTTTGACCTGTACTAAGGCAGGTCTTAGATCAATAATAAGAAAGTAATAACTTCATTGTATCATGTTTTAAATAGCTGCTATTTCATTTTCATTGCACAATACATGTTTATTCTAAAATATAGGAAAATACAGATAAGCCAAAAAATAAATATCACTCACAATTCCACCACTCACTAAATAATCCTATTCCTTCACCAGAGGATTTTTCCAACCCAAGGATCGAACCCTGGTCTCCTGCATTGCAGGAAGATTCGTTACTGTCTGAGCCACCAGGGAAACCCAATAACTACTTTCTTGTGCTTATCATTCCAGACTTCTTAATATACAATATAAATGTTCACATACATTTATTCTTTGTTAAAGAAAAGGATCATATTAAATATGCTGCTTTGTAATTTTTTTTTTAATTCAAAATATATTAAGTCCCACTATATCCTACACTGGTCAAATGACAACTATTGCATTTTTTTCATTTCTGGTCACCATATTTGAAGAAAGTAATTGAAAATTTTGAGAATAGGAAAGAAGTATGAAAATGTTAGTTCTTAACATGCTCAGTCGCTAAGTCATGTCTCTTTTTGTGATCCTACGGACCATAGCCCACCAGGCTCCTCTGTCCATAAGATTTTCCACACAAGAATTCTAGAGTGGGTTAACACTGCCTACTCTAGGGAATTTTCCCCACCTAGGGATTGAACCCACGTCTCCTGTGACTCCTGCATTGGCACGCAGATTCTTTACCATTAAGCCACCTGAAAAGCTCCAAGTTCTTAACACCTATGCCTATTACCACATGACAACTGGTTGTTAAAATCTTAGACAAAAATAGAAGATTCATAAGAAAACAATATAGCTAAATATTAGCTAAAGAACTGCCCTGGCAAACTAAACTACTTTATACTGACCCATAAAGCCAAATTAGTACCAACTGCTGGAAATTACATGGAGGCGAATTTTAGCTCAATAAAAGATGGATATTTTAAGTAATTAGAGCCATCAAAAATAGAGTGGCTGGATCTAGCCATTGCAGGGTTTAACAGAACTGCAATAAGTAACTGGTAAAGGATGTTATTGGAGAAGGAAATGGCAACCCACTCCAGTACTCTTGCCTGGAAAATTCCATTGACTGAGGAGCCTGGTGGGCTACAGTCCACGGGGTCGCAAAGAGTCAGACATGACTGAGCAACTTCACATCACTTTAAAGGATGTTATAGGTAAATTCTCTGGGTAAGAAACTGGATGAAAAGACTCCTTTGTATTTGAAGATTCTGTGATTCTAATGGAAAACTTACTATAGAAATTTACTCCTGTTAAAGGAAATGACAACCCACTTCTGTATTCCTGCCTGGGAAATCCCATGGACAAAGGAACCTAGCAGGCTACAGCCCATGGGCTCACAAAAGAGTCTGCCATGACTTAGCAACTAAACAATAACTAATTCACGATGATGAACATTTTTGTGTTCATTGGCAGGTGTATGTCTTCTTTGACATACTGTCTGTTTTCTTATAAATAACTGAAAAGACAACAAGGCATTGGAACTTGAAGAAAAAGAGAAAGAAATTTACTCCTAGTACCATGTGAAGCCAAAGTGTTAGTCACTTAGTTGTGTCAGATTCTGTGTGACCCCATGGACTATAGCCTCCTAAGCTCCTCTGTCCACGGAATTGTTCAGGAAGAATACTGGAATGGGCAGCCCTTCCCTTCTTCAGGGCATCTTCCCAAAGAAGGGATCGAATCCAGGTCTCCTGCATTGCAGGCAGAGTCTTTACCATCTGAGCCACCAGGGACACCTAAGGCCTTTAGAATAGTCAACAAAGTGATAAGGAATTGGAGATATTTAGTCTTGATAAAGTAGGAAGAGGAGGCACTAAGATCTTAAAAGTGTTGTACACAGTGTTGAGATTAAATTTATTCTGGAAAGCCCCAAAATTTAAAACTAAAAACAAAATGTAGACGTTCAAGAAAGGAAGATTTCAGCTCAAGGGAAAGGAAGGATTACTAATAAAGCTTTCTAAAATGAAAAAAATAACAAAGAAAAGAAAGAGAGTCAAGTATTCCAGAGTTCTGTGAGAAATCACAGTACAATGATGAATACCAATGTGCTAAATGCTTTGCATTAATTTCTATACCCCATTTAACCCTTAAAATAGCTCCATATGATAGGTATTCTTACCATTTCCACTTCATAGAAGAGCACAGTGAGGCTTAGAAACATATTTACTCAAGGTCATTTTTACTTTTGCTGAAAATCACAGTGTCAACCAAACATACCTGATTCCCCATTATACAGCTACTGCTCACTTAGTAGGTAATAAATAATCAAAAGCATCTTCAGAAAGAGTATCTACTGATTCTTCAAAGGGCAGTCATGAGTTGCTTTTTTTAAGGATGTAAGGATTTTTAAATTAAATTATTATTCCTACTCAAAAAGTGTTCAAATTAGACACATTGGCCATGTACTTTAAACTTCTGTAAATAAAACAGATTCAATGAATAAGATTAAGGCAAGGTAAAGCAAATTTGAATCACAAAACTTAAAATCCTTGCCATTACTAGTTATGTTATCTTGGGCAACTTCTTAATCCTCCTATCTCTTTAGTCCATCATCTGAAAAATGAGGACCAACCTCTTAAGGTTGACATAAGAACTGAATGAGATGATATATGCATTTAGCACAGGATCTGAGCCTATTATTACACAACACAAATAATAAAGTAGGGCAATGTTAAATTGCTTCAGTTGTGTCCGACTCTTTGTGACCCCAAGGACTATAGCTTGCCAGGCTCCTCTGTCCATGAGATTCTCCAGGCAAGAGTACTGGAGGGGTAGCCATTTCCTCATCCAAAAGTAGGGCATGGGAGTACCAAATCTATTCCACAATTCATTCCAAAATATTTTAAAATTTTGAATTGTCTTTATGTCTGAAGGTAAAGAGATAATTTTCTATTATTTTGTAAATAAGCTTTTGATGGCAATCATCTGTGAAATAAAATGACAAGGAAATAAAGTGTGCTTTCTTAGGAATTTCATTTTATGTAAAGAATCACCCAAAGAAGATAATTTCAATTCTCATTTTCTTCAAAGGCACTATTTTAGTTGTTTATTTAATATGATATAGAAAAATGGAAGTTTAAAGGTTACTAGTTTTGATTTTGCTGTTTTACAACTTGGTTCAGACTAATGAACACACATTTTTAAGGTTTTTTGTTTTGTTTTCTATATGTATTCGCACTGTTGAGCTACTACTTCTACCTCTGACAAAACCAGCAAAAGAGAAAACCTCTCATTCAAGAAGTACATTATAGTCACAATTTTCATGTCATAGCTGACATTTACCAACACTAAATAGTTGCTATTCTAGTCCTGAAATTTTACATTCTCTTTTTTAAATGACACAACTAAGAAGGCATTTAAAAGATGTTTAAGTTCTATCACAAAGATAAGTTTTTTAAAACACCATTCATCTCAAAGGAATCAACTGAAGTTCTCCCTGCTCTCAAAGAATTCTTTTGTGTTTTTGCAAAGAAATTGATTCAGGATATCAGTTTCTAACCATAATGATATTTATCACTGATATGATAGCAAACATTTATTTCACCTGCAATTTAAAACTATACCCAAATAAATTGCTTCTGTATAAACTACCTGTGACTAAGGGCAATTACTAAATCTATAATCTGAATTTGTACAAACTGTCTACCTGTGATTGAAAGTGAAAATTACTTAACAAGGGAGTGCACACAAGACTTATCACTTCTAAGACTTAGTGAAAAAAAATGCCCCATAAATATTCACTGTTCTGAAGCGAACTATCATTCCAATAAAACGCCACTGTCAACAAGTACAGTGATCATATGTGGAGCTTTTTAAAATCCCATCAATTATTTTCCAACTAAATTCATTTCACCATAACAGGAATGTTCTCACTTAACCCTATTAGCCAAGACTGTAACTAACTGCATTATCTGACCACTGCAACACATGAAAACTTGTGTAAAGAACACAATGTCATCATCCAAAAGTTTGTATTAAGCACTTGTCAAGAGCAGCAAAGAACAGTTTTTAAAACTGTTAAAAAACAAGAAAATCACTTGAGCTTAAAAAATTTTTACAAATAGTTAGACTCTAAGAGATGTTTTAGGGTGAAGATGTGAATGACGATCGATGCCTCCAAAAACATCCAGGATAAACTGAATAGCTATGATTTTAGAAACTAAATAGCTTTCCTTGAATTTTATCTAGTAAATATTCTTCAGGCTTCCTCCCTCACAACTGATTTCATTTGCCCATCAATTCATCGTTTAAATTAATTGTTTTTTCAAATACATAAATCAATTCTCCTATTTCTAAGATACTGCCTGGTGAAAAAAAGACGTGTGTGTGTGTGTGTGTGCATGTTTCCAAGCAATATTAAGTCTCACCTGGAACATCTTCTCATTAAAAGGCCTCTACTATATTCTATACACACTTTCCCAGTTCCAACCCAGCATTTTTCATCCTGAGATACAATAACCAAGTTTTGCTCAGCCATGTCCAGGTGACTGAAAGTACTGCTGGGGCTGCCTAACCTGCCTCATCAAGTTTTACACACACCCTGTATTGATGACATCTCACCAGAAGGCTCACTCTCTTCATTTTGTGGGTTCATATCCCACAGCACAGCAAATGCCTTCTGCAAGAGAAGGGAAGCAGCTACCAAGGGCTGTGGCTTTTGCAGGATAATGGCATGCACGCAAAAGCTTCTCTGCCAATTTCATTTAAATAGCCGAAAAGGGAACGGTGGGGCGGGGGTGGAGGGGGGGGACGGTGCGGGTAGGAGGCTGGATTCGAAACTGAAAACATGTAATAAACATTGATGGAGAGCGGGTGGACGCAAAAAATTCTTCCAGCAACACTAGTGCTGGTGCATGTACAAGTTCTGCACCACAGCTCACAGAAAAGTAGCTACTGACGCATTGATGGAAGGCTATTTTAAAATTACTCAAAGAATCTAAGGCATCTATCTGACAGGGAGGTTCATGCCTCCTCCTCATATACACATTCTGTTTTCCCACCTAATTTAAGAATGAATCGCTGGCAGCCACCAGGTGCAATAACCGTGAGGAGGAAGGACGTATTCATCACAATGCATAGCAAGGTGTGCAAACGCGGAGTCGGTTCCGGTCCTTACCTTAGCAGACTAGACAGGGGCAGGGGTCCGGATCCACCGCCCAGGATCCCTCCTTTCCTGCCAGACAGGAGTTTCTCCACCAGAGCCACATTTCCAGTGCGAGCAGCTTCCAAGAGCTCCTGGTCCTTCCCCATAGTCTCTCAACGACTCCCTCTCAGAGTCCTTTCCCTCTTCGGGTCCTCCTCCCCGCCCACCCCGACTCCCCACAAATCCAGAGCCCTCCCCGCCCCACCCTAAAATAATGCCAGAGCTCCAGCCCCT
>SJXQ01008436.1:33650-94225 GCA_006408695.1 Aepyceros melampus
GAGGTTTAACCGTGTGAGGACTGGAGCTCTCCGGGCCTCTGCGACTCCTCAGCCCGGCGGCCGCCGGCGCCACGCCTCGGGTCAGTCACGACGCGTGAGGAAAATCCTCCATGACCGGGATGCGAGGCCGGTGATGCTGGGGAGAAGCCCTCCTGCCACCGCTTGTGTCGGTGTCCAGGCGACTGGACCGGCTTTTCGTCCGTCCGTTTACCTGCCCGAGACCTGCCCTTGTTTTAGTTTAGTTTCAGTGGCCCTGGCCGCTGAATGGTTTGTGACTGTTGCAGTTTTTCTAGGGTCTTTCATCAGCCCTCTATTTCAGTTGGGCTTTGAGGATCTGCTGACTTGTGGAAATACCAGAAAAAAGGCTCTCATTGAAAATTCCTCCACATTCACACTGGGAAAAAATATAAACGAGCACGGATTAGAGACCCACTTTAATTTGCATATTCATCAGCAATTCATTGTGTATGGTTGGCTTGATTTTGTTAGCTGCTCTCCTTGCCCGGGATGGAGAGCACGCATTTCTTTGGAAACTCCCTGTAACATCCTGTGCTTTGCCTTGCCCTTTGAATAAACTTCATAAATGTTAACTTGTTGATAATCAATTGGGAGGAAAGGAACATAAGAGGCACTTTCCTCATAACTCACTGAACTGGATATTACTACCATATATCCATTTTGGTAATGAGGAAATATTGGGTCAAAGCGTTAATTAAAATTTCAAGATGCACAGTAAGTGGCTGAAAGAATTGGACCACAGAACTGAGTCACTGACTCCCAATGCACCTTACTGCCCCCATGAAAAAATTAAATGGACAGACAATAATGATCAAAGACATTTCATGAGCAGTTACTAGGGACCAGGTACTATTCTGTTCTTCATCTGTTGTCTTAACCTTGTAACAATCCCATGAGATGGATACCACTTTTATCTTTATTTTAAAGATGAGCTCAAAATCACGGGGCTAGAAAGTGAACCAAGACTCAAATGCAGGACTGCCTGCTACAGGCAGAAATTTTAATAAATAATTGGGAAAAACTTAAAAGACATTCAGGGATAAGCAACAAGGGTAGTTTTAACTTTTTTATGAAATTTACTATTCTGAGATTTTCTTTGAATGGCTCAAAGTATTAGATATATTATGGCTAAAGGAAGTAGATTTTGAGCTAGATTTTTGTTTTTTAATCTGTTTTAATAGTAAGATGATATTATATATGATAATAATATGATCTCTGACATATTAAGGCCAGCAGACCAGTTAAAGAAACAAGAAGTAAGGAGCCATTAATTTCATTTTGAAAATGGCATGGAGAAATCCTTCTTCCACTTTCCTAATGTTGCCACCTAAGCAAAACACATCTTTCCCAGAATAGACTGTAAGTATTCAGATGGTTAGAGCTAAAAGTAACCCACAGTTTTGAAAGCAACAACAGTTAATCATGACTGAGTTAGTTATCGAGAGGGTTAACCCCCAATAGGAAAACCATTAGTAATGATTTAGTAAAAGTCAGTTCCACTGTTTCATATACTCTAGTGGTGTATGATACTCAAAGCCAGTTTTCAACTCCAAACTCTTTGTAGTTACATCATTGTCTTGTTGAAGAGGACAAAGGCTTGACTGTACGGGAACTAACGTGCAAACAAAAAGTAAAAACATTCTTCCAAAAATCTGAAGAAGCCATGGACTTCTCAGGTAGATTAAGAATCTACCTGGCAATGCAGGGGACACTCCCTGCAGGGTTCAATCCCTGGTCCTGGAAGATTCCACATGCCCTGGGGGCAACTAAGCCAGTGAGCTTCAAATACTGAGCCCTCAAACTTAGAGCCCACAGTGAGGAAGAGGAGAAGATAATGTCCCATAGCATTAAGTTAGCAACTGAGCTAAGATAGGATAACTCTGTGATTTAGGGAGTAGATTTGGAAAATATCTGCTTTATCTCCACCTTGAGCTCTATAGTTACTCTGTATAACTGGGACTATGATAGGCTGTGGGACAGAAGTTAGCAGCTCCAGGCTACAAAATACTATGAAGATATTAGACATTGAATAGAACACCAAGTTCTAAGTTTCTGCATTCTTTGTAAATTTGTCTCCTCATGCCTATATGGCACAAATTCTGCCCTTCGTTGTCTTCCTGAGGAGACCCAGACATCAAGCATGTTAGCAGTCTTTCTAAATTTATGGTTATGAGTATTGAAGGCCATGGAATGTCAATCACCCATCTTCAAGTTCTAACCAACTGAGAATAGACATAAGGAACCAAATGAGCATCACATTAGAGTATCATCTATCAGAAGTTTTTTCCTCTCTAGGGAAATTTGATGTGGAAAAATAAGAGCGCCTCCAAGATCATCACGGGCTTCCCTAATGGCTCAGCAGTAAAGAATCTGCCTGCAGTGCAGAAGATGCAGGTTTGATCTCTGGGTCGGGAAGACCCCCTGAAGAAGGAAATGGCTATTCACTCTAGTATTCTCTAGTATTCTTGCCTGAGAAATCCCATGGACAGAGGAGCCTGGGGGGCTACAGTCCATGGGATTGCTAAAGAGTTGGACACGACTTGGTGACTTAACAACAAGACCATCACATCACATAACATTCCACCACTATCCTGCTGATTCTATCATTAGCTTCCTCCTCTCTCAGAGCCCCCCTGCCTGTGTGCTCCTACCTTTGAAAACCTGTATTCCCTACAGGTGACCCAGTACACAGCCCACTGAAAAAGGTAGTCTTGTCTCAAAACTATTTTTCCCCACAGAAAGAAACCCCTGAAATTCCAAAAATAATTTTTCACCATCTCTTTTTATTTCCCAGTGAGGAAAAGGGCTAGCATCCCAATAAACCTATTATGCAATCTCTCAGAGGGGTGTCTAAGAAGACACAAAGAACACAGTATCCATTTTGGAATCTCATCTCTCTCAAAGGCTAATCTCAACCTACCCCATTCTTATACCCCATCCTCTATTTCTATCTCTCGCCTACACATGGGTCACAGACTTTTTTGGTAAAGGAGCAGAGAGTAAATATCTTCAGGTTGATGAGCACTATCGCACTACACTCAGCTCACCTTGTAGCATGAAAGTTTGTGTGTGTGTGCTAAATTGCTTCAGTCATTTCGACTCTTTGTGACCCTATGGAATGTAGCCCATGAGACTCCTTTGTCCATTGGATTCTCCAAGCAAGAGTACTGGAGTCGGTAGCCATGCCCTTCTCCAGGGGATCTTCCCAACCCAGGGTCTGATCATGCATCTCCTATGTCTCCTGCATTAGCAAGCAGATTCTTTACCACTAGTACCACCTGGGAAGCCCTATAGTCATAGGCAATATTCAAAACAAATGAGTGTGGCTGTGAACCAATAAAACTTTCTTTCTGGATACTGAAATGTGAATTGTGTATACTTTCCATGTGTCATAAAATATTCTTTTGACTCTTTTTCAACCATTTTAAAATGCAGAAACCAGTTTACTGGCCATGTAGGCTATGGGTAGGATTTGGTCCATGAGCCATAAGCCTATAGATTTAGGAATAACTTATTCTAAAGCAGCAAATCCTCTCTAATTCTCTTCTATCTCAAGGAAGACCCTTTCTTGAAGTGAAGACTTGTCACCAGAGGAGACATTTAAACTGAGGCTTGAGAAATACATGGCAAAGGGAAGCAGGAAGTGAAGAAAGAGTGTTCCATGCAAAAAGCTGTTTGGGAATCAGTAGGTAGAATTACTCTCAGAACTAAATGCCTATGTCACCTCCTGCCATCTTTTTCTTTACCTCTCTTTCTACCTTGTTTTATTCATTCATATCTCCCAATCATTCTTGCATTGTTTATGAAAATTGTTTGTTATTGTTGTTGAATGTTCTTAATTTCAAAATTAAAGTATTCACAAACACTTTTTCTAAAAATAAAGTTGCTTTTTTACTTGTATATGGTCTCTGATTCCTTTTTAACTGATGATATTTGCCCACTTGAAAGGAGCTTCCCTCTTTCTTTACATGAAAAACACTAAAATAAATAAACCATGGCTTGTTCATTTTTAAATATCTAGCTATACATTATGTATCAATGAACAGGGATGGGAGTTAGTTGCATGGAACACTTAAAAACAAAGCTAAGCTGAATATGAAAAAAATGAATGGTTAATTCTAACTATAATTGTCCAGCATCCATATGCTTTTTAATTCTCTTACACTAACAAAGAAACATGTGCAACCAATTCTCTATTTATTTGCCACAATCCAAAGTCCTCCCACCTTCCATATTCATGGACCAGCTTCTTCCTATTACCCAGCTGAGGTCCAAGCCTGCCAACTGGGGGACCAAGCTGGGCTAGATTTGCAGCCAAGAACAGAAGGGGAGTAATTGTGAGATTTTCCTGGACTTAGTAGCTAACATTATCTGACTAAATGTGTTGTCTTCTACACTGGTACCTAAATGCTTTCCAAAGCACTTTTCCCACAAATTACAGTTTTATAATTTAAATACACACAAACATACAATAGAACTGTGGTCAGAAAGCCTGGGTTTTGATCATAGTGCGACCTCTTCTTAGATTAGAAGCCTTCTAGAGCCATCAGTCCATAGAGAAGAGTAATACCTACCTTTACAAGTATGTCAGTTTGTTACCCTGCTGCAACAAAGTACCACAGACTGGGTGGCTTAAACAAGAGAAATTTATTTCCTCACAATTCTGGAGACTAGGGTCTGAGATCAAGTTGAAGGCAGTGTTGGCTTCCTTTGAGGAGTCCTTTTTGGCTTATAATAGCAGTCTTCTTCCTATGCTTCACACAGTCCTCTATGTGCGTATGTCCTAATCTCTTCTTGCAAAGACAAAAGTCATATTCGTTATGGCCATTCTAATAATCTCGCTTCAACTTAACTACTTCTTTAAAGACCCCATCTCCAAATACAGCCACATTCTGATGTACTGGGCCTTAGGACCTCAATATATGAATCTAGAGAGGATACAATTCAGTCAATAAGACGGTTGATGAATGTTTTGAGAATCAGATTGAATGAGATCAAAAAAGTGAAGGTATTTGGCTCTTAGTAGATATTTTATAAATGCCAATTAAATCTAAAGAAGTAATTTTTAAAGTATCCAGTTTATATCATTATTACTACAATTTTATAGTATCTATATCTAATGTAATATTTTCCAGAAACATCTGATGTTGAAGATAGATTTTAAATAAGAAATCTATACTTCTTATAGGGATGCACAACTGCAATCCTATAATAAAGTAATTCAAACTCTTGAGTTAATTCCTTTGCTGCCTTTGAGGTTCAGCAGTAACCATGGAGAAATTACTTCCCTTCAGTATCCATGTGATCATACTGCTCATGAAAATCATAAAAATTTTCTCTTTGGGGGAGTTCTGAATATTTTAAAGAAAGTGAAAGTGAAGTCGCTCAGTCGTGTCCAACTCTTTGCGACCCCATGGACTGTAGCCTATCAGGCTCCTCTCTCCATGGAATTGTCCAGGCATGAGTACTGGAGTGGGTTGCCATTTCCTTCTCCAAGGGATCTTCCCGACCCAGGGATCGAACCCCGGTCTCCCATATTCCAGACAGATGCTTTCACCTCTGAGCTAATTGGAGTTAATTTTCTTCAAGGCCTGTATCTAAAGAGTCAAAATTTTAAGTTTGATAGTTTGACTCAAATCCAAGATGTGTGTAAATGTGTATATATGTGTTTCCTGTGCATGTAGAAAAACTGTAAAAATAGAAAAATCCTGCGTAATACTAATAAATAATAATTAATAAATACCACATCAATAAATGCATTATTACTGTAATTCATACATAAAAAATAGATGAAACTCTCCATACTTTTGAAGGGACTAGTCTGGGCAGGGGCTTCCCGGTGACTCAGCAGTAAGAATCCGCCTGCAATGCAGGAGACCAGGTAGGAAATGGCAACCCACTCCAGCATTCTTGCCTGGGAAATCCCATGGACAGAGGAACCTGGCAGGCTATAGTCCAAAGGGTCACAAAGAGTGGAACATGACTTAGGGACTAAACAACAACAGTCTAGGCAGAAAAGAGAAAAGAGAAGGACCTCTCCAATACTTAGATCACTGAATTACTTTTCTTAAAAACTACCAGCTCGTTTTATGATGATTTTTAGTAGCTATGAAGGTTCATTTAATAAACAAATATCACATATACTAATAGAAAAATACAGATATCACTTGAATCAAGTAAGTTTGCTCTATGATTCTTAGTGAAGGAGAACAAAGAAATCAATTACAGAACCTGCAACCTGAAAAAAGCATTTCACTTCTGTGTTTCCTCATGTTGGAATATGTTGTTTCAGGTGAAGGAAACCATGTGCAAAGTAGATGGCTGGAGCCCAACTTGATAAGAAAAACATTGCAAACACCTAGAGTCTAGAAAAAAGAGAAAAAGTGAAATTACTTTCTAGTATCTATAATTATAGAGGCAGCATGGAGAAAATTCCAGAGAGTCCAGGGAATTTTGGAAGGATAGGAAATACTGAGCAATTCAAACTGCCAGAGTAGGTAGGGATTCAGTGAATTATTTCTCTTAAAGTGAGATAAAGATCAGCACATTAAAAACACCCCCCCACGTAAAACTTTTAAAACTCATTCTTTTGTATACTCTCTTCTCTCGATATACATCACTTATACTTGTAAGAATGTGACAAAATTAAAAAACAGAAAATCCGCTCCCATTCCCTTTCCATTTGGTCTTCACCTTCAGCAACCCATGCCCCATCAGGAAAAAAAAAAAAAAAATCAAGGATTTCATTTGTCGGGCTTCCCAGGTGGCACGGTGGTAAAGAATCCACTTGCCAATGCAGGAGAACAAGAGATCTAGGTTCAATCCCTAGGTATGGAAGATCCCCTGGAGTAGGAAATGCAACCCATTCCAGTATTCTTGCCTGGAAACTTTCATGGTCAGAGGAGCCTGGTGGGCCACAGTCCATAGGGTCACAAAGAGTCAGAAATGACTAAGCAACTAAGCACACACATTTCATTTGTCAAAGGAGGTACCTGGTAAATAACCTTTTCTTCCTTGCTTCTGGCTTTCAAAATCCTGGGCCCTTAAGAGAAGGATGAGACATTTCAATTCTGGAATTGAGGCTAATAGGGTTCCTCACCTCACTTCCTATCCTGGGATAGAAAATTGAGATCATTACACACATAGCTTAACTATTGGCACTGAGAACTGAGGTCACCAGTGTCAAAATGACAAATTTACTCCAGGCAATTCTCTTCTAGGAAGAAAATTCTATGAAATAGTAAATAATTTCACCATTTCCTTCAGGAACTTCTTAAAATGAGGTGTAATATTTCATCTTCTCATTTTCCCATATTCTTCCTAGTTTTTTAAGCTTGCTTTATATTTTGAACTGAGGCAAATGATTATTTTCAAGATAATTGTCATAAAATAAATGGCATTTTGAAGATAAGATTTAACTTCAAGTTATTTTATGTTATATTTAGCTAAAAGGAAAATTTTCTCTCCCCATCCCGCAATATTTTTTTATATACAGCCCTGGAATTTCTTATTTTAAACATTAAGTGCCTGTTATATGTCTACTTAAATTACTTTTAATACAATTCACAAGCTATTATTCCTGAAAACCATTTCTGAAATGCATTGACAGTTGGCAATGTGTTCATTTCTTTGTTAACAGAAATGCCATTATTTTGGACTGCTCCTAAAGTCATATAATTAGAAATTTTGGTCCAGAACAAGAAGTAAATAAAAAATGTATTCATCTAATAGTAGATGACAATAGGTAGAGGTGGCAAAGATGATGATAAGTAATAAACAACTAAATATAGACATTCATTTTACATTTTTATTCCATGTGTAAATTATTCTATTAATTTTAGCGAATAATACACTATATTTTTCAGGGACTTAACCAATACTTCTCTTAAAAATGTCTTTATAATTTTAATGTATAGACATTATGATCTCAAAATGAGCTGTATAAAATGTATTTTTATTATTTACACATTCCTGAATGTGTTATAGACATATGAGATTAAGAGACAACTAAACTTCAAATAAATGAATTTTACTGTAAAGTTTACTATTAAATTCATAATCCCACAATTCATAGTCTGTTACTCAAATCATGATAAGTATCAAATTATTTATAGTATGATTAAGATTTTAAAATATTAAAACTGGACTGCACAAAGATATTATGTTTTGTAGAAAATGGATTGGTAGGCATTTTATTTGTTTTAGGCATTTTAAATTGATGCTTATCAGTAACAAATTTTTTGCTGAATAAATTATCTTTTTTTGTTAAAAAACTCCCTTGAGGCTTAATGTACATACTTTTAAGATCATTTTGAAGCATATTTATATAACATAAAATTCACCCATTTTAGGTGTAAAGTAGTATGGTTTTAGTAAGTATATAGAGCTGTGCAACTACTACAGGAGTAAGCTTTGGAACACTTTACTCACCCTCCCAAAATCCCTCATTCCCCTTTGTGATCAAGCTGTTCCTCACCCCACAGCCTCAAGGCAAGCACTGGTCTGTCTTCTGCTGTTGTATTTTGCTTTTTCCAGAACTTCACATTCATATTTCCTATGTCTTTTGTGTCATTTATTTTTTTACTTGTCATTATATTTGTAAGATATTTCTACATTGTTCTGTGTGTCAGTAGTTTATTTTGCTTTATTTGCAGTTGTTTTCTGTTGAATGCATATGCCACATTTTGTTTACACATGGACCAGCTGATAGGTATTTGAGTGTTTCTATTGTCTGGTTACTATGAATAATGCTGCTATGAACATTTGTGTACAAATCTTTGTGTGGACATATATTTTCACGTTAGCTTCCCTGGTAGTGCAGAAGTTAAAGCATCTGCCTGCAATGTGAGAGACCTGGGTTCGATCCCTGGGCCAGGAAGATCCCCTGGAGAAGGAAATGGCAACCCACTCCAGTACTCTTGCCTGGGGAATTCCATGGATGGAGGAGCTTGGTGGGCTACAGTCCACGGGTCGCAAAGAGTCGGACATGACTGAGCGACTTCACTTTCAAGGTAAACCCATAGGAGTAGAATCACTGGGTCATGTAGTAGGTGCATGTTTCAATTGTTAAGACACTGACAAAACGGTTTCCAGTAGCTGGACCACTTTGCACTTTCACTAGCAGTGTATGAGAGTTTTGGTTGTACCATATCTTCACCAACACTTGACATTTCGGTCTTTTGAGAAATTCTACTATAATAGTATCTTACTGTGGTTTAAATTTGCATGTCCTTAATGACCAATCAAGTTGGACATCTTTTTGTGAAGCACCTGTACAGATCTTTTCCATTTCTTAAAATTGAGTTGTTTTTATCATTGAGTTGTAAAAGTTCTAAATTAGATCTAGACACAAGTCCCTTGTCAGATATATGCTTTACAAATATTTTTCCCCAAGCTGTAGCTTGCCTTTTCATTTTCTTAATGATATCAACAAGCAAAAAATTTTAATTTTTTAAAGTCTATTTATCAGTTTTTAAATTTATGGTTCATGCTTTTTGTGTGTTGTCTCAAGGTGACAAAGTTTTTTTCCTATACTTTGTTCTACTCAATGCATGTGGTTTTGCTCTTACATTTAGGCTGGTGATCTATTTTGAATTAATATTGGTATATGGAGTGAAGAGAGATTAAAGTTCATTTGTTTTCCATGTGGGTATATAGTTATTCCAGAAACATTTCTTGAAAAGCCTATTCTCTTCCAATTGACATTCTTTGAGACCTTTACTGAAAATCAACTGACCACATAAGTGTAGGCCCATATCTGGATGCTCAATGGTTCCATTGATCTATATGTCTATCCTTAATCCTGCAAAACAGGATATTGTTTAGAGAAAACTAATCATGTTCAATACCTTTCATTGAAACATACAATTTCTCTAAATTTAAATATAATAATAGGCAAACAAGGATGATTAATCTTTCTTCACGATGTATTCTTTACTACCGTCTAAAACAAAAGTGATAATTAGATCATTTTGGATATTTTTACTGGATGTGGAAAAAATAAAAGGAAAAACCTATTGTCTGTGGTAGTAAACTCTTATTAACTACTGTGAAGGGTAAATTCATTAAGAAGAATAATTTCCAAATTTAAGAGGGTTAAATAAATATGATTATGAGAAAGCTGAAGCATATACACATAGATCTATTAAACCGGTTAAAGTCTTTAACCACAGATGAATTACAACCATGGGTATAAAACATAAATTAGGTGATGTAATGACAGAATCATTGTCAGTAATTTTGAGAAATGGAGACTACAAGACATGATAGAAGACTGAAGATGCACAGATGTTTTCATTTTCAAAACATAAAAAAATAGATTCTAGAAACTGAAGGCTAATAAGCATAATATTTAAAGCTGGTAAAATTATAGAAGAGATAAAGATATATTTTATCAACAATTTTTTTCAAATGATCATTGGGAGATAAAATAATTTTTCACCAAACTAAATCCCTTAAATTACACACCTGAAAATGACTAACACAGATCCTGAATTACTGTGACTAGTAAATATCTTTTTTTTTTTTTTTAAAGTAAAGCAATCTCTTTCATGGGAAAGGAGGGTTTACTGTTTTCTGATAATCACAGGAAAATATGTTTATCCAGCTCTAAGATTTCAGGAAGATGCCTTCACATGCATCTTGCTATATAGCTTTTAAGTATATATCTTACAGATGTTAGAAATAAAGACTAAGAGTTTTGTAAAATATAGATTGTACGACCAGTAAATAATGTGATGGACTCTCAACTTGAGTCAAGTTCTGACTTTGATGTATATACTCTTCCCATATGTTACAATTTCTTTGGTTAATCCAAAGACAAAATAAAGTAAAGCAACCTCAAACCTTTCTCTGAGAAATCATACAATGGAAAGAAAGAAAATAAATGAGGTAAACAAACAATGGTATCCAAACAAAATTATTTTTAAAATATTGTGTACAATTCTAGATTTAAAAAACAGAAAAACTTGGGACTTCTCTGGTGGTCCAGTGGCTAACACCCTGCGCTTCTGATGCAGGAGGCTGGGTTTCAAGCCCTGATCAGGGAACTAGATTCCACATGCCTCAACTAAGAGAGTTCACAAGCCTCAACTAAGACACAGTTCAGCCAAATAAATAAACACATAAAGATAAATATTAAGAGTACAAAAACTTGCTGAATGGTACTGTTCTCAAATTATCGAAATTGGTGCCTCCTTCTCTGTGCATGGTAAGCCTAGAGACACAAGTATGCATGTACATGCTCAGTGGCTCAGTTGTGTCTGACTCTCTGTGACTCTGTGGACTGTAGCCCACCAAACTCTTCTGTTCATGGAATTTTCCAGGCAAGAATACTGGAGCAGGTTCCATTTCCTCTTCCGTGGGATCTTGTCAGCCAGGGACTGAACTCACATCTCCTGCATCTCCTGCATTGGCAGGCGACTTCTTTACCACTGAGCCACCTGGGAAAGGGACACCAGACTAAGGGACAAAGACTAAGAAAACTCAGAAGTTGAATATATGAATTTTGAAGTTCAGGGAAGAGTTAAGGCCAGTAATATGAGCCTGGACCAGTCAGTCATTTGTGATATTTAAATCCATGAGACTGAAGAGATCACTAGGAAGTGAGTATAGACAGAGAAGACCAACAAGTGGGTCTTGGGACATTTGGGAACATAAGGGAGATTCATTAAGCAAGACTGATTGGAGGCAGCCAGGGAAGTGAAGAGCAAAACACAGAAGGACTGGGTCCTGAAATCTAAATGAAGTGTTTCAAAAGGTGGAAATGGTCCACTGTGTTAAATGCTTCTGAGAGAGCAAATCAGATAAGACCGACACTTGAAGCAAAGTGGAAATGGGACAAGAACAGTTTCAGAGGAAAGACAGGGACAGAACCTAACTGGAGTTGGTTCAGGATAAAATGAGAAGGGACAAAACAGAGACAGACAGTACTTTTAAGAGTTTTTCTACAGAGAGGAGCAGGAAAAAAAAAAAAACACAGAAGTTGAAGGGCAATATATGATCAATGGACAATTTTTTCATTTTTTTAGGTTGAGAAATTTTATAACGTTTCTAAGTTGGTAAAAAAAAATAATAATCCTATAGAAAAAGAAATATTGATGATGTAAAAGAGAGCAGAAAACATTTTAGCAGAAAAAGCCTGGAGTGGTTTAGAAATAATAGTATTTGGTGCACAAATGGAGGATTTGGCCTGAGTTGGCAGTCCATCCATTTCACTCAAGCAAGGCAGTGTATACAGGTACAGATTTGTTTGACCAGTAGATTTAAGGAAGGTTTCAGGAAGCAGACACTGAGAAAAGTGAGGAACCTAAAATGATTACTGGGGAGTGACTTCTATGAAAGAAAAAGACATGGGTCAGGGGGAGCCATCAGACCACTATGTAAATAAAATTTTAAAAAAACTACTAAGCTATCATTTTTTTAAAGACATATTCTCAGACATAAAAATACTTAGCAAAAATATACTACACATATAACTGTCCAGAAATTTTTTCTTGAAAATATGACAAATGATTGAAAGCATAATCAAAACAACTCTCAGAGGGGAAATTGTGTTATGAAAGAGCTGGTAATCAAGTAAAACAAAATTAAGTCTAATTACTTGTTTTTAATAAATATCTCTGCAACTTATATTAAAAACCAAAGGCTTAGATAACATTTAAGCTGGGATCTGAAAACAATATTTAGACAGATGAAGAACTAGGAGAAGAGCATTACAGACAGAAGGAACAACATGGGAGCATTTCCTTAAGCCTGGAATGGAGATAAGCACAAATTAGATGTGACAGGAATCAGATCATGCTGTCTTGCAAGCCATGTTAAAGATTTGGAGATTTAAGTATACTGAAAATTGGTCATATATTTTAAGTAGAGGACTGACATATCTCCACTCTATTTTAAGCAGATCATTCTAGTTGCTCTTTAAAAAGGCAGGTGGGAGGCTGGGCAAGGATGAAAACTGAGTGGCTATTGAAGGTAAGAAATCATGTTGCTTGGACTGGGAAGGAATGTAAAGAAGAAGAAGTGGTAAGCAATTGATAAACTGGAACTCTGTATAGAGAGGCTCAATAGGACAAGCTGATGGACTGCATGTACATGAGGAAAAGCTGAGGGAGACTGTAGAAACAAAGATCCGCAATTTTGACTGGGAGGGTGGTAGGGCTGTTTACTAAAATGAGAAACAAAAGATTATCATGTTGGATGTTAGCATGGGGAAGGGAAACGGGGACCAAAGAGCTCTACTTTGAACATTTTAAGTGTGAGATGCTTGGAAACATCCAAATGAAGATGTTAAGAAGTTCAGGATAGTGGTCTGAGTAGAAGATACATTTTTGGAAGTCTTGGCATATAGAAGATACTTACAACTACAGTAAATGAATATTACCTACAAAATGAAAAATGAAATCCTAGCATATAAAGGTTAGATAAAACAGAAGAAAATAAAGGATATGTAAAAGAAACAAACAATGACTTCAGAGGAAATCCAAGGGAGTGTTAGAATCATAAGAGTCAAGAGCAAGAAGGCAATATTCAGTTGTGCAAAAACTACAAAAAGTCTCATAAATATGAAGACATGCACGTTTTTGTCAGATGTTGCAACATAGAGGCTAATGATAACAAAAACAGTTTCAGTTGACTTGCATTGGCAGGGGTGAAACTTCAGGTTGTGGTGGAATTAAGAAAAAAGAGAATGTGAGGAAGTGGAGACAGTTTGTTTCAGGTAACTCTTCTGGGAAATGTGGCCATGAAGAAGACTGGAACAGTATCTTGGAGAAAGACTGGAGGGAGACAAAAGCTCCAGAGAAGTCTGTTGGGTTTGATTTTCACTTTAAGGATGGGAGATACAAGTATACGTTTGAATACTGATACATAATCTGATAGGAAGTAGTTGAAGATATGAGGAAGATAGGGTTTAACTGAAGGAGTGAATGTCTTCAGAAGGCTTTAAACCCACCACTAGACTGAGAGAATGTAATCTTGTTTTCACCAGTCAATACAGTTTTTGAGTGCTATATGCCAAGCTCACTACTAGGCACCAGTGCTGTAAAAATGAAGAAGATAGCCAATAAGCCTGCCCTCAAAGACTGTAATTTTTAATGTGGAAGAAAGAAAACATGTAAACAAGTAAATGAATATATAAGATTCTTTTGAACATTAATAGTTGCTATAAAGCAGTCAAGAGAGTCCACGTGCTAGAGCCAGGCCATGCTCTGCATGCCTCCGTGTGTTGGCCAAAAACCAAAATCAAATAGGAGCTTCCAAATCTTGCGACCCAGGCAAAACTCCACTTTCTATCCTTTAAAACTCATAGCCTCACAAGCCATTCATCACAAGCCATGGTCTCTGTACACATCCCTCACTATCCAGCCATTAATCCCTATACTGATTTGTACATCACATTTCCTGATTCAATCTTCCATCCCTCTCCAGCACACAAAATCTTTCCACTGTGAGTCCCGCTGGAACACAAGTCATCAACCAAATTATATTTCCTTAATGTCTTCTTTAAAATATTCTTTCTACTAAATTTATCTTACTGAACCCTGTCTCTTCACTACAGGCCCTGCTTCAAAAAGTGGTAGTTTTTCCTCCCTGTCTTCATATCAAAGATCCTGGCAGTGCGGTAGGCTTTTAGTGCTTTATTAATGCTTCCAGAACATCTTCCTTCCCTCTTCCCTCATCTTTGAATCTTGTACCGTCAGACTACTGCACCCATTACCACTCTTGTTGAAGTTACCTTCCAGCCCCACCATTTACTCCTCCCTTGATCCTTGAACATTTTAGCTCCTGGACCACTTCACTCTAAGATTCCTCCTATTCTTACTCTTGGGGATTTTGAGATTCTCACTGATAATCCATCTAACACCTTGGCCTCACAGTTCTTTAGTCTCCTCTCCTCTGATGACATTGCCTTTTACTCTTGTTACTCACCCTAAAATCATTATAGATTTTTCATTACCATTAATTAATCTCTCTATAATCTCAATTTCCCAGGTGGCTCAGACAGTAAAGCGTCTGCCTGCAATGCGGGAGACCCGGGTTCGATCGCTGGGTCGGGAAGATCCCCTGGAGAAGGAAATGGCCACCCACTCCAGTACTCATGCCTGGAAAATTCCATGGACAAAGGAGCCTTGTAGGCTACAGTCCATGGGGTTGCAAAGAGTTGGACACAACTGAGCGACTTCACTTCAATCTCAATTTCAAACCTCCCATCTTCTAATCTCTACCTTATTTCTAGAATCTCAATTCCAGACACCCTTCAATACCATTGGGATCTACAGTCCATTGATCCTACCACTGTCTCATTGTCTCTACCCTTTCGTTCATCTCCTCCTTTCTTTCTCTCTCTCCTTGGTATTATGGGTTGAACTGTGACCTCTCTAAAAATATGTTCAAGTCCCAGTACCGGTACCTAGTAGTCCCCAGCAGCTGTGAATGTGATCTTATTTTAATATAGGGGCTTTGCAGATGTAATCAATTGAGGTCATCAGGATAGTCCTTAATCCAATATGACTAGTGTCCTTAACAGAAAGAGGAAAATTTGAACACCAACACTCAGAGGGAAGACAACCACGTTAAGACAGAGGTAGAGATCTGAATTATGCAAGCACAAGCCAAGGAACACCTGGAGCTATCAGAAGCTGGAAGAGGAACACGGCCCTGCCAACACCTTGACTGCACATCTCTAACCTCCAGAACTCTGAGAAAATACATTTCTGTTATTTTAAAGTACTAAGTTTATGGTACTCTGTTACGGAAGTTCTGTTAAACTAATACACCAGGTTAAACTATATATGGTCAGATAATGACATTATGATAAAAGGTATTAAATGGCCAAATGATAAATCATTCCCATGCATACACTCTGAATTAATTCCCTTGTCTTTCTCTTACTTTATTGTACTTGGCTAAACAATAAACACTGATTAAATTCCATTTTCATCTTTCTTCATGATTACGCTTGCACAGTAAGCCTGGTTTAAGAAAAATACACAACCATATTGATTGATCTTACTTAAAATACATGGTTATTAAATGCAATTGGACTCGAATGGTGCTTGGCAATTATACTGTATTTCTCTACTCCACTCATTCCTCCTTTCTCCTATGAAACTATTTCATCTCTCTCTTAAAATCTCTAAAAACTCCTCCCTAATCCTTATTCATAGTAAATGTCCTATTTCAATAACCTTTCTAAAAAACTTGCCACAAGCTCCCAGGACATCCTCTTATCTACATGTCCTCATGTTTTCTACATGTCCATCATCTTATCTACAGGTCCTCAAGTTCTTTGCCTTCCATCTGTGTTCTTAGCCCTTCCCTTTACACAATACTTATCCTCTCTTCTCTACTCAAAGAAATTGCTCTAAAAATGTCCTTTCCTTCCTCTAACCATAAAACTTTCCTTCCCTACCAGATCATTTCTAAGGTGAAGTCAAGGTGAAGTCGCTCAGTCGTGTCTGACTCTTTGCGACCCCATAGACTGTAGCCTATCAGGCTCCTCTGTCCATGGGATTTTCCAGGCAAGAGTGCTGGAGTGGATTGCCATTTCCTTCTCCAGGAGATCTTCCCGACCCAGGAATCGAACCCAGGTCTCCCACATTGCAGGCAGACGCTTTACCAACTGAGCCACTAGCTGTTATTTCTCCCTTCTTAAAAAAAAAAAAAAAAATCAACTTTTTCTCCCACTTCACTTTCAGCCATAGCCCTCTCTTCTTTTCTCCATAAAATAACACCTACTTCAGTTTACCATGACAGTTGCAGTTTACATTTTATTATTAAATATTGGTTTAATTATTAATAGTGCCCTTTTCAAATGCATTCCAGTTTGGATTGTAAATTACATAGATAGCTTACCTCTTGGTGTAAACTCCCTAAAACTGTTGTCTGTCTTCATTCTCTCCAATGTTTCACTTTTTATTTTCTCTCGTGCCCCACGACAACCAGATCTTGCCCCCACAATCATCTTTTTGACCTCTGAGCAGCATTTAACAGTCAGCCATTCCGTCCTTTGTAAACAATGTCTTCATTAGGCTAAATTTTAGGGCACCACTGTCTGATTTTCCTTCTATCACCACTTCAGGGTCTCCTGTCCTGGTTTTCCCTCACCTTTCTCGCCTCTGAACATTGGATTGGCAAAGAGCTCATTCTTTAAACTTCTGCTTTTTATCTATATTCATTCTCTCCTTACTATTCTCCCAAGCTATTTAGGGATGGAACTAACATCCATCATACCTCCCCAACAACACACACTCAGAGTAAAGAGATGCTAAAATAACAATAGATGGTTCTTAATTTTGTCTAAGGAAGAGAGTTATCTTCAAGGATTTTGCTTTGCTGAAGATGGGTGTGTACACACAGATGAGTGTCTCAGATGCAAAGGCTAAACATTCTACTAGGCATTTAAGTAAGTTGCTCACGTTAGAAACCATGGATCAACCCTAGACTCTTAGCTTTCATATACCATGTCCAATCCAACAGCAAATTCCCTACAGCTGCACCTCCAAAATGCATCTAGGCTCCAACCACTTCTCACCACTTCTGTTCCTTTAACACTTTTGATCCTATACCTTTCAGTTGCTAATGTCACACAAAATTAACATCATTATACATTGCGTCCAAAACCAAAAACTAATAATCTTTAATGCATTGTCTTCAAAGTATACAGAAAATAAAATCTGGAGTTACAAACCAAAGTTACAATAATACTAGCTACTGAATTTTTTTTTAATGTATTAGTCTCTTAAATCTTATATAAAATAAAAAGTGGAGTCACACCCTTGTTACAATAATACTAGATAATTGTCTATATATTTACTTTTACTGAAACTTTTATTCCTTAATATGACTTCAAGTTACTGTCTAATTTCATTTCAAACTTTGTATGCCTTATTTTTAATGATGACAGTCACTACTGGTAAGAGTGCTCCTGAGGATACAAACTTTGTTCAAGCCTTTTGGAAAGTAGTTTCTATCTTGGAAAATTCATGGTCTTCGATGCAGTTATTCCACTTTTGGAAATCTATCCTAAGAAAATAATCCCAAAATATAGGCAATCATTCGGAACAAAAATGTTTGTTAGAGTTACTTACATTAGTGAAACACTGGGCAAGACCCACATGATTAATAATAGTGCGATTATTACATAAACTTAGTACATATACTCAATAAGTCTTGTATAATAATAAAATTATATCTATAAAGCATTCAAAGTGATATGGGGAAATGGTTCATAGTATATTAAGAAGAAAAACTATTCCATGATTCAGTTCAGTCACTCAGTTGTGCCCAACTCTTTGCAATCCCAAGAAGTGCAGCAGGCCAGGCCTCCCTGTTCATCACCAACTCCCGGAGTTCACTCAAACTCATCTCCATTGACCGGTGATGCCATCTGCCATCTCATCCTCTGTCATCCCCTTCTCCTCCTGCCCCTAATCCCTCCCAGCATCAGAGTCTTTTCCAATGTGTCAACTCTTCGCATGAGGTGGCCAAAGCACTGGAGTTTCACCTTTAGCATCATTCTTTCCAAAGAAATCCCAGGGTTGATCTCCTTTAGAATGGACTGGTTGGATTTCCCTGCAGTCCAAGGGACTCTCAAGAGTCTTCTCCAACACTACAGTTCAACAGGATCAATTTCTCAGTGCTCAGCTTTCTTCATAGTCCACAAATGTAAATGCCAGGCAATTTGTGTAATTACAAAATAAAATAATGAGATGTAACATTGATGAAAACATAGTGTACTCATATTATTAAGATACTTTAGAAGTGGACAATCCAAGCAATTATGCTAAAAAAATACAATGAGGTTGTGATAGGTAGAATAATGCCCCCCCTCAAATTCACCTCCCTAGAACTTTTTGTTTTATGTGCAAAACTTTTTGTTGTTTTATGTTATTTGTTTTATTGCAAATATAATTTAGACTTTCAAACATGGAGATTATTCTGGATTATCCAAGTAGCTTAGATCTAATCATGCTGCTGCTGCTAAGTCGCTTCAGTCATGTCCGACTCCGTGCAACCCCATAGACGGCAGCCCACCAGGTTCCGCCGTCCCTGGGATTATCCAGGCAAGAATGCTGGAGTGGGTTGCCATTTCCTTCTCCAATGCATAAAAGTGAAAAGTCAAAGTGAAGTCACTCAGTCGTGTCCAACTCTCAGGGACCCCATGGACTGCAGCCTACCAGGCTCCTCCATCCATGGGATTTTTCAGGCAAGAGTACTGGAGTGGGGTGCCATTGCCTTCTCCAAGATCTAATCATAGGAGTCCTTAAAAGCTATGAAAGTTCTCCAGGGATGGGGGAGCCTGGTGGGCTGCCGTCTATGGGGTCGCACAGAGTCATACACGACTGAAGTGACTTAGCAGCAGGAGCAGAAACAGAAGAGATGAGACAGAATGGGAAGTTAGAGAGATGTGAAGTGTGAAAAGGACTCAACCTACTGTTGCTCACTTTGAAGATGGCAGAAGGAAGTCTCAAGCTAAAGGATATGGGTGGACTTTGGATGCCAAGAACAGTTCCAAGTTGGGAATGACAACAAGCAAAGAAATGGAACCTCAGCCAAAGCACAAGGAACTGATGTTGGCCAACTGAATGACTTCAAAGCAGATTCACCCCAGAGCCTCCAGAAAGGAATGCAACCGGACTAACACCTTGATTTCAGATTCTTGTGACTCTCAGAAGTGTTCCCAACTGAACCATACTGTACCTACTGAACTGTGAAATAATCATTTGTAGTTTCTCATGGCAACAGTAGGAAACTAGCGCAGAGGGTGGAACACAGGAGGTCAGCTTAGTAACGAATGGCAGAAGCGCACTGTAAAGAGGAAAGAATACACACCTTGCGTTTTTTTTTTTTTTTTGCTATGCTACCAAGTATACAGGATCTTAAGTTCCCTAACCAGGGATCCAACTTGTGCCCCCTGCAGTGAAACGCAGTCTTAACCATTGAACCACCAGAGAAGTCCCATCTTTCACATATTTTTGATCATGGAAAGAACAGCATACTATAAAAGGAAGCTTAATAGTATTCCTGGATGGACTGAGAGAGTATTGTGCTTAATAAAATACAATAAACAAATACTTTGTTATTGCTAATATGTGGAACCTAAAAAATAAAACAAATGAACATATTTTATATAACAAATAGAAACAGACTCACAGATACAGAACACAAACTAGTGGTTATCAGTCGGGAAAGGGAACGGGATATGGAAAAGACAAGCATATGTTACAGGATACATTGCACAGCACAGCCATTATTCTGTAGTAACTTTAAATGGAGTAAAACCTATAAAAATATTTAATCATTATACTTACACTTAAAATAGTATTAATAGGCTATCACCAAAAATGGTTAGGAGAAAAAACAAGGTTGTCATGGGTGTCAAACCACTCTAATACAATTATTTGATAATGAAAAGATCAAACGGTCTGTTCATTCAAGGCAGTTTGGGAATTTGGGTGTAATTAAGAAAGGTAACACGATGGTGTGATCACTCATCTAGAGCCAGACATCCTGGAATGTGAAGTCAAGTGGGCCTTAGAAGCATCACTATGAACAAAGCTAGTGGAGGTGATGGAATTCCAGTTGAGCTGTTTCAAATCCTGAAAGATGATGCTGTGAAAGTGCTGCACTCAATATGCCAGCAAAGCTGGAAAACTCAGCAGTGGCCACAGGACTGGAAAGGGTCAGTTTTCATTCCAATCCCAAAGAAAGGCAATGCCAAAGAATGCTCAAACTACCGCACAATTGCACTCATCTCACATGCTAGTAAAGTAATGCTCAAAATTCTCCAAGCCAGGCTTCAGCAATACGTGAACCGTGAACTTCCAGCTGGTTTTAGAAAAGGCAGAGGAATCAGAGATCAAACTGCCAACATCTGCTGGATCATGGAAAAAGCAAGAGAGTTGCAGAAAAACATCTATTTCTGCTTTATTGACTATGCCAAAGCCTTGACTGTGTGGATCACAATAAACTGTGGAAAATTCTGAGATGGGAATACCAGACCACCTGACCTGCCTCTTGAGAAATCTGTATGCAGGTCAGGAAGCAACAGTTAGAACTGGACATGGAACAACAGACTGGTTCCAAATAGGAAAAGGAGTACGTCAAGGCTGTATATTGTCACCCTGCTTATTTAAGTTATATGCAGAGTACATCATGAGAAATGCTGGGCTGGAAGAAGCACAAGCTGGAATCAAGTTTGCCGGGAGAAATATCAATAACCTCAGATATGCANGCAACAGTTAGAACTGGACATGGAACAACAGACTGGTTCCAAATAGGAAAAGGAGTACGTCAAGGCTGTATATTGTCACCCTGCTTATTTAAGTTATATGCAGAGTACATCATGAGAAATGCTGGGCTGGAAGAAGCACAAGCTGGAATCAAGTTTGCCGGGAGAAATATCAATAACCTCAGATATGCAGATGACACCACCCTTATGGCAGAAAGTGAGGAGGAACTAAAAAGCCTCTTGATGAAAGTGAAAGAGGAGAGTGAAAAAGTTGGCTTAAAGCTCAACATTCAGAAAACAAAGATCATGGCATCCAGTCCCATCACTTCATGGGAAATAGATGGGGAAACAGTGGAAACAGTGTCAGACTTTATTTTTTGGGGCTCCAAAATCACTGCAGATGGTGACTGCAGCCATGAAATTAAAAGGCGCTTACTCCTTGGAAGAAAAGTTATGACCAACCTAGATAGCATATTTAAAAGGAGAGACATTACTTTGCCGACTAAGATCCGTCTAGTCAAGGCTATGGTTTTTCCTGTGGTCATGTATGGATGTGAGAGTTGGACTGTGAAGAAACCTGCTGCTGCTGCTACTGCTAAGTTGCTTCTGTCGCGTCCGACTCTGTGCGACCCCACAGACGGCAGCCCACCAGGCTCCCCCGTCCCTGGGATTCTCCAGGCAAGAACACTGGAGTGGGTAGCCATTTCCTTCTCCAATGTATGAACGTGAAAAGTGAAAGTGAAGTCACTGAGTCATGTCCAACTCTCATCGACCCCATGGACTGCAGCCCACCAGGCACCTCCGTCCATGGGATTTTCCAGGTAAGAGTACTGGAGTGGGGTGCCATTGCCTTCTCCTGTGAAAAAGGCTGAGCACCCAAGAATTGATGCGTTTGAACTGTGGTGTTGGAGAAGACTCTTAAGAGTCCCTTGGATTGCAAGGAGATTCAACCAGTCCATTCTGAAGGAGATCAGCCCTGGGATTTCTTTCGAAGAAATGATGCTAAAGCTGAAACTCCAGTACTTTGGCCACCTCATGCGAAGAGTTGACTCATTGGAAAAGACTCTGATGCTGGGAGGGATTGGGGGCAGGAGGAGAAGGGGACGACAGAGGATGAGATGGCTGGATGGCATCACGGACTTGATGGACGCGAGTCTGAGTGAACTCTGGGAGTTGGTGATGGACAGGGAGGCCTGGAGTGCTGCGATTCATGAGGTCACAAAGAGTCAGATACGACTGAGCGACTAAACTGACTGAACTGAACTGAAAGATCCCCACAGATATACTTTTGTGGGCAAATCATTTATGGAAGAACTGCACTTCTGTACGTATGTGCCAACCTTTGCACACTGACTTCAAGACTGTCTGTTTACATTAGACTTTGCCTCATATGACACACCAAGTGAATTTCTTCTCATAGATCTCTCTCTTAGTGACTGGAATTCTGTTCAACATTATTTCCTTACACTGGATTTGCTCCCTATGGTTACTTTTAAAAACCTCTGACCTGATAATACTATGTATATTTTAATTGGAGTTATTTTAAATATTGTGAAAAGAAATTTGACTTTGATCAGATTCCTAATGCATTTATTTCACCTATATCCTTCAGGGGTAATTTGTATCTCTACTTATTCTTTAGTCATATGCTTCTTATTTTTGCAATTCTTAAGTCTTGATAGTTGTGATTCAGTATCTTGAGTATTTTGTTACATCAATAAAACAATTCTCCTAAGTGGCTGAAAGAAGGTTAATCACCTCACCGTATAATCCTAACCTCCAAAATGCTCAAGTATATTCCTTCACCTAAACCATCAAATATGTCTTCATATAAAAGTGAAGAATTAAAGTCAAGAATGAGAAATTTTACGTACCATTCAATAAAATAAAAATAAAATCTAATGTATAAGTTATTTAGTATCATCTTTTTATTTAAATGGTTTCAAAATCTTTTAAAACTTATTACTCCTCTTGCTGATTCAGTGATACTTTTGCTTCTAAGACCAAAAAACTATCATACAAATGGAAAAAAGAGACATTTAGTTGATTTCATATTAATATTTCTTAACATTATTCTCCTAAAAGAGTTTCAAATTCTCAGACCTACCAAAACTACACAAGAATGTTGGCAATACTTATGCCGAATTTTAATACTGTAACATTAACATTAATTTCCCTCCACTGTACAATGATCCACTGGATAATACCTAATGGTTTCTAAAACCACCACACATACATTTTTGCTTCATATTACCCTAATTTTTGTACTTCTCAAAAAGGCAGCAAAATTTTTTTAAATGTGAAGTATCAAAATTTAATGAAATCAGTGTTTTGAAAACACTACTGCTTTAGTATTTCTATATATCCTGTATGATTCCAACTTTTCTTATTTTATCCTAAAAGGAAATAGAATTATAGCTCAAAATTTACTCTCTTCAGCATCCCTGGGTACAAGGTCAAATGAGACTGGTTCATACCTTAAGAAATAAGACACAACTGATCTTAGGTAACAATTTCTAAAAACTGAAAACTATTTCAGCCACTACTCTTTTGGCCTTACCTCCATTCTGTTTAGCTAACAGGACTGGCAGATCTCAACAGCCACAACACCATATGCTACAATCAAAGCCAGATGACATTCTGGCACTGGCAGTTGTAATGAAGTGGTGCTATTTTCAGTTCTGTGATGATTTGCGATTAATTAAGTAGAATTTCAGATTCTCAAAACTCAGAAGAGTGTAATAGAGCAAATTTATCCATTCTCCATCTTTTTTCTTTCTCTATGGACACAAGAAGTCTGCCACTTTTAATAACTACCACCTCCTACTCTTATGCCTCATGTTTCATCTCCCCTCAATCCAACTGAGAGGAAGAACTCAATACCTGAAAAACACCCTTGATATCTCATCCATTATTTTATTATTTCAACAAATTTATTGAGAACCTACTACGTACCAGGCACTGTATGAGGCACAAACAATACAAAGTTGAACAATGACACAAAAACACAATTCCTGTCCGCATGGAGTTTACAATCTAGAGGGTCTACATTAATCAAACAAATATATATAAAATTACAAAGGTGTTCAACATTAAATAGAGGTCATGTGATAATGTAATATTTTTCTTACTCTGAAAAAAATTAGGGAATGCTTCCCTGAGCAACTGATGAATGAGCCGAGATCTGAAAGACAAATAGGCGTTAACAGAGTCGGACACGACTGAAGCGACTTCGCAGTAGCAGGAAGTGATGAAGGTATTTCAAGCAAAAGAATAGCATGAACAAAGGTTCCTTTGGTGGAAGAAGCACTTTAATTCTCACTAATTTCAGATATTTAAAGTGCAATAAGAATCAAATACAAAGTAAATGAAACAAGGAGCACAATGAAACTAAGAAGTAGTAATAACTAACTTCTCTTAAATGCTTTTAAGGTGATGTGCCAGTCACTGCTTTAATGTTTTGAGGTATTAACTCTTTCAATGTTTAGAATTATAAATAGCAGCCCTAATAATTGATATTATAGGTAACATAAAATATTTTTGTTTCCATCTAGGGTTAGGTGAGTTACCTTAATTAAAACTGCTCTAAAAAAAAAAAAAAAAGAGAGGTGAAATCTGCCTGCAGTATAAAAATGAATCAGAAAGGTCAGAGTAGCTTAGGAAGACCAATTAGGAGGCTATAGAAGTAACTGCAGCAAAAAGTGCTAATGTTAGCTTAGACTAGAAAAGTGGTAAATGAAGAGAAGCAGACAAATTTACTAGGTAAAATGAAAGGATGTGGTAATGAATTGATTGGGGAGGGGGTGGTTAGAGAGAGGAAGTTCTAGGTTACTCACTTGGGATCCACTGACCACTGTGATGGTGGAACCTTAGATTGGATGCATTGATAAAAACTTAAAGAGGAATATTTAAGCCTTGTATTGACAAGTACTGAATAAAAATAACAATAAAAACCCAAAAGAAGTTTCTGATTAATTTTGTCACATATATTTGCCTGCAATCATATAAAGCTATTCTTACACGGCTTAAATAATAATGTTTCATCACAACTAATGTCACATGGTGATCTTCTGAACTCTACAATGAGAAAAGATAAACATACAGTACCAAGAATATGTTTTTCACATATGAAATTTAAAAGAAAAACACTAATATAATTTTCTTCCCCTGATTACCAACATCTCTGCTAGGGATTTAGCAAAGACAAGGCAACTTTAATTTTAATCTGTGGTCATTTAAAAACTCTGATAAGTTTATTACAGGTTGATTCTTATATTTCTCATACAGCAAAAAAGACTGAGACGAACTTAAACAAAATTCTCCCCTCATTTTTCAAGGAGTTTGTTTTTATATACACACATCTTTTAAAAGCATTATATTCATCTTAAAAGAAAAAGATAAAAGACCAATAAATGATTCCTTTCCCTACCTCTGGAAAAATATGTGAAATAAGGAATAAGGTTAAATAGAAACATATAATTGGGATTCCAGTGAAAAGAGCAGGTTATTAATTGTGATTTCAGTCAAGTCATTTGTTCTTTCTGAGCCATAAGGTCTTTATTAAACTTTTAAAATGTAAATAACACCTACCTCACAGGCTTGTTGTGGGAATCATACAATGGTTTTGGAAATGATTTATGAATTTTAAATCTCTATAAAAATAGTAATCACTATAAATTTAAAAAAATCTAACAAAGCATATAGAATATTCAGCTTATATTAATTATTATCTCTACTGTTTATATGACTTTCTTGAGATGGCCAAATAAATTGAAAATAAGAAAAACATTCAGGATCTATAACAGTAAGTAATTATAATACATCATAAATTTAAAGTTCATATGGAACAAATATGTCAAATCTGGAAAACACTGCAAGTTCTAGAGAAGTTCATGTACCATCAATCCTGCTTTTCTATAATAGAGACTGCTTTTGTTGAATATACACCTATAGATCAAAAGTACTCTACTAAGGATATAAGCTATACATTCAAAATATTTAATTAGACCTTTGCTTTTAATCTAAAACTATATAATAGTCTTAGATTAAAATGGTTTAACATGATTTCTAAAATACTCTGAGGTAAAATAATAACAATTTAACCTGTTCTTTGCTATATCCTTAGCTTCCAAAACACAGCCTGTATTTTTAAATAACGTTAATGAAAATGGACATTAAAGACCAAAAAAAAAAAAGGCCAGTACCATTTTCAATGAAATCTAAAATCACTCTAACACTTAACGTAAAATGAAACGTATTTCCTTCCAAGTATTTAGATATAGGAATGGCTATATAAGTCATGCCAAACAAGCAAAGCACCATAAAGTATCCTAATGTGGTTGAAAATTTGAAATTTTTCAAGTAACTTAAAGAGCAGTCCAGCTGTTTCAGTTCTATCTTGAATATATTTATGTTTAAGAATGTGAATTTTAAAATAGACCCCACTTAGTTTAATTCTACCAGAAATATATTTTAAATTGTTAAAAGCCTCTGTTTCTTAAATACTCATGAACTTTTATTTCATAATGCATGATTGAGACTCTCTCTCATGTCAATTTCAACCTTAACAATCCCTAGAAAATAGAATTCAAAAATTTACCAGTTATTCTTATTTCAATATATAAGTCACAAAGAACTTTAATCAAAACTAGCATTATAAATTCGACATGTGCAAGCAACCACCTGTTAAGATACTGTAGGAATGGTAGGAAATCATTTTATGTATGTGAAAAGAAAATCTCTGAAAACATTCCTCTCCTTAAATAGAGGAAAGACGAAGATAAAGAAATAATATAAATAGTATTAATTAAAATTCTTATAGTTACAAACACTGCCAAATTTAGCAAGATAGTTAAATTACTCTTTGATGTCTAACAATATATGTTTAAAGGAATATACAAGTAATGCTTTTTAAATCAGTTGGCCATATACTCTAATGCTTTGCTTTTTTACAGTTTGTGCTTTTATTTTAACATTTGTGCCATCTTCTTTCTTGAAAACTATAGCATCAACTTATACAGCGTACCCATCACTTAAAATGATTCTTTTTCACATTTTAAAGTTACCTCCTACGTTCTGTAGGGTGATGATTTTCCAGAGTTTTCAAACCCAGCAATTAGATAATTTATTAATTTGATTGGACTTTTTTTTTTAAAGTAATAGTTATAGATTTAAGCACATAATTTTAATAACACTTAAAATGTAAGCCTTTTATTTTACATTAGCCCTAAAAGCATCTGAATCTCTGTAAATAATACCAAATTATTAACAAAGTGATAAATAAATTCAGCAATCTGTGAGAACACAATTTTTCTTTTTAAAAAATGTCTATAATGTAATATCAAAATTAGGAATTGACATCTCCTATTCATGAGGCATAGAATTCATCTTACAGTATGCACTGACTTCCTCTATATCACACCAGTTTAAAAGAGGGTTAAACCCTAAAACACAAAACGACCAAAAGATTGTAATGCCCATACCTAGTATTTTCTAAACTGGTTTTGGAATAGTCACCACTTCATCTCATCACATTCTATTTCATTTTATTGTCTTTTCATGAATAGGAAAGTTTCCCATTAATTGGTAACATCACATTATAAATATAACCTCCACACTCCAAAGCTATAACTTGAGTTTCTGGCTGCCACTCCTGATATTCAACTGATGGAGAAGAGCATCTTTTTCTAAGTGAGCCTCTGCAAGAGCCGTTTTAGCTTTGGCCAATTCTTGTTTAAGTGATTCATTCTCTTCCATGAGCGAAATGATAAATTTGGAAAATAAGAAAATGTAACCATTTTCAAGAAATACAGACTATTTATACAGTATCTAAAGGTGTGACCCACAAGTCAGCAACATTACCCAATGCTGGTGAGGGTGCACTTAAGCTGAAAATTGCTCTGAGAAGTTATTTAGAAACACATACCAAACACTTACAAATGTCTGTTAAGTTCTGACCCAGCAATTTAAAACATGAATTAACTCCTAAGTTCCAAATCTAATAGTGATTTTGTTTAATTTCAACTTGCCTTAAGATGCTGCTGACCTCACTCCTTCTTGCTAAGCCTCTCTCCTCTTTCACCTTTTATGTCACAGATATTTCTTGTTTACCCCACTCTACCTATGGACTTTTCATCTTTCCCTCTGATGTTTAAGAACTCTTAAATTTTTTGCATTCCATTAAAGTCCATAATTGGTTGTCTTCTCTTATCACTTGAGTCACTCTCTTAGATGTTCTCTTCTACTCCTGTGGCTCCAACAATTATGTATAGTCTAATATAGGGCAAGCCTCTCTTTAGCTCCAGACCCACATTCTGAAGATCTCACTGGACATTTTCATCTAGATGTCAATAGGTCTTCTCTCATTAAGACAGTTCAGTCCTCTTGGAACCATTCTCTAATCTCTAATGAAGAAAATGTGATAAAACCTTCTCCAAAGGAAAAAGTATTCACACAGATACATTAAAATATATGCATTCAACTTCAAGGAGTTCTCAGATTTCTTTTAGGTGCAGCTTAAGAATGCCTGTCTCAAAGACCAAATTGGGTATTTTACCATAATTTCCTAAACTCTAGTACATATAACACACGTATGCTGTGACTACTGTTTACATACTTCTACTTTCCCATTCAATTCTGAGTTTCTCAATAGATAAGGAGTGGTATTCTCTTCCAATTCTATATCCTTAGCTTAAAGCTAACATCTAACAAATCCTGCTAAATAGATGAATAAACTCATTCTGTAGTTTCATCGAGAGAATTAAAATTCTGCTGGATAGAATTTATAACAGCAAAAAAAAAAAAAAAAGAAGCAACTCAAATATTGACAAATGTTAAGAGTAACCTTTAGAAATGATAATATAGCCACACCCATATTAATCTGCCATTAACAATAAATATGAAGCATTGATTATACTTCAATAAATATAAAATAAAATAGATGAAGCATATGCAGCAATATGGAAAACATTTGTTAAACAATGTTAAGCAAAAAGTACAGTATATATATGTGTGAAAGTGTTAGTCCATCAGTCGTATCAGACTCTGCGACCCCATGGACTGTAGCCCACCAGGCTCCTCTATCCATGGAGTTCTCCAGGCAAGAATACTGGAATGGGTTGTCATTTCCTTCTCCAGGGGATCTTCCCAACCCTGGGAAGGGCAGGCAGATTCTCTACTGCCTGAGTCACCAGGGAAGCCCCACAGCGTATATACTAGGAACGCAATTATTTAGAAAAATTATGGAAAGAGACTGAGAGGAAAAATTAAAAAAATATTTATAGCACTATGGGAGGTTACAATATGTCAGAGATATTTTAAAATATTTTTCCAAAGTTCTGAAATATTATGATACTTTTGTAACTTAAAAATAAGACATCAAAATGAATATATCCTCCAATTACCAGAAATGGCACTCTCCCACATTTCCTCCTTTATCTTCTTTTAGACCACAACTTCTGTGAAGGCTGGGAATGGCCATACCTTGCTCAACACTGTATCAACTAACTGCCTAGCACATAATAAGCACTCAACAAACATGATTTAAATAAGGGAATAAATAATGCCTAATAATTATGTTAATTGCTGAACTAAATGAGTATGAACTAGGTTTCCCATTACCTGTTCCCTAGTAAAGTCAAAAGAGCACTCAGGAAGGTTGGCTGACTGTGAAGGCCAAGGAACTTCTGGGCTCGTCTGAGTGGCTTGAGTGACACTGTGTTGTTTCTTCAGATCACACTTTCCACTGGTATGCAGCACTGAGTCACTTTTGACATTTTCTTCCAAATCATTTCTAGTGTTAAGCACTGAGAATCTAATCAGACAAATAAAATATTCAGATAAAATTTCTAAATACTTGATGAATCTTAAGTTCTCTTGTGAAAACCTAATTTAAAATGAGTATGTCATAGTATGAAGACATTATTATGAAAGAAAAAACAATAAAGTCAAATAAAGAGAAAGCTCATTCATTGGAAAGATTAACAAACTCAAAATCAAAAGCTCATCTGTTGAAAAGAATAAAATTGAAAAAAACCTTAGTTATATAGACCAAAAAATAAAAGATAAAAAGATAAAGATGACTAGAATCAGAAATGAAAGAAGGGAAATTACTATTGTCCTTTTAACAGAAATAAAAATAACTATATAGGAATACTGTGAAGAATTGTATACCAATAAATTAGATAACTTAGATGAGGTAGAAAAACTTCTACAAAGACACAAACTACCAAAACAGACTCAATAAGAAACAGACTAAATCCGTAATCAAAAACAAAATGAAAATATATTCAGAGAAAAGCCCAGGCCAAGATATGGCTTCAACAGTGAATTCTACCAAACATTAAAAGAATTAATACCAAATCTTTACAAACTCTTCCAAAAAACAGAAGAGGAGGAGCATTTTTTAACTCACTCTATAAAACTAGTATTACCCTGATTCCAAAACCAAAGAAATCATAAAAAAGTAAACTAAAATCAATATACTTAATATAAATGAATACAAAAACCCTCAATAAACATTAGCAAACTGAACTCAGCAATATAATAAAAATAATTATAGGCCATGGCCAAGTGAGATTTACCCCAGGAGTGCCAAGATTGATATAACATTCAAGAAATAAATTAATGTAGTACATCACATCAACAAAACAGAATAAAACAAAAGCCACATGGTCATCTCAACAGATGCAGAAAAAAGATATTTGACAAAACCCAGTACTTTCTCATGATAAAAACAGTAAACCAGGAATAGAAGTTCCTCAATTTGTTAAAGGAAATTTTCAAAAATTCCACAGCTAATATCACACTTAATGGTAAAAGACTGGGTTTCCCCCTACCATTGGGAATAAAACAAGGACGTTTTCTCTCAATACTTTTACTCAACACTGTCCCAGAGGTCCCAGGCAAGGTAATTAGGCAAGAAAAGGAAATAAAAGGCATCCAGATTAGCAAGGAAGAAGTAAAACTATCTCCATTCACAGATGACATAATCTTGTACATAGGGAAAAAAAAAAAATAGAGAATCCACTAAAAACTTGTAGAGCTAATGAACAAGCTTAGCAAGTCTACAGGATATATGATCAATATACAAAAATTAATTGTTTTTCTAAGCACTTGCAATGAATAATTCAAAATTAAATTAAGAAAACAGTTTCATTTAAATTGTTATCCAAAAGACAGGAAGTATTTTTACAAATCAACATTTTTTCTAACTTTTTGAATCACAGAGAGTCAGAGCATTTAGGCTGCAAGTGAACAGAAGCCCAAGTCAAACTTGTTTTTAAACAAGGAAATGTATTTGTTTCCATAAGAGTAGAGTCAAAGTGATGGTGCTTCAGGTATGGACAGATATTGGAATTCATATGATGTCCTCAGGAGTGTCATCTTAGGAACCTGACTCTATCTACTTCTCAGGTCCACTTCTCTCTTCTTCTACGTTAGTCCAGTCATATGATGGCAAAGGTAACCTCTGGTGACCAAGTAAGTAAGTTTTTACGGCCTGTGACCCCTTCGCTCTCAGTGTCATTTTCAATTCACACACACAAGACTCAGAATGCTTGGTTCACAGTGCATTCATGTTATTATTCAGTGTTCCAAGGGCTGAAATCTTTTGATTGGTCCACGTGGGTCCCTTTCCCACTTTAGTGATAGGGCCATATGAATGTCAGGTTCAACCAAAACCACACTTAACTGTCGTGACAGAGAGGTAGTTCATCAAACCAAATTATATTAAGACAGAAGAGTAATATCTGTTCAACATAATTTTTCCCCTTAAAAGCATTCCCAGAAGGTGTCAGCTAGGTCAAAGAACAAAAATACTTTTTAAAGCTTTTGTTCATATTGCCAAATACCCTTCATAATGATTCTAATAATTTTATCCCAATTTTTTATGTATCAAAATAGTTTTATCTACATGGATAAATGTCACTGAATTGAGTTTTGGTCTGTTCTTGAATTCATATTACAGAAGTCTCAAATCAGAAACTACTTTTTACAATATTGTCCTGTACTGAGTATGTTTTTAGTAATACTAGTTAGAAAAAATACACAAGAACTGTCGTACTGAGTCAGACTAGCATACCATTCAGCTTGGTAGGGACTGTAAGGGAAATCCTAAAGTACTACGCCATGGAAAAGTCAAATCCTCTACTCTTTCAAACTCAAAAAACTAGTAACACCCCTAAAATTTGACTTGATTATGAGTTTATCATATACTTTTGGCTTTCAAACTTAGAAGACCAAAACCCTTCATTTAAATGAAATCTGATATAGAATGCTAATATAAAGTAGAAACAAAAAAACAGCTGTTACATAGGCTGCAGTGAGGAAAACAGGGTCCAAAGCCCATTCTATTTCGCCTATATATCTCACCACTCATGGGATCCTAAGAATAATGAAAAACCACTGCCCAAAACAACTCTGAAATCCATTTTATTTCAAACATTTGGAGGTGAAATGAGGAGAGAAAAGGGGAGCGGACAGAAAGAAGAGGAGAGGAAGAAATATGGAAAGAGGAAAAGAAATGAGATGGAGAAAAAGGGAGGAGAGATTTAGAGAGTGGAGAAGAAAGAATGAGCATGGGAAAAAAAGGAGAGGGGGCAGATGTAACTGGACATAAAAGGGAGAGTTAACTGTGAATCTGTTTCTGTTCTGCATATCTACTCACTTGTAGTACCCTTTAGATTCCACATGTAAGTTAAATCAGATAGTATTTCTTTTTCTCTGACCTACTTCACTAAGCTTAATATTCTCCAAGTCCATCTATGCTGCTGCAGATAGCAAAATTCATTCATGGGTATCTGAAATTACGTGTTTGCTAAATTCAAATTTATATTTACATGTGTGTGTGTGTGTGTGTGTGTGTGTGTGTAGATACCGGGATGGCTAAAAAGTTCATTTGGGTTTTTCCAGAACATCTTATACACACACACAGAGAGGTATGTTAAAGTTTCTCTATGACAGTAGTATCTCAATATGCTATGATTCCATTTCTCTTTATTTCAAACAGCTTTCTTTTATACATTTTCAGTTATGCTGTTACATGGATACATACATTTCTTATGACTAAGCTACATTTTAGGAGATCTTTTATCAATATAAAACTTCTCTCTGAGGCCAATGACTTTAACAGGCATCTCACAAAAGAAAATAAACAGATGGCAAATCAGCATATGAAAAGATGCTACACATAATATGTCATCAGGGAGATGCAAATTAAAACAACAGCATACCACTACACACCTATTTAGAATGGCCAAAATACAGAACATTGACAACACCAAATGTAAACACAGTCACAGAGCAACAAGAATTCTCATTTACTGCTGGTGAGAATGTAAAATGGTACACTTTTTTCCGAAACTAAACATACTCTTGACCATAAGACCCAGCAATCACACTCCTTTACATTTATCCATAAGGCGCTGAAATCTTATGTCCACACAATTATTTACAGCAATTTTATTCTGATTGCCAAAATAAGGAAGCAACCAAGATGTCCTACAGTAGGTAAAATAAATCGTGTCACATCAGACAATGGAATATTATTCAGCAGTAAGAGGAAATGAGCTAGTAAGCCTCAAAAAGATAAGAAGAAACCTTAAATCATATTACTTGGTAAAAGAAGCCATCTGAGAAGGCAACATACTGTATGACTCAGATCTGATTCTGGGTATCTCTTGAAGGTAGAGCTGATAACATTTTAGGTGACCTATTATTTTTTACTTCAAAGATGAGGTTTTTAATTTTTAACGATTTCTAAGTAGTTATTTTCCATAAAAGCTTGGTCCTATTTGAGTTCAAAATCCTATCATCTCTCTGAGGATATTAATTATATTTCTTTAAAAGTCTCAGCTTTTCTTCAGTACTCTGAAGTACTAGAACACTCTGTTCTGCTTTCTTACAAGGTAAGGCTTGAAGTTTGGAGATCTTAAAGCATCTGGGAGCAACAGCCATACAGCAAGTCTATCTTCTCACACTGAAGCTATCTTCACCTGAGCTTTTATCAGTAATGACGCTGCCATTTTGATCTTTTTGGTCTGACTTCTGTTTGCTGTAGCTGTTCCCCAAATTCAGAAAGGAAGACTCTTCAATCAAGAGTTCCCCACAAACTGATTCCACCTCAGCAATAGTTCTCTCATGGTTTCTGGCTACAGAGTTTTTCTAGTTTGCCTCTTTTCAGTCCCTCACATTTCACCCTCAATTAATAAAGTGAAACTTAGAACACCTAAGTCTACCAAACTCAAGCTCTTTCCCACAACCTTATAAGACATAGTCCTTACATTAGAGACCTTAAAAATCCTATTAGAATGGAGATACAAAAGTTAAGCAGAACTAAATACACAGTAATATACTATAAAGTAACTAATGTATGGCAGATAAGTACTCAAGAATTTTAAGAAGTCACATTAGGTTATGTGGAAGGGTTCACTGAAAAGTAGAAGCGTGAATTAACCCAGGAAGGATTTCACTCAAAACACATTTGTAGAATAGATACTAAATCAATTGTAGATGAGTTATTTCTGAGGTAGAGTTTCATACATGGATGATATTTTATCACAAGGTACTAAGTGTCCCTCAATCATCTACTACTACATATGTACATAAATATAAAATAGTCTATAAAAAGTATGAGTCAAAAAAATAATCAGATGTAAATAATTTCAAATTTCAGTAGGTGTTCACTTAAACTGCTTTTGTATATACCTCTGATATGAAAAGAGCCATCATCATTTCTCTCTACCACAAGATGATCAATATGAACAGTCACAGGAGCTGGTTCAAGGGATATTGTACTACTACGAGGACTGTCATCCTACGGGAAAGAAAAATAGTATTGGCATGTTGCTATTGAAGTAAAATCAATCATTTTCAATTAATCATTTTCTTAAACACTACTTCTGCCAAAAATATTTTCAATGAGCTAGAAATATATCTTTAATATGTTTTAGTTGATACAGTGAGAAAACTGCCCATTTTACTTTTGATATTTTCTAATTTCTAAGAAGAATCTCTACACCGTCACCACACCTATTGTTAGGCATGAATCAAAGTCCAGTAGGCTAAATGAACATTTATAAAATGAAAATATAAAAATATTTGTTAACATACTTTTAAATTTATTTTTGTGTTAGAAACTTGTATTTTCATTGGCATCACTGTTGCAACTGTTTCATCTTCCAAAAAATGTTGAATATTCATAAGAGAAGACACAAGAAACTCAGTGCTAAAGTTTTCTATATGGCATTGCAGAAATCCATTCTTTTCTGCAAGCAAAGAGTGTATTACAGCACCAGGCCCACTTTCAAATCTCAGAGTAATCTCAGGAGAGGACTTAGAATGAATTACTTTATGATCCGAACCTATGAAAAAAGAACAAATAAAAATTGTAACTTTGTATTACAACTCAAAAACGTCACTCTCAATTATTTGTCATTACGAGGTCACTGTCACTTTGAATAGTATTAAAGCAATAATAGATTAAAATTTTAATGTGTATTCTTAATTTAAATGATTATAGTTCATATGTAACACATGGCTTCCCAGGTCGCTGAGTGCTAAAGATTCTGCCTGTCAATGCAGGAGCCACAGAAGATGAGAGTGAGATCCCTGCAAGAGATCAGGTAGATCCCCTGGAGGAGAACATGGCAACCCCTACCAACATTCTTGCTGGATAACTTCATGAACAGAGGAGTCTGGCGGGTTACAGTCCATTTGGGTTGCAAAGAGTTGGATATAACTGAGTAATATATTCAACCCTAATTTCCCTAATTTCCATTTTTATAGACAATCTTCTACTGCAATAATGCTGTCTATATTTTTTGTTTGTAACATGCAAAAACACGCCACAATATAAATCTGACATGATTCATAACTCAGGTATTTTGAGTGTGTCTGAGTGTGTATATATCTATACATTTATAAAATAACAATTACAATGAAGAAATAGTCATGGCATTTAAAGTGACTCAAGCCACTTCTCAAGAAGTGACAAAAGCCTGAATATTTGTTTGTTCTTTATTAAAATTGAGCCCTTAAATAACTGGAAAGGAAAACAGGGAAGACCTCATTAAAATGTTACTATTGAATTACAATCTTAAAATTACATTTATACCAAAGGAAATACAGATATGCTTATGTTTATATTTATATTTACTTATGTCTTGGCCTTTTTCCCAAAAAGAATTTAAGGTGGATTACAGAGCTATAAGGACTCAAGTTCAAAAAATGTTGTTTAATTTCAATAAAGAACCCATGCTGCTGCTGCTGCTAAGTTGCTTCAGTCATAGAATAGTTTTAAAAATAAGAGTTCCTAGTGGAACTACTTAAGTGAATTGACCCTCATGGTAAATAAATATTTTTCTTTATTTTACATTATTTAGCTCCAAAAAGAATAAGAGGCAACACGTACATTGCACAATCAGAATTTAAAAATAAGCAGGGAATGGAAAAGTAAAATAGGTGGTAAGATTATTAACTCAAACTACATTATTTAAATTTCTGCACCAAAGGTAGACCAACAATAGCTTTCTAATAGCAAAGGGAAAATACAATCAGTTTCACAATTCATAGAACCCATGACATAAAAACAAACTGTTCTGGAAAGGTGAAGCTATTTCATTTACTGAGGTTCCAAGTTATCTGTGCCATGGGCCCTTATAAGAAGACCCCACTAATCAAATTCATGATGAAAAGTGTTTATTTTCCCTCAGTATATATGTGAATACTTTAGTCTTACAGAAGTCAAATGTATACATATTTATGAAAGGGAGAAGGGTACAAGAAATTAAAGATATGTATATTTATGCACCAAGGATAGATCTCCTTACACAACACAAAGTGGAGAGTTGTTTTAAAACTTTTATTTCAGATAAAAAATGACATTTAATTAATGCTAGCACTACTTGCTAAGATTCAAAATAAATAGTATAGATAACAGAAGAGTTCAAAAAGACTCCCAGGAATTCTCCTGGTGGTCCACTGGGTAACACTTGCCAGAGGCCAGGTTCCATCCCAGATCAGAGAATACGAGCCACATGGTGTGGACAAAAAGAAAAAAAAAAAAAAAAAACTCTCAAAAAATTATTCAAAAAGTTAAGAACTCATGTATTTTTAATTTTTTTAAATAGAAGATAAAAGAAATGGCCACAAATTCATAATGGTTAATGTTCTTTCCTGTACCAAGAAAACCAAGAGTTAACTAACTTGTCTATTTAACAGTAAGAACAATTCAAAACAAACAACTTGGTAAATGTGATTTTATTTTGCCTTTTATCTATCTATAACTACACATGTCTATCTATACACACACACACAGATATACTCACTCCAGGGACCTGAGAGCCATAAATCATTTAGAACAAAAAGAGTATTTAGAGCAGAGATAAAACAAAATCACTCCTCCCTACTACCTCTTATGCCATGAAACTTTAAAAAGGCTTCTCATTAAAGGGATCCAAACTCTACACATTATTATAGAAAAACTAAAACAAAACCAAAAACAACTTTAAAAATTTAACTGTTCATGTCAGAGTGACAGTGTATATAAACTATAAATCAAATTACAATCTTTGTTCATATGGCTTATTAATGTCTTAAATGTTCAAGCTAAACTATTTTTTCTCCTTTTCCCTTTATTCTCTTTCCCTTTCCTTTCTTTCTTGTTATTTTGTTTATTTTTAAACCAAGACAGCTGTAAAAAAAATAATAATAATAAGTATTAGATAGCACTGCCTGTATAACCCATACATACAAGGCATTTCAAAATAATTTCTACAGTTAGAAACAGGTGAAACAAAGCAATAGGACATGGTAATAAATGGGGTATAAAGGAAAAAGCTGTTCAAAAAGTGTTTGGTTTGGTATAGAACAAGGTTTAGCTATTGAAATTTAACATTCCATCTTTTTTTGTTGTTTTTTCATCTACTATAAAATCTTTCCAACTATATACATTGAATACTTAGCTTCTTTCATTTTGTATGCTATTGGGATTGACATTTCCTAATATGAAATTCATAAACTACAAGGCCTACACATAGAAAAAGTCAGGAGGTAATTTTCTTCTATGATGCTGGTTTATTGACAAATGGTACATTTACCTGCAATTCCCAGGATGTGAGGTGATAGCATGTTTGTTTGATATGCAGGATTGCAAGTATTTCAACATGTGTTATATCAGATATAGCATTCTGTATATGTAGCAAAGAAAAATATTACAGCTCAGTGACTTTTCAAAAGATTTAAAAAAATGAACACTGTCATTTAAATTTCTTAGTATAATCATTTTAATAAATTCATGTCTTTAAATGACTGAAAACTATGAGTGATAATTCCATATAAAGCTTGAAAAAGGAATGATTTAATGTGATATTCCTTGTCATACACTGCACGTTTTATTGCTTATATCCCTGTGTATCTAAGAGAATGTGTTGATCTTAGAAAGAAAATCCACAAGAACAGGATACATGATTTTACCAAATATCAAGTACCACACCAGACTCAGGAAATACTTGCATATAAGCAAGATAATGGAAAATAAAGCAAGATAATTCAAAAGTCAAAAAACTAAGATCATGGCATCTGGTCCCATCATTTCATGGCAAACAGATGGGGAAACAATGGAAACAGTGACAGTCTTTATTTTCTTAGTGAGAGAGTCATTTCCTAGGCAAGTTGATAAGAAGTCTAGGGGTCCCCAAGGAGAGAGGGATCTGGAATTCTTGAGGAGGAAGAAAGGACAACTTTTTTTTTCCTCTCTACATTCCTTAGGATTATGTATCCTGCCTGAGGACAGTCTCTGGATTAAACCTTCTGGCTAATCCTGTTATCTTAAAGTGTAAATTATGGGAGTAGGTCTGGTGAGGTCTTTACAACCTCCAGACATTCTTTTGATTCACTGGAGAGTATATAACTCCATTACTAACACTAGCAAAGGGGTATTCTTTCTGTCCCCTTCTGATGCCTATGTCAGAAGCTTTCTCTATCTCCTTTATACTTTAATAAAACTTTATTACACAACAGCTCTGAGCAATCAAGCCTCGTCTCTGGCCCCGGATTAAATTCTTCTCTGGAGGCCAAGAATCCTGGCATCTTTTCGACGTTCAGCAATAACCTTTCATTGGGTTCCAAAATCACTATGGATGGTGACTGCAGCCATGAAATTAAAAGACACTTGCTCCTTGGAAGAAAAGCTATGACAAACATAGACAATGCATTGAAAAGTAGACAAATTACTTGGCCAACAAAGGTCTATCTAGTCAAAGCTATGGTTTTTCCAGTAGTCAGGTATGGATATGAGAGTTGGACCACAAAGAAGGCTGAGCACTGAAGAACTGATGCTTCTGAACTGCGGTGTTGGAGAAGACTCTTGAGAGTCCTTTGGACTGCAAGGAGATCCAACCAGTCAATCCTAAAGGAGATCAGTCCTGGGTGTACATGGGAAGGACTGATGATGAAGCTGAAACCCCAATATGTTGGCCACGTGAGGCGAAGAGCCGACTCATTAGAAAAGACCCTGTGATACTAGGAAAGATTGAAGGCAGGAGGAGAAGGGGACAACAGAGGATGAGATGGTTGAGTGGCATCACCGACTCAATGGACATGAATTTGAGCAAGCTCCAGGAGATGGTGAAGTACAAGGAAGCCTGGCTTTCTGTAGTGCATGGGGTCACAAAGAGTCAGATGTAATCAAGTGACTTAATAATAAGATAATGGAATACAAAAATTGACACTTATTCTAGTGTGGAACTAACTTTTACCTTTAGGATTACTTTATCACTCTGTCATGTAGAAAAAATCTTAGCTTTCTCAAACTTATCATTTCAAAGAATGGGAAGACTCAAAAAATTAAAGACGGAACTTAGCAGAAACAAAAGACATTAGAGAGTACCTCTTCAATAGCTTGTGTTTCTAATAACTTAAAGTACTTTATTGAAATATGATAATGTAAAAAAACAAATATTTTGCATTATTATAAATAAATATCATTTTCCTTTATTTACATCAAAGGTAGAGCTGCTGATGAGTCATATATATTAAAAAAGAAAACAAGCTTAAATCACATTAAAGTCTTACCTACTGGACGATGACTAAGGTAATGCCGTAGACTGATATTGCCTAACTGATCTGGTATCACTTGGTCCACTTGAAGACAGATTTCCGTATCTTCACCTCGGATGTCAATTTCCCCATTAACACCAGTAATTTTAAATACCACAACTGACATCTAATAAGGATTGCATAAATAATATTAGTATAGCAAATAATTCAAAACAAAATTTAGGAAAAAAACAGGAAACTACCATAACCTCTAAAAATACAACTGTGACTTAATAAAATAAAAACATATTTGTGACCAACAGAAAGCAGTTATTATATTACAGTGATAAACTTCCACTTCCTTTCTTTCTGCTCAGTCAAGAGAATTGCTTTAGGTCACAAAGATTAAATATATGATGGCTTTGTTATATATTTTTCATTAGCTTTTCATTAAAAGCTGAACACATTTTCTAAGGCATCCATAAGAATACTTCAATAGGTGAAGAGGGCTTAAAATAAACCAGTAACATATTTCTTTTTAGACAGCCCCTCATAAGGACTGACTACCATCCTTACTATCGAACTTTTTCACAGAAGATTTAATCAAATTAAAATAAATGTCAAAACATAAAGAATGGAAAAAGGATAGAATCTTTCCTATTCAACACAATTTTTTTAAAAAATTTAGAAAAATGAAAAACAGAGAATAACAATTCAGTAAGAGTCAAAGAAAAACTTCAAGAGTAGAAGAGCAAAGTAAATCACCCACAATCTCAGTCAATTATTTTTACATATCAATGCCCATAAATGGGTACATATTGAATATGAGATAAAGTTGGTGTCATTTCTCTTCATAGAATGTGTCTGAAAAGATTACCAGGTCATCATGACTTTCTTGAGCACCCTCTGAATTTGTACTGATGGCGTCTGGAGAGGTTTCACCATAATTCCGTAGGTTTGCACTGGCATTTGTCTGATCAGCTGGGCACTGGTAATTTGTAGATGAGTTCTTTTTAATACCTGAAATAAGATAAAAATAAACTAATAAATTAAAATCAGTTTATACATGATCCAATAATGTTATGTTTATCTAACCAAAACAGACTGTTCCTTCAACTCTTTCTCAAGCATAGTCTTATTTAAGAAGACAAGAAACAAATAAAAATTAAATTGCAGTTAGTCAGCAAAAAGTAAGAAATAACTTTCCACAATAAGGTGTTAGAGATATTAAACCCTAAACTTAGTAAGAAAAGAAGTCTACCACAGTCAACCACAGTGTGTGTTCTTCCCATGGCAGGCGTGGCGCTGGCAGTGCCTCGTCAGCCAGCTTTGCCTTCTCTGTTCTATTCAACATTCAGTGACCCCAGTCTGACCATTTCATTTCCCTTTTCCGTATCTTACAGTTCTTCTACATGAAATTAATACCACTATTGTCAATGTGATTGTTTTCCATCCTCACCACCCTGCCTTAATTCCTTAATGTGTTCTTTTTCAATATTTCTCAAACTCCCTGTGATAAAAGATAATTTTTAAAAATGTGTGTTCATAACAGATCAATACTTTTTAGAAATATCATAAAAAATAATTATTGAAATGAAAATGAATCTAGAAAAATGAGAAGAGCCAAAGACACAAAACAATGCCTCATTTTTCTTTTCACTTCAATCATGCCTGGATTCTGACTTAATATTTAAAAAAAAGCTAATAATTCTAAAAATGACTTCAAGGATTAATTCACTGAATGACAAAACAACCAAGTTAGTTATTCCTATACCTGTTTGCTTACATGATAGCATTTTACAAAGCTTTACTTTGCTGTTGTTATAAACATCTTGATCATAAGTCTTCATAACACTTCACTAAATGCATTATAGAATGAGTTATCATTTTTATTCACTGAAAGAACATTTCGCTGAATATAACTTGCAAGCAGCTTGTTAAAAATTTCTTTGTTTCAGATGTACGTTATAATTTGACATCTGTGTACACTACAAAGTGCACCATGAAAAGACTAGTTCACCATCCATAATGATAAAATTGATCTCCTTCATCCATTTTGACCATTTCCCCATCCCCTTGCCCTCTGGTAACAACTAATCTGTTTTTGTATCTATAAAGTTGCTTTGGCTCTGTTTTCATTTTGGTTTTTAAAAAATATAATCCACAACATATGTGAAATCATATAGTATTTGTCTTTCTTTGTAATAATTTTTATTCTTAAATTTACTTATATATAATCAAGTTCTAACTCAGTGCCTGAAAAAGCAAGCAGGCGTTCAATAAATTACCTATTGAATAGATAAATAAAATGATTTTTAGGTCAGAGAAAAGCATGCAAATAAAATGGTAGTATGAATAAATTCCCACATTTCACAGGGAGTTCTTAACACTGCCAGAAGTTAAAAAAATTTCACTAATAAAATAATATTTAAGATAAAGTAAAAAGAAAAAAGGCTATATGAGGCACAAGTACAAAGACTGAGGAAATTTGTCATAGTGAAGAGGCTGACAGACTGATATATACGAAATAGGAAATATTACAGTACAACTTAAGTGTAGTAAGCACATGGGAAAAAAGCAGAAACATAGCTGGGGCCAGGTAACACAGAACACTGTCAGTAACATTAAGTTTCTTTTTAAATTAACAGCCTTATAGCACTTAAAACTAACCAGGACTAAAATGGAAATTGACATGATAATATAAACACTTTAAAAGAATATTCTGCTTAGGAAATGAAAAAAAAAAAAAAACTGGGGAGACTAGTTGAAATTTGTGGTGGGCTGGCAGTAAGCTATGGGTTTGTTCCTTTATAAATATGTATATATATATTCAAAAATACAAATTCACAATATATCAGTTCAGTTCAGTTCAGTCGCTCAGTCATGTCCGACTCTTTGCGACCCCATGAATTGCAGCATGCCAGGCCTCCCTCTCCATCACCAACTCCCGGAGTTCACTCAGACTCACGTCCATCAAGTCCGTGATGCCATCCAGCCATCTCATCCTCGGTCGTCCCCTTCTCCTCCTGCCCCCAATCCCTCCCAGCATCAGAGTCTTTTCCAAAGAGTCAACTCTTCGCATGAGGTGGCCAAAGTACTGGAGTTTCAGCTTTAGCATCATTCCCTCCAAAGAAATTCCAGGGTTGATCTCCTTCAGAATGGACTGGTTGGATCTCCTTGCAGTCCAAGGGACTGTCAAGAGTCTTCTCCAACACCACAGTTCAAATGCATCAATTCTTCGGCACTCAGCCTTCTTCACAGTCCAATTCTCACATCCCTACATGACTACTGGAAAAACCATAGCTTTGACTAGACTGAGCGTAGTCGGCAAAGTAATGTCTCTGCTTTTGAATACTATCTAGGTTGGTCATAACTTCTTCCAAGGAGTAAGCGTCTTTTAATTTCATGGCTGCAATCACCATCTGCAGTGATTCTGCAGCCCCCAAAAATAAAGTCTGACACTGTTTCCACTGTTTCCCATTTATTTCCTGTGAAGTGATGGGACGAGATGCCATGATCTTCGTTTTCTGAATGTTGAGCTCTAAGCCAACTTTTTCACTCTCCTCTTTCACTTTCACCAAGAGGCTGTTTAGCTCCTCTTCACTTTCTGCCATAAGAGTGGTGTCATCTGCATATCTGAGGTTACTGATATTTCTCTCGGCAATCTTGATTCCAGCTTGTGTTTCTTCCAGTCCAGCATTTCTCATGATGTACTCTGCATAGAAGTTAAATAAGCAGGGTGACAATATACAGCCTTGACGTACTCCTTTTCCTATTTGGAACCAGTCTGTTGTTCCATGTCCAGTTCTAACTGTTGCTTCCTGACTTTCTCATGATGTACTCTGCATAGAAGTTAAATAAGCAGGGTGACAATATACAGCCTTGACGTACTCCTTTTCCTATTTGGAACCAGTCTGTTGTTCCATGTCCAGTTCTAACTGTTGCTTCCTGACCTGCATATAGGTTTCTCAAGGGGCAGGTCAAGTGGTCTGGTATTCCCATCTCTTTCAGAATTTTCCATGGTTTATTGTGATCCACACAGTCAAAGGCTTTGGCATAGTCAATAAAGCTGAAGTAGATGTTTTTCTGGAACTCTCTTGCTTTTTCCATGATCCAGTGGATGTTGGCAATTTGATCTCTGGTTCCTCTGCCTTTTCTAAAACCAGCTTGAACAGCTTTACTTTAGTGAATCTAAATAGAATCTAATATGGGACTTCCCTGGTGGTCCAATAGTTAAGAATTTGCCTTGCATCACAGGGGACACAGGTTCAATTCCTGGTCAATGAACTGGGATCCCACGTGGTGTGGATCAGCTAAGCCCTTATGTTGCAACTACTGAACTCATGCACCAAAAGTAGAGAGTTTGTGCACCTCAAGGAAAGAACCTACATGACACAACTAAGACCCTGAAGCAGCCAGATTAGTTAGAAATGTTAGAAATTAATTATAAATGTTAAGGAATAAATCATGTGGAGAGTTCTGATAAAACATGGTACACCAAAGAAGGGATGGAAAACCACTTCAGTGTTCTTGCCTTGAGAACCCCATGAACAGTATGAAACAGCAAAAAGATAGGACACTGAAAGATGAACTCCCCAAGTCAGTAGGTGCCAAATATGCTACTGGAGAACAGTGGAGAAATAACTCCAGAAAGAATGAAGAGATGGAGCCAAAGCAAAAACAACACTCCATTGTGGGTGTGACTGGTGATGGAAGTAAAGTCCAATGCTGTAAAGAACAATATTGCACAGGAACCTGGAATGTTAGATCTAAGAATCAAGGTAAATTGGAAGTCATCAAACAGGAGATGGCAAGAGTGAACATCAACATTTTAGGAATCAGTGACCTAAAATGGACTGGAATGGGTTAATTTAACTCAGATGACCATTGTATCTACTACTGTGGGCAAGAAACCCTTAGAAGAAATTGAGTAGCCATCATAGTCAACAAGAGTCTGAAATGCAGTTTTGGATGCATTCTCAAAAATGACAGAATGATCTCTGTTCATTTCCAAGGAAAACCATTCAGTATCACAGTAATCTAAGTCTATACCCCAACCAGTAATGCTGAAGAAGCTGAAGTTGAACAGATATATGAAGACCTACAAGACCTTCTAGAACAACACCCAAAAAAGATGTCCTTTTCATTATAGAAGGCAGGAATGCAAAAATAGGAAGTCAAGAAATACCTGGAGTAACAGGCAAATTTGGCCTTGGAATACAAAATGAAGCAGGACAAAGGCTAACAGAGTTTTGCCAAGAGAACACACTGGTCTTAGCAAACACCCTCTTCCAACAACACAAGAGAAGACTCTATACATGGACATCACCAGATGGTCAATACCAAAATCAGATTGATTATATTCTTTGCAGCCAAAGATGGAGAAGCTCTATGCAGTCAGCAAAAACAAGACCGGGAGCTGACTGTGGCTTAGATCATAAACTCCTTATTGCCAAATTCAGACTTAAATTGAAAAAAGTGGGGAAAACCCCTAGACCATTCAGGTGTGACCTAAATCAAATCCCTTATGATTATACAGTGGAAGTGAGAAATAGATACAAGGGATTAGATCTGATAGACAGACTGCCTGATGAACTATGGACGGAAGTTTGAGACACTGTACTGAGGCAGTGATCAAGACCATCCCCAAGAAAAAGAAATGCAAAATGGTTGTCTGAGGAGGCCTTACAAATAACTGAGAAAAGAAGAGAGGCTAAAGGCAAAGGAGAAAAGGAAAGACATACATATTTGAATGCAGATTTCTGAAGAATAGCAAGGAGAGATAAAAAAGCCTTCCTCAGTGATCAATGCAAAGAAATAGAGGAAAACAATAAAATCGGAAAGACTAGAGATCTCTTCAAGAAAATGAGAGATACCAAGGGAACATTTCATGCAAAGATGAGCACAATTAAGGACAAAAAATGGTATGGACCTAACAAAAGCAGAAGATACTTTTAAGAAGAAGTGGCAAGAATAAACAGAAGAACAATGCAAAAGAGATCTTCATGACCCAGATAACTATGATGGTGTGATCACCCACCTAGAGCCAGACATCCTGGATGCAAAGTCAAGTGGGCCTTAGGAAACATCACTACGAACAAAGCTAGTGGAGGTGATGAAATTCCAGTTGAGCTATTTCAAACCTGAAAGATGATGCTGTGAAAGTGCTACACTCAATATGTCAGCAAATTTGGAAAACTCAGCAGTGGCCACAGGACTGGAAAAGGTCAGTTTTTATTCCAATCCCAAAGAAAGGCAATGCCAAAGAATGCTCAAACTACCACACAATTGTACATGCTAATAAAGTAATGCTCAAAATTCTCCATGACAGGCTTCAACAGTACATGAACCATGAACTTCCAGATATTCAAGCTGGATTTAGAAAAGGCAGAGAAACCGGAGGTCAAATTGTCAACATCCATTGGATCATCAAAAAAGCAACAGAGTTCCATAAAAACATCTACTTTTGCTTTATTGACTATGCCAAAGCCTTTGACTGCGTGGACCACAACAAACTGTGGAAAATTCTTTTGAGATGGGAATACCAGACCACCTGATCTGCCTCCTGAGAAATCTGTATGTAGGTCAAGAAGCAACAGTTAGAACTGGACATGGAACAACAGACTGGTTCCAAATCAGGAAAGGAGTACATCAAGGTTGTGCATTGTCACCCTGTTTATTTAACTTCTATGCCGAGTACATCCTGTGAAATGCTGAGCTGGAAGAAAGACAAGCTGGAATCAATATTGCTGGGAGAAATATCAATAACAAATATACAGATGACACCATTCTTATGGCAGAAAGCAAAGAACTAAAGAGCCTCTTGATGAAAGTGAAAGAGGAGAGTGAAAAGTTGGCTTAAAATTTTTTAAGAAATTTAAGAAATTAAAACTTTTTGAGAAAACTTTTTAAGAAATTTAAGCATTCAGAAAACTAAGATCATGGCATCTGATCCCATCACTTCATGGCAAATAGATGGGGAAACAATGGAAATAGTGACAGATTTTATTTTTGAAGGGGGGCTCTAAAATCACTACAGATCATGACTGCAGCCACCAAATTAAGAGGCACTTGCTCCTTGAAAGGAAAGTTATGACCAACATAGACAGCATATTAAAAAGCAGAGACATTGCTTTGCCAACAAAGGTCTGTCTAGTCAAAGCTTGGTTTTTCCAGTAGTCATTTATGGATGTGAGAGTTGGACTATAAAGAAAGCTGAGCGCTGAAGAATTGATGCTTTTGAACGGTGGTGCTAGAGAAGACTCTTGAGAGTCCCTTGGACTCTGAGGAGATCTAACCAGTCCATCCTAAAGGAAATCAGTCCTGAATATTCATTGGAAGGACTGATGCTGAAGCTGAAATTCCAATACTTAGGCCACCTGATGTGAAGAAGTGACTCATTTGAAAAGAACCTGATGGTGGGAAAGATTGAAGGTGGGAGGAGAAGGGGATGACAGAAGATGAGATGGTTGGATGGCATCACTGACTCAAAGGACATGAGTTTGAGTATGCTCCAGGAGTTGGCAATGGACAGGGAAGACTGGTGTGCTGCAGCCCATGGGATCACAAAGAGTTGGTCACAACTAAGTGACTGAACTGAACTGAACTGACCTCCAGACTCCTTCCTGAAAAGGAATTTGGAAAATGTAATTCTCAATTTCCCAGTGAAATGGCTCTGGAATAGTGAAGGAGTGTTGCTTTTTTGCCTGCTGAAAGTATATTGCTTTTGCTTTTATTTGTTTGAATAAAGAAAAGGCACTACCCAGAGTGATAGTCTGTACCAGGCATCAAGGGCCGTGGTGATTTTCCCTAGTAGAGACCACATCATGAAGAGTGGCTGCAGTTAGTCCTAAGTGATCAATTTATGATAATTTATTGCTATTCTCAGAGAAGTCTCTTCCTTTGCATCAGTTAATAAAATGGAGAGAAGGTAGAGTCACTATCTCTCTGTTTCAGTGTTTGATGGTGGTGCTCACCTTTGAAGTTCTCCCAGAGGTGCTGTATTGGTTTTGGTTGCACTTGGAGGATGGTTCCCAAGGGTGCCATTGATCATTTGTGTCAGAGAGGCCCTTTCTTTATCAATAAGGGAACCCATGTGGGGATGCAGCTGATTGCTGAGTACGTCAATCTCTTTTTTTAATTATTGAGGTATAGTTGATTTACAGTAATGTATAAGTTCTAGGTGTCAGTATAGTGATTCACAAGTTTTTAGGTTATATGTCATTTATCATTATGAATATTTCTATTCTAACTCTACATTCAGGAAACTAATATGAAAATAACCATCAGATGGGTTTCCAAAGTCACTGGGCCTACCAGGAAATAGATATGAGCCAAAACTCCATTTATCCTCTGACCCTCCCATGCTCCATGAAGTCCCAGCTCTGGGTGGATTCACATCAGCTCAGAGCTTGCGTCTATGGCTCCCTGAAAATCGGAGTCTCTGTCTCCCTCAAGCAGAGTCACCCTGATTAAGGGCTTCAGGTCACGTTCAGGAAGGCAGAGGAAGACTCACAGTGTGTCTCTGTGGCAGCTTCTCAGGGCCTAAGCTCAAGGGAACCAACCATTTCCTCACTCAAGGCCCCTCCTCTGGTTTCCTTGCTCAAGGCTCCCGAATGTTGACTCAATGTTTTTTCAGTTTTATTGATCAAGTAGGGTGTCCATCTACTTCCCTGACCAGTGTGACCAATGAGACTCACCCCAGAGACCTGTGGGCCCAGACACTAGATGACAGCTTGGCCCTGCTACTGGTCACTGAGGTAACTCTTGACTTGTCTCTGAAGCAGGGGTCCTCCCTCCTTCTGGTGGATAAGGCCTACTGCCATTTCTATATAGATCACATGCCAAAGAATCTGCCACTTGCCTGATCATGATAGGAGGGATCACGTCATTTTACTTTTTTCAATGAAAGCACTTCGATGGATTTAACAGAGCTTTCATGCTTGACTTCTTTTCTTATTTATGTATTACTGATAACTATTAAAAACCTGTATTTTTATTTTGTTTAAGTGCTCACCACAAACACAAAATTTGGAATTATTTGGTTGACACCAAATTAAGTGGTTGGCACCACTTGTATGTCAACCTACTCCAGTATTTCTGTCTGGAGAATCCCATGCACACAGAAGCCTGGCATGCTGTAGTTCATAGGGTTGCAAAGAGTCAGACACAACTGAAGCGACTTAGCATGCACTCATGAACCATTTGGGTTTTGCCTCTTTGCTGGAACTTATGCAAAAGCTGGTAGCAGCAGGCCTTATAGAGGTGTTTTCTGTAATCAGTCTGACCTAGAGTAACTGAAGAATAAGATACTCTATGAATCAGAAATCTATTTAGCTGGAAGTTTTCCAAGAATTCCTGACCCGTATCCATTGTGACTGCAAACTCTGAAAAACTCTGTAGGTCTCTGAAAATTGGGGTGGTTTGTCTATAACAGTCAGATTACATAATGCTTAACTTGGAAGCATAGTAAAATAGGTAAGGGGCACCACAAGTGGAGAATTGTTTCTAAATGAGATATGACTCTAGAGAATGACCTTAATTCTCCTGTGTCATGGGCTAGGACTGCCTAAAATGAGGATGGACTTTCTGCCTCCAGGAAGGAGACCAACAGAATGGTTTTGTGCTCAGGACCAGATGAGGTTAGCAAAAAAAACACAGACTCTAGAACCAAACTTTCCAAGTTTGAATCTCACCTCCACCACTTGATGGATAAGTTATTAATTAATGTCTTAGTTTCTTTATAAAATGGGACTGAGTGAGATTGTCTTGAGAACAAATAAATGAATTCACATAAAACATTATGAGTAGTGCCTGCACACTGAAGCTTAATTTAATAGATACATCATCAATGTTGTGGGCAGATGGGGCAGTGGTAGGGATTAGAAATGAAGACAGAATGATATAGGGCTTACCTTATTTAACTAGGTTCCATTTATCCCTATGTGGTGTTTGGGTGGAATAATGCTAACTTTTACAAATCTTTCTTTTGTATTTATGAATGATCTCTTTCAATAAAAACCATTAGGGTGAGTAAAAGCTCATATTGTTAAAGACCAGACTTGCTTTTCAGGCGAACAGCACACAGGAAAACTGGTAGCTCACCCTCTTGCCCAGGTGTTCCAACCTAACAAATTGTTCCAGCCCCAGGCATTATGGGGCTTCCCTGGTGGCTCAGACAGTAAAGAATCTGCCTGTAGTGCGGGGCACCCAGGTCCAGTCCCTGAGCTGGAAGATCCCCTGAAGAAGGGAATGGCTACCCACTCCTGTATTCTTGCCTGGAGAATCCCGTGGACAGACCATCCTGGCAGGCTACAGTTCATGGGGTCGCAAAGAGTCAGACACAACTGAACAATCATGAGCTGCAGCCACTCTTCACATGGCCACTAGATGTCTCAGCTCTGGATCTGTTGATGATTTCAAGGAGAGTTCCAACCAGTCCATTCTAAAGGAGATCAGCCCTGGGATTTCTTTGGAAGGAATGATGCTGAAGCTGAAACTCCAGTATTTTGGCCACCTCATGCAAAGAGTTGACTCATTGGAAAAGACTCTGATGCTGGGAGGGATTGGAGGCAGGAGGAAAAGGGGATGACAAAGGAAGAGATGGCTGGATGGCATCACCGACTCGATGGATGTGAGTTTGAGTGAACTCCAGGAGTTGGTGATGGACAGAGAGGACTGGCGTGCTGCAATTCATGGGGTCACAAAGAGTCAGACACGACTGAGTGACTGAACTGAATTGAACTGAAATGGGAGAATAGCCCCTTCCACTGATTTTGCTCCTTCCCCTTTCTTTCCTTCCTCCCTCCCTCCCTCTCTCCTTCCCGTCTTGATGTTTGTTGAACTAAACTGAATCCTAGAAGAAGTTGAAATAGTCTTAAGCTACATCCTCTAAAAGCATCTAAAAATCTTACTGCTGGAAAAAAGAAAAGTGATTTGTGCCAGACAGAGTCACCAGTGATGAGCGGTCCACTTCATCAGTTTTTCTGGGATGAGTTTTCAGTTCTCAGTCAAGCCCATTCACCTGCCACAGGTATTTCCTCTGCACTCAGGAGACGCCAGCACAGGCAGCCACACCCTCTGTCCTCAAGGGCAGTCAATTCAGTGATCCATGCCTATCAGGGAACACATGGACTTGCTGCAAAAGAGACACAAATGGCTGGAATCCATATGACTGGGCCACCAAAAGCTTTGTGGGCATCAAGAGCTCTGAGGATGGCTAGAGTAGCTTTCAGTTCATAAATGAAAGCAGGAGCTCTCTTAAGGCAGTCTTCATAGGCCCCTAAGCAGGAGTGATGGTAAAGAAGACAGATGAGACCCATCAAAGGACAAAGAAAGAAAAAAGATGGCATATGGTACCAGTGGACTTACTAATTCAGTCAGTCCTCTTTGAGATTAGCTTGAACAGTGAGTAAATATTCAAAAGAAAAAGAAAAATCAAAAAAATAAAATCTGCTTAAGCTGCCAGAGGGAAAAACAACTAACAAAGAATTAGCAGGGAAAAATCTGAGTGTTAAAGGAAGGATGGAGGGAGGCCCAGTCTTCCCAGAGTTGTTGACCAATTCAAAAAAAAAAAAGTAAATAAGAGGAATCAAGAGCTCCTGGCAGCCTTTCAGTGGAGGAGATAAATCCTGGAGCCCAGCACCAACCAAAAGGCAGGAGAGTCTCCTAGGTCACCCTCACTCTGCATGGGGACTATGAAGAGCTCCCATCCTAGGAATAAGGGTGACCCAAATGTTGATTGTTTCTCAGAGGGACTGAATCCCAATTTCAAATCATGTGTGAAACTGGATTATTGTGAATGTCCCAGCTGCCAGTTGGGAGAAAGCTCAAATCTTTCCTGGAGGAAGATATCAGATTGGGTCTCAAATTATTCCTACTACTTGTCACATACAGCCTACTACCTGTCAAATACTTGTCATTTGAACCTCAATCAAAAATACCAAACATCCATGAGACAAAACACAGGAAAATAAACCAAAAAAGGCAAGAGGAAATAGAAGCAAACTCTGAGGAGCATCTCCCAAAAACTGAATCATCTGAACAAGACTTACTGAAAATTTTTTTATTATTATTTTGGAGAGTTTTAGGCATACATCAGAGAAAGAATAGTATATTGAACCCCCAATATTAGCACAAATTATTCAATAACTACACACATATACACATGGGGGGGTGGCATTTTTTTTTTTAAATCCCAGACATAATACTTCACCTCTAAGGACTTCAATATATAATCTAACAACCTAGCCATCTGACCATTATCATACCTTATAAATTAATAATAATTTATCAATAGAATCTAAAGCTAGTTTGACACTAAAATAACTACCTTTAATACCATCAAGCAAATTAAGAATGAAACTTAAATTTCTGGCAGAATATTGGAAACTTTTAAATAAAAACAGTGAATATCCTAAAACAGAAAAAATAAAATTATTTGTATTAAAACCCAGTAGACTTAACAGCAGATTAAACACAACTGAGGAGGAAAAAAATGAATAGGAATACAGATTAGAAGAAAAGATTCTGAAAGAGATGAGCAAATGGAAAACATAAAAGAAAAGGGAAAAGACAAGAGAATGTAGTCTACCAATCAGAGGTAAGGGACAAACTGGAGCAGCAGGAATCTAAAGAGCTATTGGATGATGACTTCTGAAATCTGAAAATCTTGGCCCCTTGTTCATGGACATCCCAAGCTGCTGCCACCACGACTACAGCTACAGCTTCCACTATGTCACATCCAAAAGCCATGATAGCTTGACCTCACTCCTGAGTCAAATCAAATTCCTTCACATTCTGTTTCGGTAGCTGTGATGGTGGGAGCTGCAGCAACTCCAGTGCACAGGTGTGGCCTGACCAGACTCAGCTCCTGCCTTACCACCAGCTATCAACTCAGCTGGTGTTTGGGATGTGGCTTCTCCAGGGCAGTATACTCAAAAGGAAGGGAGGTGGGTGGTGGAGACACAGGGTGCCAGACCTTCAAGGGGAAACTTAATAAAGGGAGACAAGATAAGAGTACCAGGAAATAAACTCTCTCTTCCTTCCTGTGATGGTCTAACAGTGTCTTTGTGTTCTTTCTGTTCAGCCTGACTGAAAATACTCCAGATAATGAGCACCGTTCTGTGCCTTCCTATTGAGCTACGGTTGGTTCTTTTTTGCATTTGTTTCTCTTCCTTTCACCCCATTCCTCTTTCATATCCATTGTCCTATGATTATACCTCCCTTCACCTTTAATAGCATCATGCTTGTCCACAGTTTGTGTGTACCATAGTTTGATTAGCAATTCCACCATAGTGGATATTCAAATAGTTTCCTGTGTTTAGCTATTAAGAAAATACATAAGAATATCTTTAGACATACATTTCTGTATTTTTTTTTGGTAAAATATATTGTTAAAAGTGGGATTTCTATACTCACAGAGTTAACAGTTACTTCCAGATTGCTTCCTCAATTTCTACAACTAGAAGTTGCAGCAATTGACATTCCCAGTAGTAAAATTACAGGGTGCCAGTTTCTCCAAGCCCTTTTAGATCTTGGATCCTATCAGTTTTTTTCCAAATTATTAAAATTTGCTAGGAAGCTTGATATTTTTATTTTAATTTAAATTTTCTTAAGCCTAGTGAACTAGTAAAATTGAGCATTTTAATCTTTCTCATGTCTTGCATTTTGTCTAGCCTATTCATAACCTTTGATACTTTTTTCAACTGGTTCTTTAATTTTTCTTTTCTTTAACTTCCCTGGTGGCTCAGATGGTAAAGTGTCTACCTACACTGCGGGAGACCCAGGTTCGAGCCCTGGGTGGGAAAGATATTCTGGAGAAGGAAATGGCAGCCCACTCCAGTACTCTTGCCTGGAAAATCCCACGGACTGAGGAGCCTTGTAGGCTACAGTCCGTGGGGTTGCAAAGAGTCAGACACGACTGAGCAACTTCACTTCACTTTAATTTTTTGCAGTAGGAGCAATATTAAACTTTTGTCTGTATTTATTGCAAAATTTTCACCTATCATTTATTTGACTCCTCCAATATTCTTTGCCATATAGAAATGTTACCATCTGCAGTGAATCTATTATCATTTGTCTGTCACTTGAGAAGGCCTTCCTCACTCTAAGGTTAGATACATATTCTTCTTTGTTTCCTTCTAATATATTTATGGGTTTGTTTTGTTTTATAGTTAGCTATTTAAACCTTTTGGGCTTTATTTACATTGAACAAGGTAGGGGTCTTTTTTTTCTTCCAAAAGGATAATTAATCACTTCTTCCTTACCAATATAATCCCAGACTTTTCCCAGGAAACAAGTTCTGCCATGTTTTCATGGAAGTTCAGTTCAGTTCAGTCACTCAGTCATGTCCAACTCTGTAATCTCATGGACTGCAGCATTGCAAGCTTCCCTGTCCATCACCAACTCCCAGAGCTTATTCAAACTCATGTCCATTGAGTCGGCGATGCTATCCAACCATCTCACTCTCTGTCGTCCCCTTCTCCTCCCACCTTCAATCTTTCCCAGCATCAGGGTCTTTTCAAATGAGTCAGTTCTTCACATCAGGTGGCCAAAGTATTGGAATTTCAGCTTCAGCATCAGTCCTTCCAATGAATGGGACGTTATCCCCACTCAATTCCAAAGTAATGCTAACTTGTCTAATCTTTCCCCAAAGTTTGGTTTGAAAGTTGGCATGCAGCCCAATTCTGGCTGAAAGGATGTGAGGAGAGCTGAGTGGTCTTTGGAGAAATCCATGTCTTACTCAACTTGGGACGTTATCCCCACTCAATTCCAAAGTAATGCTAACTTGTCTAATCTTTCCCCAAAGTTTGGTTTGAAAGTTGGCATGCAGCCCAATTCTGGCTGAAAGGATGTGAGGAGAGCTGAGTGGTCTTTGGAGAAATCCATGTCTTACTCAACTGGGTCAACACCCACAAGTTATCATCTCTCTTCTTCCTCTGGAAGTGGCCATGCATGGGAAGAGGACAAGACTTGCTACAGGATCTGAGCACCTGTAGGAGGCTTACCAGGTGGTGCTGGTGGTAAAGAACCCGACTGCCAATGCAGGAGATGTAAGAGATGTGGGTTCGACCCCTGGGCCAGGAAGATCACCTGGAGAAGGAAATGGCAACCCACTCCTATACTCTTGCCTGGAGAATCCCATGAACAGAAGAGACTCACTGGCTGTGGTCCATAAGGTCACAGAGTCAGACATGACTGAAGTGACTTAGCATACATGCACCAGAGGAAGCCTATGAGGAGGGCAGAACCAAGAGACTCAAAGAAGTTCTGAAGACTGCACATCTCTTAGCTCAACTCGCTCTGCATCACCTTGTCTAAAGACTGTTTAATAGTCTTCCAATATGTTCTATTAAATTCATCTTCATTCTTTTAGTTTTTATTTTTATTATTAAATTCATTTCATTTCCATTGATTTTCTAGCTTTAATTTTTGTTTAACTGGGGTAGTTTTCCATTTAATTTCTATTGATTAATAATATTTTAAACTATTAATTTTATTTGTTTTGCTTGCAAATTTATCTCTTTAATTCAATAGTTTTTTTTTTAATTTTAATTTTTTTTAATGACCTGTTGTATTTTCCAAGCCTGCAATTCTATCATCTACAAATAAAGATAATTTTGATACTTCTGTTCTAATAGTAATATGACTTATTTCCTCTGTCTTATTTTATTACATTAGCTAGACATTCCAAAATCATGTCCTTTAATAGTGATGGTAGAGGGCATTGCAGTCATGTTTCACATTTTAGATACTTAATATTTCACAATTTACATGTAGGCCTTCATGTGTTTCAGTAGTTTATTCTTAGTCCTATTTCATTTTTGGCTTACATTACCAATAGCTAAAAATTACTCAAATGTTATGTTAAATCTGTTGCTATAATTACATGTTTTTTTAATGTGTTTATGTAATGAGTTTGCTAAACATACTGAGTCATTTTTACAGTCTTGGAGTAAATTCCACCTGGTCAAGCAAGGTTTGTTTTCTAATTCACTGCTGAATTTTATTTGCTAATATTTAGAGTACTTTTGGGTTTTGCATCAATATTTAAAAATGGAATTGATCCGTTGTTCTCCCTCTTAATTTAATCTCTTTAAAGTCGGACTTTGGTATTTCATTGTAATGAGTGAAACATAAAATGAATGAAAAGTTTTCTTCATTTTCTATCACCTGCTATATTTTCTTGAATAACAAGAAAACTGCGTTTTATTTATTAAGACATGTCTTCTAAGGGCACCACACACTATGAAATGAAGTGATGTGCTTCCTTAGTATATATAGTACCACAAAAGTAGTTTTTTGCCTGCATAAATAGCTTCTTTGAAATCAGAGAAAAAACACTGATTCATGAGACACATATATTTTAATGTTCAAAGAAAACATATTTCATCCCAACTCTTCTAAAAGTCAAATAATATTTCATGCCCAAACTATATTGTCAAATCAATAGTATTCTTCATGAGAAATTTATTATTAAATGGCTTCATTGAAACACATAAAAATGTACTTTTGAAGTGATGGAAATCATACCAATAAAGGATTCACGTAGCCCATCACAGTAACCAGAACAATAGAAAACCATAAAACTAAAGTTGTATAACAGAAATGTATGAGAATAGCCCAATTCACTAGGCCTAAGGAAATGGTCATTTGACACAAACAATTACTCATCTCTTTCCTACTTTACAAGGATACAGTAAAGATAAAAAGATTTCCATGAGAATACTTCAGGGTGTTTCAAAGGAAACTGCATTCGCTGCACAATCATCATTATTATTGAGACTGCCAATTAAAAATGACCTATCTCTGGAATGACAAAAAGGTATGGCCATTTATGGTATTTTCAATGACTTCAACTATGAGAAATGATTGTTATTCTTGGCTCCACTATAAAACAGACTTATTCAATAGGTACTCTGTGCCAGGAAATAGTAGGTTTTTCCAGAGCGCTCGCAAGCTAAAATTAGATGATAGTTGCCCAGTCTGGGAGTGGGCAGAGACCAGTTATTAAAGGATACATAATCATATTACTAAGTCATCTCAGTTGAGAAAAATGAACAGAATTTTACAATTCGGGCTTGAAGATTCACATAGAATGATGTGGTCTAGAGCAACTGATTTATAGAATGTAAGCTGATTCTTAAGATGAAATTATTTCAATAAGGTCTCATTTACTTTGCAAGCATATCAGAAATGGTACAAGAGGTTGAGGAAACAATGATGAGCAAATATTAATTGTCCTGTTCTAAATATGTTTACAGCTTAAAGGAAAAATATAAAGATCAAAACAGATAATCATGAGTGGCATGCATACGAGGAGATAAGACGTTAATTAGCTTGACTGTAGTAATCATTTCAATACAGATGCATGTTCATGCTAAGTTTCTTCAGTTATAGCCAACTCTTTGTAATCCTATGGTCTGAGACCCACCAGGCTCCTCTGTCCAGGAGATTCTCCAGGCAAGAATCCTGGAGTGGGTTGCCATTTCCTCCTCCAGGGATCTTCCCAAGCCTCTTAAGTCTTCTGCATTAGCAGACAGGTTCTTTACCATTAGCCCCACCTGGGAAGCCCTTTCGATACATATATGAATATCACATCATCATGTTAGGGACTTAACTGCTGGTCCAGTGGTTAAGATTTTGCCTTCCACAGAGAGGCTGCAGGTTTGATCCTGGTTTGGGAACAAAGATCCCACATATTTCATGGCCAAAAAAACAAACAAACAGAGGAATAATTGTAACAAATTCAGTAAAGACTTTTAAAATGGTCCACATAAAAAAATATTTTAAAAATTCTGTCATACAACTTAAATTATGCAATTTTTATTACCAAAAATGAATTGTTAGACCCCTACCTCCACTGAATATAAAAATTGACCCAAAATGGATCATAAACCTAAATTTAAGGGCTAAAACTGTAAAAGAAGAATTATAAGAGAGAATATAGGAATAAATCTACATGATCTTTGGTTAAAGAATGATTTTTTAAACACCAAAAGCACAAATGACAAAAACAACAAAAAAAGATAAGCTAGAATTCATCATACCCACTCCAGTGTTTTTGCCTGGAGAATCCCAGGGACGGGGGAGCCAGGTGGGCTGCCGTCTATGGATTCACACAGAGTCGGACATGACTGAAGTGACTTAGCAGCAGCAGCAGAATTCATCATAATTTAAAACTTCTGTGCATCAAAGACACTATCAAAAGAGTGAAAAGACAGCCAACAAAAGGGGATAATGTGTTCACAAACTAAACAATAAAAATAAAATAATAATAAAATCGTTCAGTTGTGTCCGACTCTTTGCAACCCCATGGACTGTAGCCCACCGGGCTTCTCCATCCATGGAATTTTCCAGGCATGAGTACTGGAGTGGGTTGCCATTTCCTTATCTTTAAAACTAAAAAGATAGTTTTTAAATGGGTAAAGGAGCTGAATAGACAGCTTAAAAATGGGTTTAAAAATGGGTAAAGGAGCTGAATAGACATGTTTCCAAAGAAGATATACAAATGACCAATAAACACATGAAAGGATGCTCAACATCATTAGGGAAATGTAAATCAAAACCACAATGTGAAGACTACTTCACACCCACTACAATGACTCTAATAAAAAAGAAAATAACAAGTACTAGCAAAAATGGCACCCCACTCCAGTACTCTTGCCTGGAGAATCCCATGGACAGAGGAGCCTCGCAGTCTGCAGTCTATGGGGTCACTAAGAGTCAGCCACGATTGAGCGACCTCACTTTCACTTTTCACTTTCACGCATTGGAGAGGGAAATGGCAACCCACTCCAGTTTTCTTGCCTGGAGAATCCCAGGGATGGTGGAACCTGTGGGCTGCCATCCGTGGGGTCACACAGAGTCGGACACGACTGAAGTGACTTAGCAGTAGCAGCAGCAAGAATATAGAGAAACCAGAACCCTCAAATATTGCTGCTGGAATTGTAAAATGGGGCAACCACTTTGAAAATCAGTTTGGAAGTTCCCCAAAAAGTTAAACATAGAGTTACCATATGACTCTTCATTCTACTCCTAATATATATCCAATAAGATTAGAAACAGGTAGTGAAACAAATGGCTTCCCTGGTAGCTCAGCTGGTAAAGAATCCACCTACAATGCAGGAGATCCTGGTTCGATTCCTAGGTTGGGAAGATCCCCTGGAGAAGAGATAGGCTACCCATTCTTGGGCTTCCCTGGTGGGTCAGATGGTAAAAATTTGCTTGCAGTGCGGGAGACTTGGGTTCAATCCCTGGGTTGGGAAGATCCCCTGGAGGAGGGAATGGCAACCCACTCCAGTATTCTTGCCTGGAGAATCCCATGCAAAGAGGAGCCTGGTGGGCTACAGTCCATGGGGTCACAAAGAGTTGGAGACAACTGAGCAACTAAGTATAGCACAGAAAGGTCAAATAAATACATGTGTGTGCATTTTTATCACAGAACTGTTCACCATAGCCAAAAGTTGGAAACGATCTTCCATAGATGAATGGATAAACAAATTCTGGTAAATATATACAATAATATATTATTTTACCATAACAAGAATGAGGTCAGATACATGCTATAAACATTATGCTACCCAGATGAACCTTGAAAACATTATGCTAAATGAAAGAAGACAGAAACAAAAGGTCACATATTGTACACTTCCATCTATGTGAAATGTCCAGAATAGGTAAATCTATTGAGACAGAATTCATGTTGATTTGCCAGAAGTTAGGGAGAATGGGAGCAACTGCTTATTGGATGTGCAGTTTCTTTTTTGTTGAAGGGATGTCAAGGATGTTTTGGAACTAGATAGAATAATAGTGATTCTACAACATTGTGAATGGACTAAATGCCACCAAACTGTTGAATAGTTAATTCTGTGCTATGTGAATTTCAACTCAATAAATTACTTTTAAAAAGCAGATTATCATGTGATGAGATGTAGCATCTGCTTTCCTTAGGTGGTCAGCACGTTCCCTCTTAGATTTGCTCCTCAATTTTCTATTAAGTTGTTTTTGATGAGCTCAACATGCTCATATAAAGGGACTACCTAAAACCCCTCAGCCCAGGATTAGCAACCTCTGGACAGGTACCAGGATAAGAGGGACGGAGCAGCAGAATCAGCCCCTGCAAACTAGGTTAAAGATTCATGCTGTTCCCTCCCAGGTGTTCACCACTTGGGGCAGCTCCCTTCCGCAGGGCCTCCACTTTCCCTATGTAAACAAGGGTCATAACAATGTCCTCATCCAAGTCTCATGACTGCAAAGAGAATGATATAAATGCTCTTCTGTAAAG
>SJXQ01008437.1:0-31964 GCA_006408695.1 Aepyceros melampus
TGGAGTGGACTGCTATTCATTTCTCTAGGGGATCTTCTCAACCCAGGGACTGAACCCAGGTCTCTTGCATTGCAGGCAGACTCTTTACTGTCTGAGCTATCAAGGGAGCCTTTATCATTTTATAGATCAAAGAAAGGACTTGCACAGTGGTCTGGATCTCAGCTGGTAAGTTATAGAGCCCAACATCAGCCCAGACTCCATGCTCAGGCCTCTTCCTGGCTGTCTGGCAAATATAAAAAAGGCCTACAGTTGCTGGTGTACTTTCTCTTCCTTTATACTCCTACCTTTTCTTGGAAAGTCTTGGTTCATGAGAAGAACTTTCAGAAAATAAGTTCAGATTACCAAAAGTACATATTGTGCTCCCAAGTATCACTTTCAGTCCCTCAGTCATGTCCAACTCTTTGCGACCGCATGAACTGGAGCCCACCAGGCTCCTCTGTCCATGCAATTTTCCAGGTAAGAACACTGGCGTGGGTTGCCATTTCTTACTCCAGGGGATCTTCCCAATCCAGGAATGGAACCTAAGTCTCTTGTGTCTCCTGCACTGGCTGGTGGATTCTTTACCACTAGCACCACCTGGGAAGCCCTGTACTGAGGAAAATCAAATTTTTATTTCCTAAGCAACAAGCACAGACACATCTTTCTATTGAATTTTAACTCGTGTGTGTGTGTGTGTGTGTGTGTGTGTGTGTGGTGTAATGGGGTGAACTGTGTCCTCCAAAAAGTTGCATGTTCACATCCTAATTTATAGGACCCCCAAAAGTATCATAGTTGAAGAGAAGGTCTTTAATGAGATAATTGAATTAAATGGGATCATTAAGGTAGACCTTAATCCAACATGACTGATTATCTTTATCAGAAGAGGAAATTAGGACACAGCACCAAAAGAGGGAAAATTATGTAAGGACACAGAGAGAAAACACCCTTCTAAAACCAAGGATGTGTGTTAGTCACTTAGTCGTGTCTGACTCTTCATGACCCTATGGGCTCTAGTCCCCCAGGCTCTTCTGTCCATGGGATTTTCTAGGCAAGAATACTGGAGTGGGTTGCCATTTCCTTCTCCAGAGGATCTTACCAATTTAGAGACTGAATCTGGGTCTCCCGCACTGCAATCAGTTTCATTACTATCTGAACCACCAGGGAAGCCCTAGAACCAAGGATAGGTGCCTAGCAAATTTTTCTTCCCACAGAAGGAACTCACCTGGCCAACACTTTGATCTTAGACTTATAGCCTCCAGAACTGTGAGAATATAAAATTTTGTTGCTAAGCCCCCTAGTCTGTGATACCTTCTTATGTTAGCCATCTTGAAACAATGTAGTGAGTGTATGATATTTATAATAGCAGTGTATGGAATCACTTAAGTTATTTTTTATGTGTCCAGTAATAGAAACACATCATATTATTGTCAGTCCCATATTTTCAAGAAATAATTTGTTTACATTCCATGGCAAATGAGTCACAATTTTGAGCTGCTTCTTCATTTTTTTTTTCTTTCCAAATTCTGCTTTTTCAGAGGAGTGCTGAAGCCCATAAACAAGTATTTTGTTAACAGAAACTAATTTTTTTTTTTTGAGGCTAGTGAGACAAATGTCTCTAGAGGCAGTGTGCCTGCCACCCTGGGAGACCATTAGACATTTTCTTTCCTGGATCTTAATATTTCATCCATACAATAGAGGGCAATAGGATGCTCTCCAAAGCAATGTGTTATGGCTGTAAGAACACTGAACTTGGAGGAAAAGATTTTGAATCCAAGTCCTGACTCTGTCACTGTCTGGCTATGTGATATCAGGTCACTGCTTTAGTGTCCCTGAGCTTTTATTTACTCCTGAAATCACAATAGAAACAAAGTGAAGTCATTCAGTCATGTCCTACTCTTTGCGACCCCATGGACTGTAGCCTACCAGGTTCCTCCCTCCATGGGATTCTCCAGGCAAGAGTACTGGAGTGGGTTGCCATAATAAATCACAATAAAACAGTAAGATAATTCATGTGAAAATACCAGGCACACTGAAGAGTCCAGATAAAAGTTGGCTTTATAATCATTTTAGCTCTGAAATGATAGTCATGTAGTCATCTTGATTTGATCAGAAAAACATCTCAAAAGACACTTTGAAGGGCAATTAAGAGCCCATTTATGTAGGAAAAAAATCACTTCAGTCACCCTGCGTTTTTATTTCTCACCAAGAAATTTTAAAAGGCAAGAACAATGTCTTCTGGACATCGCCATGACTTGCCAGAACCTGATGTCAATTGGTGTTAAAATCATTCATCATCTCCTCTAATATCCCTCTTGCTGGCTGGGATGTCTTAGATAGATCAGAAGTGATTTTACTAGAAACAAGCAGTTCCTAATTCTTGGCCAGTAATAATCCACTCTTAAGAAGGAGTTTAAAGTGCTGCTTTGGTTGATTGTAATGTAAACTCAAAAATTCTCCCCAAATGTTCTGCTACTAGAGATAAAGGCAGATGCCTTAATTTCAGATGAGTCATATTGAAGGTACTACAGATTCTCAAATAAATGGTAAGATCCAAATGGATTCTTAATACTCACAGCCAAGCTTTTGGGACTGTCTGGTAGAGACTAAAGAGTGTACCTGTGGAAACTGGGCTTCTCCAAAATAGACTGGTCCCTAGAGCAGAGATGGGTATAGAGTTAGCAACTCAGAAAAAGTAAGAAGTGATAGAATAATCCACTTATTCACTCACAAATATGTGTAAAACATCTGTTAGATACCCAACATTGTGCTCCTAAGAAGGGGAAAAAGTTATTTAGCTCTACCGCCCTTCCTCAAATTCAAAAAACTATTGATGATCCAGTGTGCAATCTGCTAGAAATAAAGACGAACATAATAAGGGTTCTTTCCTTCAGAAAGAGGCAAGTCATTTTTTACAAACATAAGGGTCAATAGAAAAGCAAATATCAAGCTACTATTTCATTAATAGAGATCGATAACTCGTGACAGAGTCTATTAGGAGCCTACAGCTGAAGTGCAAAGCTAAGGTCAGATCTTTTGAGATCCCAGTATCCATGAGATCTAAACCTTGGGTTTTTACCACCTTTGGTCTACAGAAAGGGGAAAAGTATCTTTGAAATTTCCAGAATTCATTTACTCAGTTCCAGAAAAGCAGAGAAAGACAGAGTGAAAGTTAGACAGACACAGAAACACAGTAAAAGAGAACAGCAGAGAAATCTGAGAGGTCACTGAGGAAGCCTAAAAGAGTTTTTGCTAATTTGACCAATCAGATTAATGACTTCTCCTCCTTTTTCTGAAAACTGAAGGAGAGAAACAGTGATCAAAAGGCAAATCAAGACTTTTTCCTTTCTTAGGTATTAGAGGAAAGAGAATGAGGGGCAAAAAATGAATTAGAAAGCTATTGCAATTGGCCAAGTATGAAGGTCTCCAAAAAATATTAACACTAAATAATGAGGGTATATCTGTGAGAGATAACACGAGAAAAAGAAAAAAAAAAGCTACAAATATGGAGCTTTTGAACAGCAGCAGTAAAACCTCAAAAAGACATCATGATTTTAAAGCCTCGTCAACTGAACCAATGACTAATAATCTAATACAGCAGACATTGATTTACAGATACAGACAGAATCCCTAAGTGCAGAAAACAAACAGAAACTGTACACTTTCAGCACAGGCTACATCCATAAAAGCACAACTGAAATACAACATGGCAATTTCCATAAGGAATGCATATGCCAGGGACCAGCAAATGAGAAGGAACAATTTGTTTTAACCTAGGATGTGAAGGAAGTCTCCACAAAGAGGGAGCATGTGAGCTGAGTCTTTGAAGCAAGAGAAGGGGCTGCCTGAGCAAGTGATTAAGCTAAGGAAGAGACATTGACTTAGCCAACGGAAAGAAAGCATGGCAGATCCTACTGTATCCTGAGAACCATTCATTTATGTCTACTGAGTTCCTATTATAGTTGAAGATACAAGAGTGCATAACGGAAAACTCTCCAATGTTAGGAAGATTTCACTGTGGTTATGGAAGAGGAGGAGCAGAGTCAACAAACATACAAGTAAATGATCAAGATATTTTTATTTTCTTCATCAATAAAATGAGCAGGTGGCATAGTTCCAGGAGGCAGGAGTCAGGGAAAGTACCCTTAGATCATGACAGCTCAGAAAGATTCAGGCATGGAGTGGTGAGAGAAAGAACATTCCAGACAAACAGTAACAGGAGCAAATGCCCAGAGCTGAAATCAACTTGGAAGATTCAAGAAATAGTTGGCAGCCTCACAGAGCTGAAGCTTGTGAGTAGAGGGAAACATAGAAGGAGAGATGATGAAAGAAATAAAAGGGGCCAGACCATGTAAGACCTAGGGATGCTTGACGTGGTGGGAGCCTAGAGAAGGTGGGAGAAGCTGGAGCCAGAAGCAGCAGGGCTGCACATCAAGGGCCAGTGGTGACCACTGTGGAGTTAGGACTTTCACCCACTGCCCTAGTCTACTTGGGCTGTTGTAACAGAACACAATAGACTGGGTGACTTACAAGCAATGGAAGTGTTTTTTTTCACAGTTCTGGAGGTTGCAAAGTCTAAGATCAAGATGTCCAAGGATTCAGTGTTGGGTTAAGAGCAGCTTCCTCACAGACGGCCGTCTTCTCACTGTGTCTTCACTTGGAGGAAGAAGGGAAGGATCTTCCTGGGGTCTCTTTTATAATGGCACTAATCTCATTCACAAGGGTTCTGTTGTCATGACACCATAACCTGCCAAAACTCCCCACCTCTAAACAGATCACCTTGGAGGTTAGAATTCCATATATGAATTTAAGGGGGACATAAACATTCAGCCCATGGTACTCACTTTGATTGGAAACTAGTAAAGAGGGAGTTGGTGATGGACTGGGAAGCCTAGTGTGCTGCAGTCCGTGGAGTTGCAAAGAGTGGGACACGACTGAGCGACTGAACTGAACTGAACTGGAAGAGTAACTAGATGGAGAGAAAGTTCTAACTTCAGTTTTATTGATCCGTACTCTCACCCAGGGGCTTCCCAGGTGGCGCTAGTGGTAAAGAATCCGCCTGCCAGAGCAGGAAATATAAGAGACACCAGTTCAATCCCTGGGCTGGGAAGATCCCCTGGAGAAAGGCATGGTAACCCAGTCCAGTATTTTTTCCTGGAGAATCTCATGGACAGAGGAGCCTGACAGGCTAAGTCCATGGGGTGGCAAAGAATCAGACACAAGCAACTGAGCAGACATGCCTGAAGACACTCTCACCCAAATACTACACAGCCTTTCATCAGATTAAAAATCGTCTATGAGAGATGTTCATGACAGACAAGATTTGGGATTAAGTATCAATAAACTGTCTATGTGAGCCTGGAATCCAAGCCCAACAATCATCCAGAAAGAGGCAAATTCACAGGTTTTCTTTTCCTCCTTTCACAAGCCCCTTGGACACAGAATGTCCTCTGTGAACCAGCCAGGAGAAAGAAATCCGGCTTTACAGTGCATGTAATCTGGAAAGCAAGGAAAGAAACATTTAAGCTGTTATTCAAACAAGTTTCATTCCAATTACTACTTTCCTCTATGTCAAAATCAATTATTCTCACTTTTGACACAGCCAATGCTTGCCAAGGTGATTGGGGGATCTGCCTCCATATTTTTTTTCCTGATTTTTTTTTAAGGGGGGGTTGTTTTTGGTTGTGGCTTGTTCTATAATGTTGTTGTTGATTTTCCCACTGCAGTCAGCACCACAGAGTTGCTTTTACATGGCCATAAAATAAAATGAATGTACACAGGAAAAGGAGCCTTGCCCAAGTCAAGTACTGGACAGCTCAGCTTAATATGCACTCAGTTTCACAAGCAGAGACCTGTTTATTCTCATTGCTTAAAGACGAAGTGACCATTCACTTTGTGACACTCCCCGCTCCCCGATGCCAGCACTGGGTCCCCACTAGGCAAGAGATGACAGTTCAGGTCATTTTTGTTTTGTGATCCTTGGAGAAATGCTAGTTCCCAGGCAACTTTGATGGTCTAATTGCAGCAGTACACTGAGTTAATCACACCACAGTGGGGCATCTGTCACCGCCTTCATGAAGCTATCAGCTGAGGCTGTTAAGTCTTCTTGACATAGAAAAAAATGGAAGTAAAAAGAGAAGGCTGAAGTATTTCCTAATCTGTGAGTTATTAGGTTCAGTTTGACCAATGTTCCTGCAGTTAGTTGGATCCCTTTTTGTTCCATGGTTTTCAATTGCCTTGTGTCAGTTTTTGCCCTGTCTTTAAAAAGTCAGGCATGAATTTCAAGATAATGGTGAACCTGCATGTTTTCAATGATCAAATTTTTGAAAAATTAATTTAATTTCAGTTTCAAGTGAAAGTGGAAAAAAGTGAAAGTCGCTCAGTTGTGTCCAACTCTTTGTGACCCCACAGACTGTGGCCTGCCAGGCCCCTCTGTCCATGGGATTCTCTAGGTAAGATTACTGGAGTGGGTTGCCATTTCCTTCTCCAGAGGATCTTCTTGACCCAGGGATGGAACCCAAGTCTCCCACATCACAAGAAGATTCTCTACCAGCTGAGCCACCAGGAAAACCCTATTAAATCATATATTCTTTCATATCCACACTCTGATGGACCTGAAGAAGTCAAATTTAAAATTCAGTGAGGTGGCAGTGGGGAAGATATGAGAAGGGTCAAGGAAACCTCTAGTTGTTTTTATGTTACAGTAAATTGAATGAATTTCTGTCCTCTGTTTATTCCCTGCTTTGATCATACTCAAGTCTTTATTCATAGTTATTTTCACATGCGTGTCTTAGTTCTAGCTACTATAACAAATTATATAGACTGTCTTCAGCAACAAACATTTCTTTCTCGCAGTTTTGCAGCTTGGGAAGTTTAAGATCAAGCTGTCAGCAAATTCAATGTCTGATGAGAGCCCACTTCCTGGCTTGTAGCTCTGTGCACCTGCACTCAGCTGCCCAGTCATGCCTGACTCTTTGTGGCTATGGACTGTAGCCTTCCAGGCTTCTCTGCCCATGGAATTTTCCAGGCAAGAATACTGGAGTGGGGCATCATTTCCTACTCTAGGGGATCTTCCTGACTCAGGGATTGAACCCTCATCTCTTGTGTCTCCTGCATTGACATGTGTACTCTTCATATGGGCTTGAGGTTGGCTGTCTTCAATTAGGTCTGACTCTTGACTTAATTGTCTTCCTAGGCCCCATCTTCATTTGTCACATTGACAATTAGAGCTTTAATATACGGATTTTGGAGGGTCATAAACATTCAGTTGATAGCATTCTGTTCTTGGCCTCTCAAAATCCTTGCCCTTCTCAAATGCAAAACAGACTCACTTCATCCTTCATTTCATGAGTTAAGTCTCCCAAAGTCTCAGCTCATTCTAGCATCAACTCTAAAGTCTGAAGTTCAAAGTCTCATCTAGATTCTAAAGATGTAAATCAGACATGGGTGAGACTCAAGGTATGAGGCAAAAAGTTATCCTGAGGCAAAATTCTTCTCTAGCTGTGGACCTGTGCAAACAAACAAGTCACGTACTTTCAAAATACAATGATGGGACAAGCATGGGATAGACATTCTCATTTCAAAAATGGAGAAATTGGATAAAAGGAAGCATGACGGGTCTCAAGGAAGTCCAAAACCTTGCAAGGCAAACTCCATGAGATATTGTCTTAAGGATAATCTTCTTTGCTTCAATGCTTTTTCCTTCAGATCTACTGGGGTGGAGGTTCTACACCTGCAGCTCTGCCAACTATAGATCTCTCCTTCATGGTTCCAGGTGACCCTGCACCAAAGCTTTGGGTAGAGGTGGTCTAGGCTGTTGAAACCAAGATAATGCCCAACTTTTGAAAATGAGGGGTAGCCCTGATGGTCATTGAATTGCCTTTAGGGGTCATTATCCTTTGTCCTGAAGAATAGCTCTGTTGTCTTTCCTGTCAGATTGAGAAAGTTCAGCAGCTTTCTTCCATTCCATCCTGCCTCCATCCCCTTCTGTTTAACTTGGCAGTTTCCCTCCTATGGTAACTGATTAGGTCCCCAGTTCACACCCGCATTAGTATCTTTATCAAATGGCTAGTTCACCATATCCTTAGTGTTCTCTTCCTAATATGCTTTCTCATTTTTTATGATATAGACAAGCTGGTAATTTTAAACTCTTTAAGTTCTGCTTCCTTTTTTGCTGAACAATTCCATCTTCAATACATTTCTTTTTTCATATTTTGCTGTTAGAAGTCATGTGCCCATGCTAAGGAGCTTCAGTCATGTCTGATTCTTTGCAACCCTATGGACTGTAGGCCACCATCCTCCTCTGTCCATGGAGTTCTCCAGGCAAGAATACTGGAGTCATTTGCTACACCCTCCTCCAGGGGATCTTTATGACTCAGGGATCAAACCCACGTCTCCTGCAGCTCCTGCATTGCTGGCAAAGTCTTTACCACTGGGGAAGCTCTATTAGAAGCCAATAGAAACCAAATCACTTCGTTGACATTTTGTTTAGAAAGCTCTTTAGTTAAATATCCAATTTTACCACTTCCTAGATTTATCTTTTACAATATATTAGAATACCAACCCAGTTTAGCCATTTTCCGTTTTATAGCAAAGATCACCTTTTCTCCTCATCCAATGATTGTTTATCAATTCCATCTGAGACTTCACCAGAATAGCCTTTACCCACCGTGTGTCTACCAATATTTTGTTCATAATAATTCATGCATTTTCTAAGTAAATAGAAGCTTTCTATGCAGTTCTCCTCTTTTCTTTCTGAATCCTCACCAGAATCACCTTTGTAGCAATCTTGGCTTTCTCTAGCATGCATTCCAAAACTCTTCCAGCCTTTACCTATCACCCAGATCCAAAGCTACTTCCGCTTTTAATGCATTTGTTGCAGCAGCAGCCCATTCTCCATATGAAATTGCTATCTTAGGTCAGGCTACTATAACAAATGTCATAGACTAGATGACTTAAACAATGGGCATTTATTACTCACAGTTCTTAAGGCTGGAAAGTCCAAGATCAGGGTGCCAGCAGATTCAGTGTCTGATGAGAGATCTCTCCTTGCTTTTCAGATGGTCCCTTCCTTTCTGAGTTCTCACATAGCTGAGAGAGATCATCTCTATAGTTTCTCCTTATAAGGGAACTGATCTCATTCACGAGGGCTCCACCCTCATGATATAATTACTTCTTAAAGTTTTCGATTCTAGATATCATCACACTAGGGTTTAGGGCTTGAGCATGTGAATTTGGAGGGAATGCATACAGACCATAGCAGAGGAATTTAAAAGGGTTGCCTAATGTACACAGTTAAGATTTACTGTTCTTCAAAGAACTTTCTTTCTAGACACACACACACACACATGCACACACACAGTCCCTCCTCCCCCCACAGATATATATATATATATATATATATGTTGAGGGCAGAAGGAGAGGGGGATGACAGAGGATGAAATAGTTGGATGATGTCATCGACTCAATGTGAGTTTGAGTAAACTCCAGGAAACAGTGAAGGACAGGGAAGCCTAGATTGCTGCAGTCCATGGGGTCCCAAAGAGCTGGGCATAACTGAACCACAAATAAATATCTACATATACAGATGTATTTTTCTTTGTATTGATTTTAATTAAATGTCATCATTGACATTATACATTATTGTGGTTTTGGCAAACTTGGAGATTTATGAAAAGTTGAGTATTTATCCCATGTTGACATCAAGATTTTCACTCCACTTAATGTTATTTTCTAAAATTCTTTGCTCTCAGATTTGTTTGTACATCCTTGAGTTGATTGTATTTGAAACATACACAAGAAATATCATTGCTATGCTCCACATTTGATATTTTTTAATTCTTTTGGAAGAATATCTACAACTCACAGTTAGTCAAGGAGGGAAAAATGGAGATCTTTTTTTTAAAACTCTTTTATACACAAAGAAAGTAAGTCATTTAGAGATAGAGTGATCTAGGATCTTTTTTTAAAGATCTTTTTGATGTGAATAATTTTTAAACTTTATTAGATTTGTTACAATATTGATTCTGTTCTATATTTTGGTTTTTTGGCCATCAATCATGTGGGATCTTAGTTCCCCAACCAGGAATCACACACACACACACCCTGCATTGAAAGGCAGAGTTTTAACCACTGGGCCACTAGGAAAGTCTCTGATTTGGGAACTTTGAAGCCATGATGGTGACTGTCTTGCTTATTTCTCATCCCTCAGTCTCATACATAGTATTATAATAACTGCCTACCCACTGCTTAATGAATGATTAAATTTCAATCAACCAGTTAATTAATTGTATAAGATATACCATTCCTTACTGTTAGCACTGCTCCTACATTTTTGGTCTCCAAAATCTCCAAATGCACAACCCCATGCTAAGTGTACATGGGCGCACAGGTACATCCAGTAATGCATTGCCTTTGTCACAAACAAAGCCACACTTCATGTGGCTTACCTGGCGGCTCAGTGGTAAAAAATCTGCCTGCCAATACAGGACATGCAGGAGACTTGAGTTCAATTTCTGGGTTGAAAAGATCCTCTGGAGAAGGAAATGGCAACCCACTCCAGTATTCTTGCCTGGGAAATCTCATGGAAAGAGGAGCCTGGTGGGCTACAGTTCATAGCGTCACAAAAGAGTTGGACATGATCTAGCAACTGAACAACAATGAACAACAACAAAACATTTTGTAAATATCATCATTTATTTTCTTTTTTCTACTCAGTTGTTTTTTCTGTCTTCTGATCTTTCTTTTTTTTTTAAGATTTTGACCATTTTTTTTTTAAGGATCAGGATCATTATCATTAGGAAAAGAAGACTTTTCCTTGAGGTTCTTAAAATTATTGTCTGGCTTTAAGGTGTTCATAAGATATCTATGGGGGGCAGGTAAAGGGTACACACACTGTTTTGGTGAGGTGGCCTTAGAAGTTCTTATTCTGATCTCTGCTTCCTTATCTGGGCTCTTATTACTGTCAAGGCATCTAATCTGGACTAGTATGATGCCTACTAAGAGAAAGTTTCATGGTCTGGAAAATTTCTCTGCAAGCACCACCACTGGCTACCTCTGAGATAGCCAGGGAGAAACCCAGAAGCTAAATGCAGTCTGGTCCCAAGTAAGAGACCAACCTCTACCCCAGAGGTGTTTATTTTTCTTTTAATCAATTAGTGAAGCAACACAGACATACAGAAATGCTGAGAGCCCTCTCCCCAAGCACCAGCGGAGTGAGCTTAGAGAAGCCAGGAGGATCCCCTGGTGAGTCTCGGCAAAGCTTGAGACAGCCCTGGGCTTTCTCAGCTCTGAGCTCAGAACTCAATGGCTCACCCAAAGGCCTTCCCAGTGAACTCTGTCCCATTGATATTGGACATTACAGGAAAAGATAATAATCAGTCTTCCTGGCCCCTATGGTCTGTAAAGGATGGATATGCCTGTGAGCTGCTGTCTACTCAAGGGTGCAAGGTTGCAATAAATGGATTTAATGTTAGACTCACCGAATCAAAGGTAGAATAGAGTGAGCAATTTCTGTATTCCCTTCCACTGATGGTTTTCAATCCATCATTAAAAGAGTCCTGCGGATCTCACTCCTTTATAAGGCTTGACACTTCACTTCTTCAAAAATCTTAATTGCTATTCATATCTGCTAAAATATAACACAAAGTCACCTCACATAGTCCATTGCTTTGCCCCGTGGAGGTAAAACAGATGGAAACTTGATCCTTAATTTCATACGATCTCTTCAAATATTTAAAGATAGTAGTCCCATATCCATAACCCAACTTCTTTCCTCAGTTTACTCCAGCGTGATTCTCACCATCACCAAAACTGCTCAGTGTGGCTTGTAATGAACTTTCAAATAATGAACAGATTTTAGTTCTTGTGCTGTTGAAGCCCCTGGATGTATTTGAGAGGCATAATTACTCCCTCCTTGAAATATCTCTTCGACAATTTTTTCCCCCAGTTTTTCACCCACCATGGCACAGTCACCCCCTTGCGTTGGTCTTCCCTGATTCAAATACCTGTTAAGTGTTCACATTCTTCTGGGTTCTAGCCTTAACTCTGCATCCTTCTCAGCTTCTGAATTTGCCCTCCAGAAATGCATCCATGCTTCCAGTCTCATCTAAACATTGATGATACCCAAACTTCATTCTGTCTTTGAGCATCACATGACCATATTCAGCATCATATAAAAACAATTGACAGAGGTCTCAAACTTAGTAAGTGCAAAACTGAAATAGCTGCTTTCCTGGCAAAAATAACTTCCTCATCTTCTGGGTTCTTGCTCTCCTCCTCCTGGGTTCCCCAACTTAATAATTGCTCTACCATCTAACTCCTCAATGACATGGTTTTTTAAAAAAAAAAGGAAAATAAGAAGTTATACTGGCCTAAGTCATTTGTCCACAATTTTTCATCAAATAAGGAAGGAAAAGAGTTTAGATCCAAGGCTCCCATTTTAAACCAAATGGCTTTTCTTCGTACATTTTTGTACATTTCCTCAGGTAAATGTATGCAAATATTACTTTTCAGTGACTTTTGGAGAACACTTACTATTGTGTGTTGAGACTAATTGCAGTGACAGATATGATATTTTCATTCCATTCCATTTAATATCATCTTCATATAAATATAGAGCTTTGATCCATACTACAATTTGTGGTGAAGTCTGTTTCTGTCAAGGAAAGGTGAAGCAACAAGGCAAAGTTCCCAGCTGAGGCCAGGCACACTTTGACAACAGTTAGCTTAAACAAGGAGAACTTTGACACTTGCAATAAGGGGAAACCTTTTCATGAATTGCTGCTTTATTGAAACCTTGCCCAGCAGATGCAGTTTAAGTGGAAAGGGAATTTCTGCTGCTGTTTATAGGACTGTAGGGGTCAGATGTCAACCAGGGCCTTCTTAAAATGGACTGGAAGAACTTGCCTCTTCGATGTCAGTCTCCATATTTTCACTTATGACAACTATTAGGAATTCAATAATTCTGCTAAGGAAGGCATGATGCCTTTTACAGCCTGAAAGCCTGAGGGGTTGCCATGGATTTGAACTTCATAGTTTCCACAGCATTTCTAAATATTTGCAGAGAACCATTTCCTGCCTTGAGAAGGACAAAAGTCTAACTTGGAGACCGAACATTTTAGTACCGGTCAATTATCTCAGAAGAGTTGTACTTTGTTGAAATTCACACTCAAATATGCTACAACAACATTTTGGGCTTGGCAAGCTCACCCAATCTAGGAAGTTCAAAATAAAGGCTGAATACTTCAACTTTAGAGCTCTCAGCAATGTCGGATAGCACAGTGGGGCTGTTACATAGGAGGCCATTCTCTAGAAGCAAGTGGTGAAAATTGGATATGAAATCCTCTATTCAGGAGAATACAACCTTGTATTATCCTAAAATGGACATGATTAGGTGAATGCATTCAGATAGAATAACATTTCCTTCCGGATCCAGCTTCTTAACCTTCAACCGCCTCTCAAATGATTTCATTATTTAGATTTTTGAAATTTAACTTACTTGCCACCTTTTGCTGCCAAAAGCATGCAAACTGTTGCTAAGATCTGCTAGATATTCCAAGAACAAATTGTCCAGTGTCTTACTTTTGCTTGAAATATCAAAGACATTCACTCCGCAGAAAGGAAATAGTAGTATCATTTATAATTTTCCCTGGTCATATTCCAAATGAAGTTCTTTATACACCTTATCTCTTAATTTTCATGACTACTCTGAGAGGCAGAACATTTCTAAAATAAGTGTTATACTCTGTGAGAGTCCAAAAAGACTCAAGATAAAGATGTCATTAAATTTATTCTCTCCAGGAGAAATCTAAAGCTCAGAGTATTTAGATAACTCTCTCAAGGGCAAGCAACTAAGGAGTAGCAGAAGGGTTGGGGATTTTATTTCAATAGACCCAACTCCAAAGCTCATGCAGCTTCTACTATACCCTCAATAGGATTGTAATAATTAGCCAAATGACAAGTGGTCCACAGAGAACTGAGAGCAGAGGAGCAGAGGCTGATCAAAGGAGAAGCAAGAAGCAGCTACCAGATGGAGAATGTCAAACCAGGAGAGAGAAAAGCTTCTTTTTCATATATACCCCAAAGCAAGTACTGTTGGCATTTTGGATGGGATAGCTCTTCATCAGGCAGAACTGCCCTCACATTGCTGGATGTTTCCTAGCACACTCTTCATACAGTTAATGCCAGTAACATCCCCTGTCAGTCACAAAGAACACTTCCCTCTGTATTTCCAAAGGTGCCCTAAGCGAGAAGCCCTGCCCGCAGTTGAGAACATAACTTAGAGGAAGGGGAAAGATAATCCTAATGATTATAGGTGCTATTACTCTCATTTTACAGATGAGAAAACTCTTAAGTTAAAGTTTATACTTTTGGAATGGAACCTATCAGTGAACAACACTAAATGTTTTTCTGTTAATCCAATGATATTGTTGTCTGAATCAGTTTGATGTTTCTCTTCTTGCCGAGACTATCATTTCTTTTACTTAAAAAGTTGCTTTGCAGACACATATGTAAATCATTTGCTTTCTAGAATAGGATGTGAGTCTTCTACATTACTTAGATCATTATTCCCATGATAGGTGCTCAAATAATCAGCCAAAGTTGATTTTCTATTTAATTGACTAAAGATAAGATTCTAATAAAAGCAAATAAAATAAAAGCAAAACAACCCTTGGTGCATTTCTGTTTGGGAGTTTGAACAGGAAAGACTTCATGAAGTAGGTGGTGATCTGATGAATATTAATTTTATATTCAACATTAAATTAAGATTACATTTAACATTTTATTTGAGAGGATTGATAGATTGGAAAGGGCATTGTGATGGAGAACAAAGCAAAGTCTGACATTGGAAAGCACTCAAGACGTGACTGCACTTAGATGGACCAAAGGGTTATTTCCAAGTAGGAGAGTGCTTAAGGTTTCTGCAGAGTCCATGGGTTATGTGGAGCAATTGTGGACATACGTTATCAGCAAGCTTGGACTTGCCTTTTTCCTTTTTGCCCTCATACACGAGTGGCACAAAATGACCGTGCCTCAGCAGCAAAGCTACGTTTTTTCCAGTAGTCATGTGTGGATGTGAAAGTTGGACCATAAAGAAGGCTGGGTGCCAGAGAATGGATGCTTTCAAATTGTGGTGCTAGAGAAGACTCTTGAGGTGCCTTCGGACTGCAAAGAGATCAAACCAGTCAATCCTAAAAGAAATCAGCCCTGAATATTCATTGGAAGGACTGATGCTGAAGCTGAAGCTCTAATGCTTTGGCCACCAGATGTGAAGAGCTGACTCATTGGAAAAGACCCTGATGCTGGGAAAAATTGAAGCCAAGAGGAAAAGAAGTGGCAGAGGATGAGATGGTTAGATAACATCACTGACTCGATGGACATCAGTTTGAGCAAACTCCAGGAGATGGTGAAGGACAGGGAAGCTTGGCATGCTGCAGTCCATAGGGTCACAAAGAGATGGCTACAACTTAGTGACTGAATAACAACAGCTTCAAGGCCTCCATTATAGCACAAGAAAGCATCAGTTCCCAGTTAATATATCACAAAGACCTTAACTCAAAATTTAAAGCCTAAAATGTCAGCCAGATTAAATTAAGGCAGGAAAGGGAATGCTCACAGCTTCTCTAGGACATTCAGTGAGTACTTAGTCACTAAGTCATGGTTGACCCTTTGCAACCCCATGTAGTCCACTAGGCTTCTGTCCATGCGATTTTTCCCAGCAAGAATAGTGGAATGGGCTATCATTCCCTTCAAGGAATCACTCCATCCCAGGGATCAAACCCAGGTCTCCCGCATTGCAAGCCGATTCTTTACCACTGAGAAGCCCATAAGACATTTAGTACAAACTGCAAACCCTATTAACTGTCTTCCAAGTTTAACCTAGTCCTGAATTATCACCTAAGCTCTGATCCAAGACTCCTCCCTGCATCCTCTCTGCAACAAAGTCCTTTTTTTTAATTCCCTTTTTGATTGACTGGCCTATATTCACCCATCACTCTTCTCTGCCCTGCTTTTGCCAATGAAACTGCTGTGTATGGCAGCTCCCAGTTTCCCCTGCCTTCTGACTTTCTACTGAGTATAGCCATTGTGGGGACCAAGAAGAAAATCAGAGGACATGTGGGGAGACTGGTGGGAGCATTTATTCCCTCCTGCCCCCTCCCTGACTTGCTCATGTGTGTCTAGCAGTGGTTGCATCCCTCCTGGACAACAGGTCCCAGGAGCATTTCTTTCTCTAGAACTTGCTCACACTGGCTCTTTAACACTGCTTCCTCCCCTGGCTCTTTCAGATAGAGGGGTAGTAATGGCTATCCACCATTCCTAGTGTCTGTGTGCCTTAACTTCCCTTGCTGGTTCCCTTAATTCAGTTAACACTTGAGTAAATGGCTCCCCCTTTGTTAAAGTCTCCAAAGCTGAACCATCTGGGGAGAATTCACTTTTCTGTAAGAACTCGAACCAATATGTCTTCCCTCCTTTGTTATTGTTATTATTTTTTTTACAGCTTCACAGTCTAATTCAATCAGAAAACATATGTTGATTCCATATATGAGCATGACACAACTCTCAAGCCCATCTGAAATTAACAAGTTCCTCTTAATTCCTGGCATCTTCACAAAATATTCATACCGTCTTGCCTAGAAACCTAGCTGACTCTTTCCAAGTTCACTTTAACTACAAACTTTTCAAATTGCTTTCCAAGTGGCTCAGAAGGTAAAGAATCTGTCTGCAATGCAGGAGACCCAGGTTCAATCCCTGGGTTGGGAAGGTCCCCTGGAGGAGGAAATGGCATCCTATCCAGTATTCTTGCCTGGAGAATTCCATGGACAAAGGAGCCTGATATGTTACAGTCCATGGGGACTCAATACATTAGACATGACTTAGTGACTTTAACTTTTCAAGTGGAGAATATTTTATCTCAAATTTCACATGGCTTAGAATCAGGAATAACTGTCATTACAACTGCCAAGCCATTATCTATCTACATACACACCAGAACAAGAGAAGCTCTAAGCTTGAAAGAGTCATGCCGCCTTATTTTATACCATCTTTACCAATTTGTTGATGTCATCTACTGGTCTCCGAGTTACTTCTTCTCATTTATTTAAGCCTTTAGCTGCTAGGGTTTCCTTGCTGGTAAAGAATCTGCCTGCAATGCAAGAGACCCGGATTTGATCTCTAGGTTGTGAAGATCCCCTGAAGAAGGGAATGCCTACCCACTCCAATATTCTTGCCTGGAAAATCCCATGGACAGAGGAGCCTGGCAGGCTACAGTCCATGGGGTTGCAAAGAGTCAGACATGACTGAGCAATTAAAAACCTCAGTCCTAATTTAATCTCCTTCCTCTGAAATGAAGATATCTCCTGACATATTAATAAACAAGAAATGTCACAGCCATCAGAGATTTCTGGCCTCCAAATGTAAATGATGCTGCTGCTGCTGCTGCTAAGGCACTTCAATCGTGTCCAACTTTGTACGGCACCATAGACAGCAGCCCAACAGGCTCCCACGTCCCTGGGATTCTCCAGGCAAGAACACTGGAGTGGGTTGCCATTTCCTTCTCCAATGCATGAAAGTGAAAAGTGAAAGTGAAGTTGGTCAGTCGTGTCCGACTCCTAGCAACCCCATGGACTGCAGCCTACCAGGCTACTCCATCCATGGGATTTTCCAGACAAAAGTACTGGAGTGGAGTGCCATTGCCTTCTCCAAAATGTAACTGAGAGCTCCCCAAACTGGGATCCAGGGATGCTGCCACCCTCCATGGTGATTGCTGAGGAGCTGGGGAAATGCAAGAACCAAGGGGAACAAAGAAACAGGATTGATCCCAGATAACTGAGGTGTATATGAAAGGAATGAATTCAGAGAGCCCAGAGGCTTGCATCTTCCCATACACAGAATGGTAAATTCCTTAACTTGATACCAGACCTTTGATGCTCAGACTACCTGCTCCCTTTGTTGCAAACCTGTATTTAGCCTGACTTACCCTCCTGCCTTGGAGAAGGCAATGGCACTTTACTCCAGTACTCTTGCCTGTGGAGTCCCATGGATGGAGGAGCCTGGTAGGTACAGCCATGGGGTTGCTAAGAGTTGGACACAACTGAGCAACTTCACTTTCACTTTTCACTTTCATGCATTGGAGAAAGAAATGGCAACCCACTCCAGTATTCTTGCCTGGAGAATCCCAGGGATGGGGGAGCCTGTTGGGCTGCCGTCTATGGGGCCGCACAGAGTCGGACACGACTGACGCGACTTAGCAGCAGCAGCAGCACCCTCCTGCCTCCTTGGAGCAGTTTTCTCAGAGCCACTGGAACGCTGTCTCCTGGACTCAGAGTCCTTAGCATTCCCACCACATAAAATAACTCTACTTTCAGGTTGTGACTACATTTTTTAGTTGGCGTTCCCCAGCTTTAATCTTGTCATCCTTCTAAGTAATGTTAGCATCATTCTTTCATCCGACATTCACTGAGCGCCTGCTGACACCCGTGCTCTGGCTGTTAGGGATACAGCAGTAAGGAAGACAGGAAAAAAATCTTCTTCCTGATATGTTAGTGTGAGTATGAAAGAGGCAGTCTATGTGGATTAATTATTCAAATATTAATCTAGCCAGTATCACGGATGACTATGTGAACAGGATCCCTAAAACTGCGTAATACAATGGTCCTATAAACCCCTCCTTCCCTCATTTTTCTAATCTCCAGTGGCATTTTTTTTGTCCCACTTGACTTTACTTTCTACATTTTCATCACTAGAATCTGCACTGCCTTTAAGATTGCAAATTTAAATATAGAATTCTTTGATTCCCATCTTGTATTCTGAGCATCACTTGCTCCAATGACCCTCTGACAAGTCGCTCAACTTCACTAAATCTTGAACCTATTGATCTCAGCATTTTCTCACTATCCCTTAACTTTTTCCTTCCTTCAGGGTTAGGACAGACACCCATAGGAGAATGCAATGGCATTGCTGATGCACCAGATCTTGAGTTGGATGATGAACTAATGGGTATTCACTTAATTATGTTTTGTAATTATGCACACATATGCATTTATACATATCTCATATAATTTTCATACATATCCTATCATTTCCTTATTTTTATACTGCCAGTGTTCTCAGACTGAAAATCAGGAAACGCTAACTCTTTAAAATAGGTCTTTTCTATCCTAGCTTGCCATCCTATAAAACTTAAATATTATAAAGATGATTTTTTAATTATCTATTATTATTAGTTTATTTCAAATTCCATGCCACTGAATGTTAAGCCTGGCATGCTGCCATCCATGGGATCGCAAAGAATCGGACACGACTGAGCGACTGAACTGACCTCTCGGTGGTTAATACAAAACTGTTCTATGCCTCTGTGTCCTCATCTAAAAACCAAAGAGCTGATGTCATATACCTTGGGGCTTTTGTGAAGACTGTTGCTGTTGTCGTTTTATTTAGTCGCTCAGTTGTGTCTGACTCTTTGGGACTCCACAGACTCTAGCATGCCAGGCCCCTCTGTCTATGGGGTTTTCCAGGCAAAACGACTGGAGTGGGTTGCCATTTCCTTCTCCAGCAAATCTTCCCAACTCAGGGATTGAACCCTTGCCTCCTCCAAGTCTCCTGCATTGCAGGCAGATCCTTTACCACTGAGCCACTCGGAGATTAAATCTAGTAATCTAAGGGAAGCATTTAGCAGTGTCTAGCATAGAGAAACATTCAAAATATTATCTTATGAAATACAAATAATGATATTCTTATACCAAAATTAATTCAGAGAAAGCATAGCATGGGATTGTCATGTACAGTGTGGACAAGGCAGAGCTTTTTCTTAGCGTGACCCTTGTATGAGAAGGAGTATCAGCTTACATGGTTGAGGGATTGACATTTCAGGCAAGTTACCCAAAAGGCATTGACAGGATTTTGCTTCATGACCTTGAACTTTGACAAAGAATGTCCAAAATACAAGGAGAGAAAGCACCAGAAGGAAATAATTTTGTGATCATAATTAAAATTTAAACAGAAATAAATTATATGTCATTAATGAAGTTATTTCTCTGCCTCCAAAAACCTGGGCATTAGCTTCATCTCACTGTATCTTTACTTCCAAGTCTGTACAACAGCTTAAAAAACAGGCTGTGCAATCAAAGTTCCAAAGATTCTGTCTGGGATCCACTGCCAACCAACTGTATGACTTGATTTAGTAAGTCTCTGTTTTGTTTTTTTAATAAAATAAGCATAGCAACACATAGAGTGGCAGAGGAGATTACATGACATGATGTTTATAAAAGGCTTTGCCCAATAGCAGACATTCAAGTACTCAATAAATGTTTTGGCTGTCACCATATTTTTTTATATCCATCATGGCAGTGAATTGAAACATGGGGGCCACTTCTAAACTGTCTTTATAACTCTAGGTTACAACTTATCCAATGCAGAGTGCATTTGTTGACTTGCATTCTTGTAGATCACAGAGAACTCTATTAAGTTTCTAGTGTTCCTGTGAACCTTATTAAGAAAACCCTTTGGAGTTCATTGGTGCTGTGCTCTTAGGAAAACATGGCTTCCTTGGTAGTAAGAGGGGAAAAGTCTATATTTTTAAAGGTTTCATGGACTGCCAAGAACTGTTATAAAACAATATTTTGATGAGTTATACAGTAAATGAATCAGAAACATATGAGCTTAATTTCCCTGAAAATACATGTGGCTTTAAAAATGAAAGGAAAAGGATCTTGGCACACTTTGGCATGCCAAACCCAAAATGTTAGAAAAATATTTTAAGATATTAAGATGCACAAATCCTAAATGCAGCTCAATTGGCTCATCTTTCAATGGCCTTGTCCCAGTGTACCTGTTGAGTCTGATCTGCCATAGTCATAACCAGAAGAGGGAAAGGAAAAAAAAAAGAAGAAGAAGAAAAAAAAATTAAAAAGCATATTGGTATAAGACGGAGAGCCAGCAGTTCCAAATCTAGGCCTGACTCTTCCATTGGCTAGCTGTGGGACTCTAGATTAATCACGTAGCCTCCTAGACTTTGGCTCAGGAGAACAGTCCATGGTCCTCAGACCTCACAGAGTTGTTGGGAGCTGTTTAAATGGGAGTTCAGGAAACAGTGTTAAATTCAGGATAATAGGGACCAGACCAAAATGTAAATAGTGCCCTCAGGATGGGACAAGTGTCCAGAGAGGCCCAGGTCTATGCATTAGAGTAAAACAGACATGCATAAGATGAGCACATGGCCAGTTGCAGAGAAATCTTCAGCAAATGTAAGCCAGGATTCTGTGGGGCCTTATCTGAACTATCCTGGCTCACCTGTATCATCGGTTCCCTCAAATCCCCTGCCATCTACCATGCCTGCAGAGTAAAACCCACCATCCAGGTGACTGAACATCTCAGATGGACAGCCTCCAACAGCAACTGGACCCTCTTTTCAACTCTCCTAATTCCCTGCTCTTTTCCATTATGCTAACTACAAACTCATCAATGAATCCATACCCATCTACTAAAATCACCATCTTTTTATTTGCAATTAATTGGTGACCAAAAAACATTGGCTAACAAACATTCTTATCCTTTCCTTATGCCTGTTTTTGCCTTTAAAAAAAAAAAAAAGTGAAAGGGCTTCCCAGGTGGCTCAAATGGTAAAAAATCTGCCTGCAATGCAAGAGACCTGAGTTTGATCCCTGAGTCATGAAGATCCCCTGGAGAAGGGAATGGTTACCCCCTCTAGTATTCTTGCCTGGAGAATTCCAAGGATAGAGGAGCCTGTTAGGCTACGGTCCATGGGGTCGCAGAGAGTCAGACATGACTGAGCAAACCTATATTTAGTTAACTATTGCTGTGTAACAAATTACTCCAAAATTAGGTACCTTAAAAAACGTGTGTTATATCACAGAGTTTCAGTGTGGCAGGAAGCCATGAATGTCTTAGCTGGGTGGCACTCACTCAGTGTCTGTCAGGATGTTGCAGCCAAGCTGTCAGCTGGGACGGCAGTCAGGCACCTTGTGTGGTGGGTGGGGGACCCACCTGCATCTACATCACAGCGCAGTTGTAGTCTCAGTACTTGGGTCAGTGTTCATGTTCGTCATTCAGTCGTGTCCGACTCTTTGCGACCCCGCAGACTGTAGCTCACCAGGCTCCTCTGTCCACGGGATTCTCCAGGCAGGAATCCGGAGTGGGTTGCCATTTCCTTCTCCAACTTGGGCCAGAAGCCTCTGTGTTTTGCTGCACTGGTTTCTCCATTCTCAAGTGCTCTCAGCACATGGCATCTGGCTTTCCTGAAAACAGGTAATCAGAGAGAGGGCAACCTAAGACAGAAGCCACTGTCTTATAAAAACTCATCACAGAAGTGACACACTACCACTGCCTCCATATGCCGCCCAGCTCAACCTTGGTGTAATGTGGACGGGGACCGCGCTGGGGTGACATATAGGAGCTGCGGATCACTGGGTGTGGCGTCCACACCATCTGCACTCTCACTAGATGTGTGCTCGAGCCACTCGGCGCATGAAACCTTGGCTCCATCCCTTCCTGCCCACCCTCCACCCCGTGAGCTGTTGTTTTTTCAGTCATCCTCTCTCTTTTGATAATAAGAGCCCCTCTCTCTACTGACTCTCCACCTTGAGTCTGTGTCTTGACCAGACACAGTGAAGAGGGCATGGCAACCCACTCCAGTGTTCTTGCCTAGATAATCCCATGGACAGAGGAGCCTGGGAGGCTACAGTCCACAGGGCCACACAGATTCAGGCCTGACCGAAGCAGACATACATGCAGACGGTAGGATTCTGGAGGGCCTCAGGAGACGACCACACCCAGGACTCCCATTTTTTTCCAAGAGAAAAACTTAACTAACTCTTTCACAAGTATTGGAGAAGGAAATGGCAACCCACTCCAGTACTCTTGCCTGGGAAATCCCATGGATGGAGGAGCCTGGTAGGCTACAGTCGCAGAGTCGGATACAACTGAGTGACTTCAGTTTTTTCACAAGTATTAAGGCTTGTGTCACTTGTTGCAGAAAACAACTCTGCCACCCTGTTCACAGGTGATTAAAGTGGTAAGTGAGCCAAACGCAACTAAGTAAGGACTAGACAGATCTTCCATGTAGAAGAATTCTGAATAATTTATATAGATAACTGCCCTCAAGGAACTGAAGAATAGCTTCTTACTCCTTACGTGTAGGCTGTGCATAGTGACTTAAGTGAGTGCAGAATGGGAAAGAAGAACAAAAGGATGATTTTATGATAGAGGAATCTGGCAAGCACTACTTCAATCAGGTAATCAAGGTCAACATCAGCATTTATAAGTCATGTTGACAGCAGTACCTTGCATATAAGTGGTGAAAATGGTACTCCACCTCCGTTACCTTACACATAATACTAGTATAATATAAAAGAAGCATTAGACAAATCTCGATATAGAAATATTCTACAAATATCTGAACAGACTTCCTGAAAACTGTCAAGGTCATCAGAAACAGAAAATTTGAGAAACCATCACAGCCAAGAGGAAACTATGAAGACATCACAGCTAAATATTATAAAGTACTCTGGACATAATCTTGGAAAGAAAAAAGACATTAAGTAAATACTAAAAAGGTTTGAATAAAGCATGGACTTCAGTAATATAAAACATCAATAGTATTCACTAATTTTAATAAATGAACCATATTAATCCCATTAGTTAATAATGGGAAGAATTAGCATATGGAAACTCTTCACTATCTTTGCAAACTTTCTGTAAATTTAAAACTGCTCTAAAATTTTAAAAGCAGGCTTTATTCTTTTTTAAAGTATTCTTTATCATTGTAAGAAATGGATAATTTTTTAAAAGTGTGAAGTGAAGTGAAGTGAAGTGAATCAGTCGTGTCCGACTCTTTGCAACCCCATGGACTGTAGCCTACCAGGCTCCTCAGTCCATGGGATTTTCCAGGCAAGAATACTGGAGTGGGTTACCATTTCCTTCTCCAGGGGATCTTCCCGACCCAAGGATTGAACCCAGGTCTCCCACATTGTAGGCAGATGCTTTACCATCTGAGCTACCAAGGAAGCCCCTTTTAAAGGTGTACTTTTTACATATTATAATGGCAAAGGGTTTTGAAAAGTATAAATTCAATATTGATTATAAAATAGATATTTATATACTAGAAGTATAAATTCAGGCAAGTTTTCTACAGAGCATTTTGTGCTATGTTAACAGTTAAAAAAGGAAGACATTTTATTCAGCAAACTCATTTCTAGAATTAATTCCCATGATCTTATCACAGAAGTGATGAAGTGTACAAAGATGCTTCTTGTGGCTAAATGCTTATCAATGTGGGATTAATTAAATAAATAGTATTGTACACATATATCCAATATTTTGAAGCTACTAAAATTATGCTTTTTGAAACATTATTTCCATAGTTCAGTTTTTATATAAAATTTTTAGTGTTCTCCCACTTGGATAATATAGTATAAACCCATGTGTGTAGACACACACATACATCTATATACAGATAGAGATGTTAAATAAAATAGTAGCAGTAGTAAGTGGAGAATGATGAGATAAAGTGTTATTATTATTGTCTATAATTTGTTTTTAATTATTATAATATATAATACATCTATTTGATATTGTAAAGCCATATAGGTTTGGAGGTTTTGTATCTCACCTTGGTAAATGATTCAGTATCCATGAGCCTCTTTTAGCCCCAAGTTCAATGCCCAGAGAAAGAAGCTCCCAATGCCCTCTTTCTGAGTGTAGCTCTTTGGATCATAACCAGTTGATGGGGGAAAAAATGTTTGTAGTTTAAACAGAAGGAAACCTAAGTCTTAAATTGATTGAACAATTTGACCAAGGTCAGGCTATTAGTAAGAAATTTCATCAAGATTCGTATCCTGATTTTTTTATTCTAGAAATCACTTTAAAATGACACAGTATTGTTCTGAAAACAATTGCTCAAATCTTGACTCTGCTACATCTCCTGTGGACATAGAGAGAAACATAAGTAATCTCTCAGAACTTCACTTTTATTCTCTGTGGAACTGAGGTGACAATGTCCACTTTGCAAAATCATAGTGTTAGTTACTCAGTCATGTCTGACTCTTTGCAATCCCGCAGACTCTAGCCCAGCAGGTTCCTCTGTCCTTGGAACTCTCCAGGTAAGAATACTGGAGTGGGTAGTCATTCCCTTCTCAAGGGGATCTTCCCAGCCCAGAGACTGAACCTGAGTCTCCTGCATTGCAGGCAAATTCTTTACATCTGAGCCACCAGAGAAGACAAGACAATACTACTCAATAGCATGGCCCAGAATAGATGCTTAATAAATATTTTTTAGATGAATAGAAGAATGAATGTAAGGATAACAAACGTTAGTTAAATGGAGTGCGTTTTGTCAATATGCTAGTGGAATGAGTCTTCTAGTTATGAAACATCATTTAAGAAAATTATTCAGCATAAGATATAGACTGTATACACTTTACTCACCACTAAGTGGCCCTTTTCTCTGTCAGTTTGATCTTCCTTGACAACATTCATTCCTTCTCAAACACATATCATAAATTCTTTAAAAATCTTCCTCTACTTGACATAATAATGAATAAACTATGTAAGTAGCTAAAACTAACTTCTAAAATTCTATTAGAATTACTATAATGATTTAATAATTGAAATAAAACAATAAGGATGCTTTAACATTGAGTCTCAGTATTATATTGACAAAATACCTAGAAAGATACCTAAACCTAAGCTAAAATACCTGGAAAAAAGAGAAAAAAATGAATGCAAAACTACAACCCAAATGCTGATGTTTTTCATCAGCTGATTGAAATTGACACATATTAAGCAGATAACAAAGAATCAGAATTATCCTTGTTTTTATGCCAGTATCTGTCAATTACATGAAGGCAGCATAAATAAATGTATAAAGGCGGATCTTCACCAGCTCAAAAACATGACAAAATGTAATTTTTAATTCAATAACTGCCTCTAAAGTTTTATTTTTTAAAAATAATGAAAATCTCTTTGAACAGGATCACAAAGCAAGAAACAAGAAAATGAATTAAAATTCCTTAGCATTTAAACTTCCCTCCATGAAAAATTTCCCCAGTCCTGATAGGGATGAGCTGGAACTTTGCGGTGGAAACCACTGCTGTGGGTTTATCTGCAACAACGATGGTTAAAATTCAGGACCTTTATGACCTGTTCAGTGGTAGGTTTACATTGAAACTGTTATAAATTATTACAGAGGTGAAGCCAAGCCAAACAGTCCAACATAAATATTCTGCAGACACACTGGCTACTATATATTCTAAACACTGTCGGTAAATGAATAAACAGAACTTTCTAAATCATTTAAGAAAATATATTTTTTCATAAATCAAAAATTTTTATTTTTTAGTTTGAGCCTCTCCATTAAAAGAAAAAAAAGACTGATTGTATCTAATTTTTGGAATCTGTAAATCCCTGACAGTTCCTTTCCTGTGATAATGGCCAGAACTTCACACTTCTCTGAGTGGTGTGAGCGTTTCTCAGTTTGGATACTTGACTAATCTCTACCTGTTGAAACTGTTCCACTGCATAACACAAATTAAATACTTAAGCCTCACGGTTTCTACAGATTGGCCCTGCATCTGTATAAAAGGACAAAAAATAGTATAATATGACAGTCTGATTTTCCTAGGGTTTTGGGGGAAGTAGCAAGACTTCTGGCTTGCCCATAGGGGTGAATCATAGCCAACCAGAGTAGACCAAATTTTGTGGTCTAGTTTTATTTGCCCAGCCATATAACTCTGGGCTTTAAGTCTGCACATTGTTGACCAAAACATTAATTGTGGCAAAATAGTTTGTGTCTGTCCCGAAGAGTAAAACCAGACTAACCCACAGGTAGTGACCATGAATTAGTTAAACAAGGGGAAAAAAGCCCCAAACCTCTGAAGCTGAAGTCATTGGGAGGTCTGGTGTGGAAGACAGCTTCAATAGAAATGAGGCTTTGGGGGAGTGGGGGCTGCCTGTGAAAACAGTAGAAATGGGAAGTCAAAGTTTTTCTGGTTAATATTTCCCTTTGTGCTCCAGTGTATTAATCAGTATAATTGTCTTTCCTTGTCATGTGAATTTTCTTATCTATTAAACAGAACCAACTTGTGATAATCTGCAGTCCACTTTTCCTAAGAGGGATTTGCCTTTACTTTTCCCTTTAGTAACAGGGAGTATCTATAACATTTTTCCATAATCAGTGAATACTGGGTCTACGGGAGAAAACTAAACCCCAGATGCCAAGCTAGATATCACAGGATATGAAAGATCTTAAGGAGAATAAGAAAGGAGGTCTTTTAAGACAAACACATCTGAGTTCAAGATGAAGGACTCCAGTGTAAGGAGGAAGATTAACATTAACTTTCCCCCTTTCTATTTTAAGCATTACTCAGAATGTCCACTTTGCTGTTGTTGCTGTTTTATTGGCATATAGTTGATTTACAACATTATGTTAGTTTCAGGTACACAGCAAAGTGAATCAGTTATACATATACTCACTCCTTTTAGATCCTTTCTCCAAAGGGGTCACTACAAAGTATTGAGTAGAGTCCCCTGTGTATACAGTAGGTCCTTATTCTTGTTGCTCAGTCCATAAGCCATCTCCACTCTTTGTCACCCAATGGACTGCAGCATACCAGGCTTCCCTGTCCTTCCCTATCTTCTGGAGTTTGCTCAAACTCATGGTCCTTATTAGCTACCTATTTTATTTATGGCAGTGTGTATATGTCAGTCTCAATCTCCAAATTTATCCCTAGCTCCTATTACCCCCTGGAAATCTTAAATTTGTTTTCTACATCTGTAACTCTATTTTGTAGATAAATTCATTGTAGCCTTGTTTTAGATTCCACACATAAGTGATGTCATGTGATATTTATATTTCTCTGTTTGACTTACTTCATTCAATATAATCATCTCTAGGTCCATTCAAGTTGCTGCAAATGGTATTGTGTTGTCCTTTTTACGGCTGAACGATAGTCCATTGTATATACCACATCGTCTTTATCCACCCTTCTGTTGGTGGACACTTAGGTTGCTTCTATGTCCTGGCACTTGTAAATAGTGCCACTGTGAACATTGGGTTGTATATATCTTTTTGAATTATGTTTTTTCCCTAGATGTGGGATTGCTGGATCATATGCTAACTCTATCTTTATTTTTTTTAAGGACTCTCCATACTGTTCTCCATAGTGGTTGTACCAATTTACTTTCCTACCAACAGTGTAGGAGGGCTCCCTTACCTCCACACACCCTCAAGCCTTTATTGTTTGTACATTTTCTAATCATAACCATTTGACTGGTGTGAGATGAGAATGTCCACTTTGAAACTAGCCTGGGAACAGAACATGCCCTAGGCTCACTGTCTTAATCCCATGTTATCTAGGCAGGAATCAGGACATCAGTGCACTTGTTTAAGTTTCTGTGAGCAAGAGAAGGTTTTGCTATAAAAAAGGAAAAAAAAAAACAAACAAACAAACCAGTTCTATGCTACTCTCTCAGTTTTGCCCACCCTCTGCTTCCCAGGTCTGTTTTCTGCATCTGTGTTTCCATTGCTGCCCTGCAAATAGGTTCATCAGTACCATCTTTCTAGACTCCATGTGCATGTGTGTTAATATACAATATTTGTCTTTCTCTTTCCAACTTACTTTGTGTTCTTTTTTATAGCTGAGCAATATTCCATTGGGAATTTGCTATGTGACACAGGGAGCTCAACCCAGTGCTCTGTGACAACCTAGAGAGGTAGGATGGGGTGGGAGATGGGAGGAGGTTCAGGAGGGAGGGGACATATGCATACCTGTGGCTGATGCATGTTGATGTATGGCAGAAACCAACACAATACTGTGAAGCAAGTATCCTCCAATTAAAAAAAAGAATAAAGAATAAAAGCAGTTCTATCACCCCCACGGGTGAAAATATTTACTGGAACCCTTAGCAGTGGTGACATCTGATAATGATGAGTTATGAAGGGCTCTTGACTGATGGGAATAAATTCTCATATCTCTAAATGCTATCCACTGTAACATACCAAAGAGGGCTTGGGTTTGGGGCATTTTGTTTTTGTTTAGCACAGAGTTTGTAAGTTATAGAAAAACTATTTTTCCCTGTGTTTACATTAGAAATTAATGTTTATCTCTTTACAAGCTAGTTTCATTAATTACTAGGGTCACTGTAATGAAGTACCACAAACTGAGCAGCTTACAACAACAAAATCTGTTCCACACCTCTCTTCTAGCTTCTGGTGATGCCAGCAGCCCTTGGCATTAATACAGCCAAAGCACTCCAGTCTCTGCCTGTATCCTCACATGGCTGTCTTCTTCTGTGTGGCTTTCTCCTCTTTTTATAAGAACACCAGTTATCCTGAAGGCAGGGTTTACCCCGCTCCAAAGCGATCACTTCCTTGTAAAATTACATTCTGTGTAACTAGGGCTGAGTACTGTCAATGTACTTTTTTTTTTCTTTTTTTGAAGGATAAAGATGCAATTCAACTTACTGCACTAACCTATTCATATATCATGCTTTTTTCAATCTATAAAAAAATACTTTAGCCTTCAATGCTGTAATCAGCAATTCTCATAGTGTGGCCTCACATTCTATAGGACTCTTTCAAAGAACCCATAAATAAAAACCATTTTCATAACAGTATTAAGAGTTACTTGCTTACCTTACTCTTATTTTTTCATGACTATACAGAGGAAATTTCCAGATTCTTTCTGATATCCGATGCTGTCATTCATTATTCTGATAGCTAGTAGAATGTGCATTTGTATATTATCATGTCTTTCTAGAATTTTCTAATGTTGTAGTTTTAGAGAATAAAAATGTGTGCATTTTCAGAGATTAACTCCATATTTCTACTTCACTTTTCTAAGTTTTCTTTTGATATACTTGTTACAACCTCCAAAATTCAGTTTTGACCAAAAATCATTTGCTTGAAATTCCTAAGTTTCCCTAGTATTTACATAAAAACAGCAAGAAATAAATATACTTTTCTTACTCACACTTCTTTTTGACTTACACAGAGAAATTAGAAGACTTTCTTTCTCAGCCCCATCTGCACCATCCACGTCTACACACGCATGTAAAACAAAAAAAAAAAAACTTAAAAAATGATGTTTCAGAGAATTTTCTGACTCTTGCAAGAGAGGAATCTACAACAAAAATTCTGGAGAAAATGTAATAGGAGAATATGTAGAAAACTATAAATAAAAATATAAGATAGTGACAAAAAGCATTTTACTTGATTATGTCTTTTGCAACACAGCATTTGTTCTTTAGTAGTACTATCATGCCATTTAAATTGAGATGCTATTCTGACATTAAGCACCCAGAGTTTGACATAGGTGGGGGTCGGGATTGGGAGTTCATGTACACTCATGGCTAATTCATGTCAATGTGTAACAAAACAAATACAGTATTGGAAAGCAAAACAAACTAAAAAATAAAAATTAATTAAAAAAAAAAAAAGAAGAATGAGCAACAAAAATAGATAAAAAAAAAAAAAATAAATCACGGGACAATGAGCCTTTAGACAAATAATTGTTTGTTACAGCTTTTCAATCTAACATGAAAAAGTCACTGAAACATCTGATAGGGTAGGTCATGCATTACATTGGCTAAAGAGAGTTGCTCAATAACTAAGAGCTTGTGTGTTGACATTACTGAGTTCCTGCTAATAAATAGTTTGCAGAAGAAATCATAGACCGCCACTCTCTAGTAATGCAGTAACTTGACAAGTCAAAGATGCAGCTGCAAACCTGAAGACTGAATTCATATTCCAGTTGAAGAATTGAACTTATTTTTCACCATTGTACATTTACAGGAAACTTTTCACAGTGCAAGGAGAAAAAAAGCCAGTTTTACTTAAGAATGACCTTTACAAAACACTAAAAGTTATTAGTTTTAATAAATCTCAACTCTAGATTACAAACCATGTTTTAATATTTTGTGTGGTGAAATGAAAAGTATCCATAAATTGTTTCTGATACTTGTCTCTAAAACAAATATAGGTGTAATTTTTTGAATTGCAAGCTGAACTACTTTCTTTTTCTTCTTCTTCATGAAACATTATGTTTATTCAAACTTGGCTGTTTGACAAACATTTTCTTGAAAGTTAATGAAATGAGGCCACCAGAGTCCCTTGGATTGCAAGATCAAACCAGCCAGTCCTAAAGGAAATCAACTCTGAATATTCATTGGAAAGACTCATGCTAAAGCTAAAGCTCCAATATTTTGGACACCAAATGTGAAGAGCTAACTCATTGGTAAAGACCTTGATGCTGGGAAAGACAGAAGTCAAGAGGAGGAGGGGGAAACAGACAATGAGATGGTTAGATAGTATTACCGACTAAATAAACATGAATTAAGAAAACCCCAGGAGATAGTGAAGGACAGAGAGGAGTTTGATGTGCTGCAGTTTGTGGGGCGGCAAAGAGTTGGACCCAATTAGACATGACTGTGCAACTGAACAACAAAAGTCAAGTAAAACATACAGCAGTATTTGTTTCTAATGATAAAATTCATGCTTAAGAGTGAAAATTAAACTTTTGGGAACCTTGTATCCTTCATCATGATACTGGCATCCTCTCAATCCTTAGACTTCTCTGATAAGACTAGTGGTGATATTAACAATTGCAAATCTTAGTGTTAATTTAGAGCTGAATAATGCAATGACCTAATCTTTTTTTCAAAGGACCATTGTGCAATGTTTCAAATTCATGCATGGATATAATATATATTCAAAGATCCAGACAAATCAATGGATTTTAGTGTATTAGAAAACCAAACTTTATCCTTATGATTTCAGATTACACATTGCAACTGACCTTTTAGAAACTACCATTTGGCAATTTTTTTTTTCCCCTCTGAGTTATTTTTATTATTTTTATTTTTTTTAATTAATTTTTATTTTTTTAGTTTGTTTTGCTTTACAATACTGTATTTGCTTTGCTACACATCGACATGAATCAGCCACGAGTGTACATGAATTCCCAATCCCGACCCCC
>SJXQ01008437.1:38569-88962 GCA_006408695.1 Aepyceros melampus
GGAGTTGGTGATGGACAGGGAGGCCTGGCGTGCTGCGATTCATGGGGTCGCAAAGAGTCGGACACGACTGCGCGACTGAACTGAACTGAACAGTCTGGTGACCAAACAAGCTTAGCCCTTTCCTGGAGTACACAGTACTCAGCTGCCCTTAAAACTCAAGATTGGAGTTAAGGAGACTTGGTTTCCTGATCTAATTCTACTGTTTACAACTTTTATGGCTTTTGGAAGCCAGGTAGCCAACCTGGTCTCAGTGTGCCTGACTGTAAAATGAAGTGATATGTGTTTATCCAAGAGATAAACTTCCAATTTAGATTCTGGATACACAGAAATAACTAATAACAGAAAAATTTCTACATGTCACATGCTTTGCTAGAAGCTGATAGCTATAATGTGTGTATGTGTGTGTGCTCAGTTGTGTCTGACTCTTTGTGATCTCATGGACTATAGCCCATCAAATTCCTCTGTCCATGGGATTTCCCAGGAAAGAATATTGCAGTGGTTTCCATTTCCTACTCCAGGAGATCTTCCCAACCCCGGGGTCAAATCTGTGTTTTTCACATCTCCTGTGTTGGCAGGTGGATTCACCACCACTAACACCACCTGTGAAACCCCATAATGTGTGGCCCAAATATAAAGCAGTGCAAGGTTGTGATTAGACACCCCAGGCGGCACCAGACGCAGGAGACATAAGAGATGTGGGTTTGATCCCTGGGCCAGGAAGATTCCCTGGAGGAGGACATGGCAACCCACTCCAGCGTTCTTGCCTGGAGAATCCCAGGGACAGCAGAGCCTGGTGGGCTACAGTCTATGGGGTCGCACAGAGTCGGACACGACTGAAGCGACTTAGCAGCAGCAGCAGCATAATTAAGAATCTAAGTATGGATAGACTACCTAGATTCTTGGCTTTGATATTTGCTGTGTTCATGATTCTGGTCAAGTAACTTACCCTCTCTGTGCTGTAGTTTTTTCATCTGCAAAAGGAAAATGATAAGACTGTTGATGCATGTAAAGTGCTTCTGGAATAGTTTCTTCATGTACCAAGTGTTCAACATTCTTGAGAGTGTTGTGGTTGTCCCAACAAAACAATTGTCTAGTTCTTACCCTTCTCTTCACATTCCAGATCCTTTGCTAGATACCATTTGGGGCAACTACTATATGATAAACAGTAGACAGGATTTGTGAAACTACTGCCTATATCTCACAAATATCCTTGGAATTGCTCTTATTATTGCTACTAGAAGAAACTGTTGACTTATCCAAAGTGACAATATTGTCAAGTAGTAGTTTGGGGATCTGAGTGGGGGAATTTTTATTTTCTTGGGCTCCAAAATCACTGTGGACAGTGACTGGAGCCATGAAATTAAAAGACACTTGCCCCTTGGAAGAAAAGCAATAACAAACTTGTCATGTTAAAAAGCAGAGACATTACTTTGCCTGTAAAGGTCCATATTGTCAAAGCTATAGTTTTTCCAGTAGTCATGTACAAATGTGAGAGCTGGACGACAAAAGAGGCTGAACATCAAAAAACTGATGCCTTTTAACTGTGGTTCTGGAAAAGATGCATGAGAGTTCCTGGGACTGCAAGATCAAACCAGCCAATCCTAAAGGAAATCAACCCTAAATATTCACTGGAAGGACTGATGCTGAAGCTGAAGCTCCAATACTTTGACCATCTGATGCAAAGAGTTGACTCAATGGGAAAAATCCTGATGCTTTGCAAGACTGAAGGTAGGGGGATACCATGGGATGAGATGGTTGGATGGCATCACAGACTCAGTGAATATGAGTTTGAGCAAGCTCCTGGAGATGGTGGAGAAAAGGGGAGCCTGGGGTGTTGCAGTCCATGGGGTCACAAAGACTGAGACACAGCTAAATGACTGAACAAAACAGTCCTGGGAACTGAATGAGGCCACTTTGGCCCCAACACTGTTTTTTCAACCCCAATCTATTTGATTTTTGTATCCCAACCTGATCTTTGAGGATTAGTTGCTTATTCCACCTCTCTTGTTAGAAGGAGAATTCCATGGAAAGGAAGGCTGCCTGGTTCATCCTTAGGTGGTACCTACTGGGTAAAGGCCAGGTTCTTAAGCATAACATTCAAGGCTCCTAGATTCTAATCCTTGCCTACCTCTCCAATCTGACTTCTCACTCTCCTCTACTGCTTGGACATTGCTACACTCCTTTCCCCTTATTGAATTCTTCACTGCTCTTCAAAGGAGTCTACCCCCTCCTACAACCACGTCTCTGACCTTCCCACCTATTCTGCTTTCTGAGCCCCTTCTCCTCTTCTCCTGCTATGTGATAACTCAGGCTTTCACTTCAACTCACCTCAGAAAAGGAATAGCATCACTTACAGAGGGCAAGTCCAGTAAATGAAGGCTTCCCTGAAACCCTTTCCAATCAGATCTTTATTTGTAGCACCTCTCTACCTTATAGAATGGGTGTGTGTGTGTGTGTGTGCTCTGTAGCTAGATATGTCTGGCTGTTTGTGACCCTCTTCAACTCACCTCAGAAAAGGAATAGCATCACTTACAGAGGGCAAGTCCAGTAAATGAAGGCTTCCCCGAAACCCTTTCCAATCAGATCTTTATTTGTAGCACCTCTCTACCTTTATAGAATGGGTGTGTTTGTGTGTGTGCTCTGTAGCTAGATATGTCTGGCTGTTTGTGACTCCATGATCTGTAGCCTACCAGGCTCCTCTACCCATGAAATTTTCCCCACATGAATACTGGAGTGAATTGCTGTTTCCTCCTCCAGGGGATCTTCCAGACCCAGGGATCGAACCCACATCTCTTGTATCTGTTGCAGTAGCAGACAAATTCTTTACCACTAGTGCCACGCAAGAAGCCCATAGAAGTAGGATGGGATATGCATTTATTTCCTTTCCTACAAGATAAACACCTTCCCTCAAGTTTCCAACTGGAGTCTCATTCTTCCAACATTTATTGACTTCACATTATGTGCCAAACTAACGTAGAACTGACCCTCTGATGGCGCAGTGTACCCTGACCACATCCCTAAATATGTACAATTATTCTTGCTCACCTTAAGCAGTCTCAGTATTTGTCAAGTTTTGCATTTGGAATCAGAGCCATACATATGATTCAATATCACAATTTGAAGCATACTGAATAAATGCAGCCAAAGACTGTACACCCTAACTCCTAGTTTGAGCTCAGCTTTTTCCAACTGCTCTTGGAAGCATAAATTCAGCTGCACTGAATCTCTTGAGGTTGAGCTGTATACGTGTGCACATAACTATTATGTTCTAGTTTATGACGCGTTCACTCCAAATAACCACATGTACCTGACCTCATGCCCGCTCTGGGAAACTGGGACAACCAGGCTCAGAATACTTCCATTACATGTCCTGGAAATGAAACAGATGAGAGAAGGCAGTTTCATCAGTCCTTTTACAAAGGATGACTCTTTAAACTCCTAAATAACAATAATTTTAAAGATCCCCACATTAGAGTAATACCTTATTAGAGTTGTGGAAAGGATTTTGCAAAGGAGAGCTAGTATTTAATTTAAGAAATATTTGCACCAGCTAGACATATATATAGGCTCTCAGTAAAATATAAACTTTGCTGGTGTTGCAGAAAGAGCACAAGGATGAATTTAGACCTAAGATAAATTCCAGTTCTGTTATATTCTGTAGTTTTGAACAAATATCTTAAACTGCACCAAACTTGTTATTTCTGCTATAAAATGAGAATAGTAATAATTTTGAATCCCTGGAGGAGATGGAGTCATTAAAAGACATTTTCTATGCTACTTGTCTTGGAAACTAAAGCTTACTGATGACTGAAGATGTATATATAAGGAACTATGATAGAGAGAATAATGCCTGTCCTGTGTCTGGCAGACAATCCAGCTGAAGTCAGGTAGGATCTTGACTCCAGCGTCTAGGACCCTATTCTGAAACCCCAGTGGACTAGTCATGACAATCCCAGAGGTGATCAATTTGAGAGAAACTAATCAAAATGCACAGAAAATAGAGGTAGACAACATAAAGCCACTGTAACTAAAAAATTGAACTTGAACTGTATCTTGAAACTCAGTTGGAAAATTGCATAGTAAATTTATCTGAAAAGGTAAGGAAGTCCTTTCTGGTAGTTACTTCAAAACTTCAGCTGAATTATGGGTAGGTACTAGAGAAAGCTGCTGTGCTTAGTTGCCCAGTCTCGCCTGACTCTGCAATCCCATGGACTGTAGCCCGCCAGGCTCCTCTGTCCATGGGATTCTCCAGGCAAGAATGCTGGAGTGGATTGCTATGCCCTCCTCCAGGAGATCTTCCCGACCCAGGGAACGAACCTGGGTCTCCCTCACTGAATACAGATTCAGAGAAAGCAGAGATCTCTTCAAAAGAAACAAAAAGTGTGAGTGTGTGTATGTGTGTGTTCAGGGAGATAGATAGGTAGTTCTGAAAGAGAAAAGGTAGAGAGTGGGGATCGGGATGGTAGACAGAAATGACTAGAATGGTGTTTAAGAAGATAAGGTTTTCTATGGTTCAACTTGAAGTTACTTGCACTGAGCTGAACTGCCGTAATCTCAACTATGTGTATTGTACCTTTCTTGTAGTTATAGAGGATAGAGGTTGAGTTTTTATCTTCCTGGGTCAATGGAAGATAAAGATAAAAGAACAGCCACAAGACACGAATTGAAGAAAGATAGCAAAAAAGTGGCCCCAGAAATGTACGTGCACTGCCTTTCTCCACCATGAAGAATTCTCAGATGTAATAGGAAGAGTACTAAACTCTCCATAAAGCACAGTGCAGGGGATTGAGACAATCTCATCTACAACTTAAGGGGTGGGTAAAGATGCAACATTTTCAATAATTAAAAAATGAACTCCAGTAAAGAGGTCACTTGAAATCTTCATGATGAGTGGATGCTTTCTCTGTCATCACTCTCCTAAGAAATCCAAGTCTTAATCAGAAATTTGCTTAGATGAGTGCGAAGTCAAACTATAGGAATATAATGATCTTGGGGAAAGTTCTCTAAGATAACTTCTGGATGTTCATAGAATAAGTATATTGTTGTTTAGATGCTAAGTCATGTCCGNAGACATTACTTTGCCGACTAAGGTCCGTTTAGTCAAGGCTATGGTTTTTCCTGTGGTCATGTATGGATGTGAGAGTTGGACTGTGAAGAAGGCTGAGCGCAGAAGAATTGATGCTTTTGAACTGTGGTGTTGGAGAAGATTCTTGAGAGTCCCTTGGACTGCAAGGAGTTCCAACCAGTCCATTCTGAGGGAGATCAACCCTGGGATTTCTTTGGAAGGAATGATGCTAAAACTGAAGCTCCAGTAATTTGGCCACCTTATGCGAAGAGTTGACTCATTGGAAAAGACCCTGATGCTGGGAGGGATTGGGGGCAGGAGGAGAAGGGGATGACGGAGGATGAGATGGCTGGATGGCATCATGGACTCAATGGACATGAGTCTGAGTGAACTCCGGGAGTTGGTGATGGACAGGGAGGCCTGGCGTGCTGCGATTCATGGGGTCACAAAGAGTCGGACACGACTGCGCGACTGAACTGAACTGAACATTTATCAAGAACCTACTGTGTCTGCTACTCTACTACGTGCTTTATATGTGTGCCCTCGTTTAATCTTCATGGTACCCCTGTGAGGAGCTGTTTCCATTACCCTTTCTTTACAGATGAACATATCAAGGCACAGAGAGATTAAATAACTTGACAAAGAACACACAGTGAGTAGCTGGGACACCTAGACAATTCAGATTCAGGTAAGACATGTCAGAAGCTGTAACTCAAAGCACCTCCTATTGTTTTGTTCCCTCTAATCACGTCTTTGGCCATTAAAGACATGTTCCATGTGATCTTTTTATAACCCGTGGATTTGTAAAATGTTTCATAAGTTGAGACTAAATCTACATCTGTGACTCAATTTCTGTTTTGTAAATAGGTCCATTTGTACTCTTTTTTAAGATTCCCTATTTAAGCAATACCATATGATCCTTGCCTTTCTCTGTTTGACTTACATCACTCAATAGGGCAATCTCTAGGTCTGTACATGTCGCTGCAAATTACTTGTGTTTCTTTTCTGATACTTAACATCTACTATATATTTCTTGATTATTATTTTTAATTGAAATATAGTTGACTTACAATATTGTGTTAGTATCAAATGTACAACAAAGTATTTCACATATATATATACATATATATATATATATTCTTTTTCAGAGTCTTTTTGCATGTAGGTTACTACAAATTACTGAGTGTAGTTCCCTGTGCTATACAGTAGGTCATTGTTGGTTATCTATTTTATATATAACAGTGTGCATAACATCTACTATATTTTCAGTTATTTATGTTTATGATAGCAAGCTCTGAGAAGAGATACTTCTCTGGTCTGATTTATTCTTCTATCCATTTCAGAATATTTATCTGGTGACTTTCATAAGGAAGACTGTCATTAAGAACAGAAGGAAGAAGAGAAATAAAAGAAGGAAGGGAAGAAGAAAGAGAGACAAAATAGAGTTGACTCATTGATGATACTTCTCTGGTCTGATTTATTCTTCTATCCATTTCAGAATATTTATCTGGTGACTTTCATAAGGAAGACTGTCATTAAGAACAGAAGGAAGAAGAGAAATAAAAGAAGGAAGGGAAGAAGAAAGAGAGACAAAATAGAGTTGACTCATTGAAAAAGACTCTGATGCTGGGAGGGATTGGGGGCAGGAGGAGAAGGGGATGACACAGGATGAGATGGCTGGATGGCATCACGGACTCAATGGACGTGAGTCTGAGTGAACTCCGGGAGTTGGTGATGGACAGGGAGGCCTGGCGTACTGTGATTCATGGGGTCTCAAAGAGTCGGACATGACTGAGCGACTGAACTGAATATAAAAAGAAAATAACATGGTGAAAGGTGGGAGTCTAAGAAGGGAAAGGATAGGAAAGTAAAGTTGAGTGTCTTTTGTGGCAATTGACTACATGAACATCTCTCTATCTCTATAACCACAACTTCTCTTCTTCATTTCAAATATCATTTCATTTCAAATACCACTCACTCATACCACTTAAGAAATTTAGTTTGCAATGAGACTATAATAGTGAGTTAAATGCCAACTAACAGTCTTCAATTTTAGCCTACAGTTGCTGGAGGATTTTAGAAAGTCTTTGAACACAAGGGCGACTTAAGCAATATGGTGCCTTTATTTGGAGAAGACAATGGCACCCCACTCCAGTACTCTTGCTTGGAAAATCCCATGGATGGAGGAGCCTGGTAGGCTGCAGTCCATGGGGTCGCGAAGAGTCAGACATGACTGAGCGACTTCACTTTCACTTTTCACTTTCATGCATTGGAGAAGGAAATGGCAACCCACTCCAGTATTCTTGCCTGGAGAATCCCAGGGACGGTGGAGCCTGGTGGGCTGCCGTCTATGGGGTCGCGCGGAGTTGGACACGACTGAAGCGACTTGGCAGCAGGCAGCAGCAGGCAAGTCTTGAATTAATTGGTTTTGAGGATGGAACAATGGAAAGTCTGGAAACAAGAAGACAATTTTGGCCTTTTTTTCTTATGCCCAAAGACTGGCTTCCTCTTTTTGGCACAGAGCTAAGCTTCATTTCCCTCACGTCTAGATATGAACTGTGGCTGGTCCTTACTAATGGATAATGAATGGATGTGGTCATTTTCATTCTGAAGTAGCTAAAAGAAGATGTGTTTTCATCGTGCTGTTGATTTAAACTCTCAGCTGCTGGTTTGTTGATGCCAGGATAACCATGAAACTACATTTCAAGACGAGGAAGCTATATAAGAAAGAAGCTGGAAGCCATAAGTCTTCTGCTGGAGGAGAGCTGTTGTCCATGAAGTCATCTGTATTGGCCTTTATGTGAATGAGAAATAAAAGTTTATATTGTCAAATCACTGAGATTTAGGTGTTTCTTGTTATAGCAGCTAGTGTAGCAATTCTGGTTACTGAAAGTCATTGTGCCAGGAACAGTGTGTGGTGGTGAGAATGAGAAATGGAGGTTGAGCTCATAGACTAAAAAGAAAGACACAAATGGGCGAGGCATTACAAAGGAAAAATGACAGAAAAAGCAAAGATAACCTCAAGGCGAGCCTGAACACCTCCGGGAAATTGTCAGCAAAATAACAATGTCCAGAAAAAAAGCTACTTTGAGGGAAAGAATGTAGCAACTTTTGTTTTAGATGTATTGAGTCTCATATATTATAGTATACCCAAACGTAATGCCTGGCAAGTTAAAAAAAAAAGAGTTACAAAATTATGTTCGTGTGTGTGTGAGAGAATGAAAGAAAAATTGCAAAAATAAGGGATGTAAGTGTCATAAAAAAGGTAATAGTTAAAATAAGCTCAAAGTTATGTAAGGAAAACTAACAAAATCAGTAAGGGAATGGATTTACTACTTAGTTTGAACAATAAAATAGCAAGAAAAAATCTTATCTTTGCCACTAACTGTATCTATATATGATCTTGGCCAAGTTTCTTAACCTATTTGAATCCTATTTCCCTCAGGAGGGGTTTGGACAGGATTGAAACAGCTCTTTCAATTAGAATCACCCAGGGAAGTTTAAGAGTCCACGTGGCTGTGCCCCTTTTCGGACCTACTGAAGACATGTCCAAGGTGTGGGTAAGGCCAGCAGAATACCTTTCCATTTCAGCAACTTCACACTCTCAGTGGGGAGCTAGGCAGTTGAGTCTTGGATTTTATTTATAATAGCTTTTATGAGTACAGTGCCTCATTCACCCTATTTAAAGGTTTTACCCTTGAGTTGTGGGTTAGGCCTATTTCCAAGTCTATCTTTTTGTCAAGAAACTTTCTGGAATCAGAAGACTCCTTGGTAATTCCTCCATCTCAGAAAGGCAAGAAGTTACACTTAGCACCCAATCAAAGAGGACAGACAGTGCCTGTTATTAGTGTGGACTCTGGTGACACAATGTGATGTCAGATTGTGATCTGACCCTCACTTGCATCCTTAAAAGTTGAGTTCTCTACAGTGTGGAGATTCCTTAAAAAACTGGAAATAGAACTGCTTTATGACCCAGCAATCCCACTGCTGGGCATACGCACCGAGGAAACCAGAATTGAAAGAGACACATGTACCCCAATGTTCATTGCAGCACTGTTTATAATAGCTGGGACATGGAAGAAACTAGATGTCCATCAAGAGATGAATGGATAAGAAAGCTGTGGTACATATACACAATGGAGTATTACTCAGCCATTAAAAAGAATACATTTGAATCAGTTCTAATGAGGTGGATGAAACTGGAGCCAATTATACAGAGTGAAGTAAGCCAGAAAGAAAAACACTAATACAGTATACTAACACTAAACATGGAATTTAGAAAGATGGTAACGATAACCCTGTATGCGAGACAGCAAAAGAGACACAGATGTATAGAACAGACTTTTGGACTCTGTGGGAGAGGGAGAGGGAGGGATGATTTGGGAGAATGGCATTGAAACATGTATACTATCATGTAAGAAACGAACTGCCAGTCTAGGTTTGATGCAGGATACAGGATGCCTGGGGCTGGTACACTGGGATGACCCAGAGAGATGGTATGGGGAGGGTGTTGGGAAGGGGGTTCAGGATTGGGAACTCATGTATACCTGTGGCAGATTCATGTTGCTACATGGCAAAACCAATACAGTATTGTAAAGTAAAATAAAGTAAAATTAAAAAAAAATTGAGTTCTCTGCACCTTAGTTTTCTTATTTGTAAAATGAAACATGATTAGAAAGTAACCCGTAGGATTGTTATGAGGACCAAATGAATTAATATACGTGAAGGTCTTAGAAAGTGATAGAACAGATTAGGTGCTCTATTAATACTAAAGTGAGTGTTAGTCATGTCTGACTCTTTGTGACCCCATGGACTATAGCCTATCAGGCTCCTCTGTCCATGTGATTTCCCAGGCAAGAATACTGGAATGGGTTGCCATTTCCTACTCCAAGGGATCTTCCCAACCCAGGGACTGAATAGGTGTCTCCTGCATTGCAGACAGATTCTTAACCATCCTGAGCCAAAAGGGAAGCTCCTATTGATGCTAACTATGACACCATCCTTACGGCAGAAAGTGAAGAGGAACTAAAAAGCCTCTTGATGAAAGTGAAAGAGGAGAGTGAAAAAGTTGGCTTAAAGCTCAATATTTAGAAAACTAAGATATGGCATCTGGTCCCATCACTTCATGGGAAATAGATGGGGAAACAGTGGAAACAGTGTCAGACTTTATTTTTTTGGGCTCCAAGATCACTGCAGATGGTGATTGCAGCCATGAAACTAAAAGATGCTTACTCCTTGGAAGGAAAGTTATGACCAACCTAGATAGCATATTCAAAAGCAGAGACATTACTTTACCAACAAAGGTCTGTCTAGTCAAGGCCATGGTTTTTCCAGTAGTCATATATGGATGTGAGGGTTGGACTGTGAAGAAAGCTGAGCGCTGAAGAATTGATGCTTTTTGAACTGTGGTGTTGGAGAAGACTCTTGAGAGTCCCTTGGACTGCAAGGAGATCCAACCCGTCCATTCTAAAGGAGATCAGTCCTGGGATTTCTTTGGAAGGAATGATGCTAAAGCTGAAACTCCAGCACTTTGGCCACCTCATGCGAAGAGTTGACTCATTGGAAAAGACTCTGATGCTGGGAGGGATTGTGCAGGAGGAGAAGGGGACAATAGAGGATGAGATGGCTGGATGGTATCACTGATTCAATGGACATGAGTTTGAGTGAACTTCGGGAGATGGTGATGGACAGGGAAGACTGGCGTGCTGCAATTCATGGGGTCCCAAAGAGTCAGACATGTCTGAGCGACTGAACTGAACTGAACAGAACTGATTGTCGTTATTAGACATACAGACTCAGAACTCTTGAGGGGACAGGGGACACATAAAAGGGTAGAGTGTAATACCTCTAATTCTAATATCTATTGTTTGATTTTAGGGGGGATTTTGGAGCCAGATATGGGAGAAAATTGCAGATGTACTGTAACCCTTCTTGCTGTTGCTATCTTAGAAAGATTAAATGAAAAGCTCATTTTACATCCAATGCAGTTGAACAGCCAAGGCAGGGGAATTCCAACGAAGTAGGTAACTCCCCAATTGCCCAAATGTCTGCTTTTTAAAAGCTCAAGTTTTAAATAGTTACTGGCTAAGAAGTCATTCCAGCTGTAGAACAAGAATATCATTTAGTTTTTTCTTTGCTTACTGTAGTAATTTTCCATATTGAACAATTCTGCCATTTACAGGTGCTATTTGCTTTTGTATTTTCCCAGATTTGAGTTCAAGATCCCACCCTAATACTAGCTAGCCATTTCTAATGGTAGAATTATAAAAATTACTTGCATTAATCTTTATTCTCTCTAATTTTTTAGTCTGAGAATTTCTCCATGTATATCAAGATCAGTTCAGTTCAGTCACGCAGTCGTGTCCGACTCTTTGCGACCCCATGAATCGCAGTACGCCAGGCCTCCCTGTCCATCACCAACTCCCGGAGTTCACTCAGACTCACGTCCATTGAGTCTGTGATGCCATCCAGCCATCTCGTCCTCGGTCGTCCCTTTCTTCTCCTGCCCCCAATCCCTCCCAGCATCAGGGTCTTTTCCAATGAGTCAACTCTTCGCATAAGGTGCCCAAAGTACTGGAGCTTCAGTTTTAGCATCATTCCTTCCAAAGAAATCCCAGGGTTGATCTCCTTCAGAATGGACTGGTTGGAACTCCTTGCAGTCCAAGGGACTCTCAAGAGTCTTCTCCAACACCACAGTTCAAAAGCATCAATTCTTCGGCGCTCAGCCTTCTTCACAGTCCAACTCTCACATCCATACATGACCACAGGAAAAACCATAACCTTGACTAGACGGACCTTAGTTGGCAAAGTAATGTCTCTGCTTTTGAATATACTATCTAGGTTGGTCATAACTTTTCTTCCAAGGAGTATATCAAGATAGCAAGAACTATATGTCATAGTTGTGATGGAGTTTTAGGTAATGTTTGAACATAAAAAATTGGTTAATGCTGGTAATTGGGCAGAGGGATCTCTGAGACTTGTTCTTCATGGATTTCTGGAAATTGGCACCAACTCTGAAGGAGAGGAGAAAAAGTCATAAGATGGCTTTTTCGTACATGTCCCCAGACAATACCCTCAGCTCTAGTCTCATATCCAGCTCTTGGATGGAAAAATTCAACAAGCAGGTCAGGGATGAAAAGACACTGATGGGGCCCAACTAATGTCTTAAGGGTGGACTTTACCATCAGGGGAGATTTAGGAATATAGTATTAGATATAGATGACCATGAGATGTTTGTGTAGAACAAGGATCTTGCAATGTTTTTAAAGGGTGGACACTGAAATCACAAATGCAACAGAGAGTAGATAAGCGGTGATATTTACAGAGTGACCAAGTGGCGAATTTTCACTCTTGAGTAATGAACTTCTCTGATATTATGTTATGTGGTTGGGTCTTAATCCTGATAAAGGAGTTTGCTGAGGTGTGGTATTGATAGGAACATGGCCTTTTTCAAAGTGATTCTTCTGGACAGAGATTTCCGCACCTGAAATCCAATATAAACTAGAAGTTGCACTGGGCAGCCTCACTTGCTCCAGCAGATTCTTTTCAGGCAAAATGAAAATCCTTGTGAGTATTTATTTATGCTTCTCTATACTCTTATCATAACTGCTTGCAGAGAATGTTCACATTCAATATGTGTTGGTTTTCAGGGGTCTTAGACAAATACAGCATGCTTCTAAGTTTCTTGATTGAATTAATGTGGTCTTTGGCAGGAATGATGTGAAATATTAATTAGTCCATATTTATTTGTCCTTTGTTTCTTGAGATGTTTACTAAGAAAATACAAAGAAAAAATGGGAAATATCTAGGGAATTTTAATTTGTAATATTTTAATAATAATTCCTTACTGTGAAATTTGGAGGGAACATAGGCATTTTAGGATAACTATATTTACCATCTAAAAGGGAAATAGTGATTTGAAAATAATAATATCAGGGATTTTCCTGGTGGTCAGGTCGTTAAGGCTCCATGTTTCCGCTGCAAGGGGCACAAGTTCAGTCCTTGGTTGGGGAACTAAGATCCTGCATGCCGTGAGGTATGGTCAAAAGTCATAATAATAATATCAATAATTAAAAAAACCCTGCCATTTCCCAAGTGCCTGCTAGGCCTTATGCTGAACATTCACACAAATCACTTCCTCTATTCACTGCAACAAGCATATGTGTGCTTGCTCATTTGCTCCTGTTGTGTCTGAACCTTATGCGACCCTATGGTCCACAGCCTGCCAGGCTCCTCTGTCCTTGAGATTCTCCCTGCAAGAATACTGGAGAGGGTTTCTTACTCCAGGGGGTCTTCCTGACCCAGGTATTAAATCTGTGTCTCCTGCATTTCCTGCATTGCAGGCAGATTCTTTACTGCTGAGCCACTGGGGAAGCCACTGAACTGAGTAGTATTGCCCCATTCTACAGGTGAGGAGATTGAGGCACAGAGGAATATGACTTCCCCAGGCCAGGAAATGTGGGGTTTAGTCTTGAAATCTATCCATCTTAGGCCCCACATACAGAAGCAATCATGGCAGAGCAACCCTGCTGTGACCACTCCAACTGATCCCGGCCCTGATCCCAGTCTCCCATATCTTCACATGGCAGCGCTCCATAGACAGTGAACTATGTTCTGTTGCAGCACGGAGCTCCTTCCCCTCAGCCTCTACCCCTTATTCTCACTGAGTTGTTGAAGGAGAGAGTAGTATAAGTACTTCCCCATAAGCTGTTAAACACTGTCAATTTAATGAGTTCCTTCTCCCAGGATCTCTTTATTTTCCAAGAGAGATCTAACCCCCGAATGCATACTTGGGACCATGGTGTATTAATCACGTTGTTGGGTGGGTGGCTATCTGGGGGCAGGGGACATTTTTTTACTCTTTAATCATTCCACTAAGGTGCTCAGCCCTTCACCTATCTAACTCGAGCTTCTGTATTTGACCCATTAAACAGAACACGTAGGAGTGTCAGAGATTACTAGAGCTGGCCTTGGAGCCCAGGTTTTCCATATGTGAGTAGACAGGTTGGACATCTGTACTTAGGTCCATGTTAGACATTTTACTCACAGTCACCAGGACAGAAATATTATTAATGAGATACAAAGGGAAGTAGGAAAACCTCACTGCTGCTGCTGCTGCTGCTAAGTCACTTCAGTCGTGTCCGACTCTGTGCGACCCCATAGACGGCAGCCCACCAGGCTCTCCCGTCCCGGGATTCTCCAGGCAAGAACACTGGAGTGGGTTGCCATTTCCTTCTCCAATGAATGAAAGTGAAAAGTGAAAGTGAAGTTGCTCAGTCATGTCTGACTCTTCGCGACCCCATTGACTGCAAGCCTACCAGGCTCCTCTGTCCATGGGATTTTCCAGGCAAGAGTACTGGAGTGGGGTGCCATTGCCTTCTCTGAAACCTCACTGACAGGTTCTAAAAACATCTGCCTTCCTGAAGCGTCTCTCCATCAGCAGTCTCAATGACAGTGAAGTGCCCTGTGATGTTCAGAACAGGGAACACAAAACCAGGATCAGCAAATTGAATGAGACTCTTGCACAACTGCAGCAAGATGTCAGCAGTGCCTCTGGGACAGTCTGACATTCCGCTGGCCTAAACTTGTCTGATGGCATCACTAATGGGAATGTGGACATTTTCTTTGATGTCAGCCTCAGAAGTTATTTGTGCCTCCATGATCTGATTTTCATAGTTTCCCTTAGGAATACATAGGTACCCCTATCACCCATGAATCTATTTTAAATCTGTCTTACTGTCTTTATCTCAAGGAATTAAATACTTTTTTAAACCGAAAAACACAACTTGATGCCTGACTACTAAAGCCAGTGTGAATACCTCCAGGGTCCTCCTCTTAGTAAAATGAGCCCTTTCTTATTGCTCATCTCTCCCAAGTATTTTTTTAAATTTATTACTATTATTATTATTTTAACACCAAAAAGCATCTTGTATTTCCCACAAGGATTTTTCTGGCATATTCTTTCTAGAAGATTGTGTTGTTGGGAAGGGTCAGGAATTTGGTAACAAAGGGAGAACTAATCTGAAAATTAGAAAAAACTCACCAAATGCCTGTCAAATGAATGAGGTTGGCACATTTTGGAAATGGACTGTTGACCGTCCATGACCTCCCACCAGTGTCTTTAAGGATGTTTTCTGAGATATTTGTGCTTATCATGTCTTTATTATGAATGGATGTGACGGGTCTGTTTTTCAGGTGGTATTTCTGGTGGCATGGCCATCTTTGGGACACGATCTTTGGGAAACGAGGTGAGTTATTTCACTATAGATATTATATCCTAGAGATATTGGGCAAGGAAAAAGAAGATACAAGATAATCTGAAGGACAGTAGAGAGTCCACGTGCCCTACATGTGGGATGAAATCCCAGAAATAACTAATAACAGAAACAATGAGGCTATTTCTTCCAATCACAATACCTTAAAAACATAACCTATTGCTTTAAAATGTGGTCAATTTCATTTCTCATGTGATGTCATTGCTTTGCCCATATATCATACAATGAACTAAGAGGAAGACCTTTGCATTCTTATTTGAACATAGGCTTTTGGTCTGGGATGCCAGTGGCAACATCTCAAGGTTCAATCTCTTGTTCAAAGCAATAGAAGGCTTTATTTTGCCGGGAGGGTTGCCTTTCAAATGCACATGATTTGTGAAAACACAATTATGTCTTTGTCAATCTAGATTTATAACATCATCAGCCCAACCGACAAAGGTGGCCAAATTCAGGAGACGATGACAATTGACAATGAAAAAAATGCTGCCATCATTAACATCCATGCAGGATCATGCTCCTCTACCACCATTTTTGACTATAAACATGTAAGCAGCAATATTTTATATTCTTCAAGAATGGACTTCTACAGGGTGGAGGGACAACCATTTATCATGCATTTCAATTCCAGGATCTATCCTTGTAATTCTTTCAGAATTTCCTTACTCCTTTTCCCATTTCTAATTAAAAAAATGATAAGACAGGAAATATACAAATTTATTTGAATTTTTCAGATAGGAAGCATGATGATGCTGGCTCATTACAGGCTCAGAAATTGCCTAGAAGAGTGACTAAAACCCAGGTCAAGGCCTGGCACACAGGCTCTCAAAAATATTTGCCAAATGTGTGAGTGAAGTAGGACTTCTTCTAATACAAAAAATTCTGCAGAAAGAGAGCAATCATGAAACAAGCAGTCACAAAATAGCAGAAATCCTGAACAACTACATATTTAACTATGTACATAAGTGAAGTGAAGTGAAGTCGCTCAGTCGTGTCTGACTCTTTGCGACCCCATAGACTGTAGCATACCGGGCTCCTCTGTCCATGGGATTTTCCAGACAACAGTACTGGAGTGGATTGCCATTTCCTTCTCCAGGGGATCTTCCCAATTCAGGGCTTGAACCCAGGTCTCCTGCATTATAAACAGATGCTTTACTGTCTGAGCCATACTTTTGGAAGAATTAAAGCATTTAACTTAAAAATATTATGCTATTTCCAAGTTTCAATTGCTGGAATTAACAATAAATCTTAGAAACCTGCTCAAAAAACTTATTCCATCCTTGATTCATTCATTCATGTTTTTGTTTTCCTTTGTTACACTGAGTGACAAACCTGCTTTTATCTATGGAGAGAGTTATGCACTGTGGATATAAGTAGTCCATAGTTTATGGCATGGGCATTTGAACTTGGCTTTTCTTGTAGAAACCTCCTCCCTGCCTCTGTCCCACTGTTATTGGGAGTTCCACGACATATTTGAAAGCATCAAGTCTTAGTTTTCAAGGAGTTGTGCTGAAATTCTTTTTAAGCAGATGTCAGGGAAATCCCAAAAGTGTCTTTAAAAAGTAGCACGGTGAGAAAGCTGGTATAAGACTCTCCACTATCATCAGGCTTGGCTTCAGTTGATTTTTGGATTTTAGGAACTGGAAATTAGTGAGAAATAAAAATTAGGGACTAGAAAGATTTGCATTATATACAATCTTATATGCTGAATAATTATTAATAATTATTTGGAACTATGCAGAGAAAATTCCACTCCAGATGAATATTCCAAAAGGTTCCTTTTGGCTCCAAGTTCTTCACCTTCCATTGTTCTTCCAATCCCAACTTCCTCCATTCCATCCTTATGCAGCCAGCTTGGGTTTGAGGTGGAGAAAAGATGAAGAGAAGGTGAAGAGGGGAGAGGAGAGTCAATGAAACATGTATGTGTGGAGCATGAGGGTGGTGTGGATATGTTGAGGAGATCTTCTAAAGCAGTATTGTCCAGTGAACTTTCTGCAATGATAGAAATGTTCTGTATCTGCATTTTCCAATAGGGAAGCTACTAATCACTTGTGGTTATAGAGCACTAGAAATATGTGATGGAGGAAGTACACTTTAAATTTTATTTAATTTGACTTTAAATGTAAATGGAAACTTGTGGCTGGTAATTAACATATTGGAAAGCACAGGTCAAAAGAATACCGTATTTACTTCAAACTGAGGACGCAGCAGAACAACATCGATAGAGAAAGACAAAGAGCAATTTCTCCTTAAACTTTCAAACCCCAAACTGCAAAACCAAAACATGAAAAGTGAGGCACACATCAAGAGTTTACACAAATTTAGAGATAGAAATGACAAGTGAAAAAGCGAAATGATGAGGTAAAAGAAGTCAAATGGATAGAATGGATTGCAGCTTGAAAATCTTACTCTGCATGTTTGAAGCTTTCCTGAAGGGCTATACTCACTAAGTTCAGAACCCAGGGAACTGGGAGGGGCAGTAACTGTGCTCTTGCTGCTTCAGGGCTACATTGCACTCAGGCTGCTCTCCAGAAGAGCTTGCTACATTCTGAAGATGGACCACAAAGCCATCCCTGCTCTGGACCAACTCAAACGGTACATCTTTGAGAGGAAGGTAATTCTGGGGTAGCCTTAAGTATTCCCTTTTCTTGAGCCAGAGAATATGGGGTCCATGGAGAAATGAAGAGGGTAAGGGATAAGGATACGGTACTCTTCACTTTAAAGCATTTTCATATTCATTGATTTTAGAGCAGGAATATATCTCTTAGCTTGAGTTCCACTATGCAGCCCACAGTTATAACTTATAATACAAAGGCTGCCTCTGCTCAGCCCTAGATATGTGTCCTCAGGCAAACCACTTACTTTCTTAGAAAGTAAAAATAACAATTAAATTTTAAAAACCTATCATAAATGCCAGTGTCTTTGTAGAAAGGACTAACTGCTCTTTTCTTAAAACAAGGCTTTAGAGTGGCAGTGTAACAAGTATGATATCATAAGTGAAAGGAATGCCGGTCTAGGTTCGATGCAGGATGCTTGGGACTGATGCACGGGGATAATCCAGAGAGATGGTGTGGGGCGGGAGTGGGGAGTTGGGGGTCGGGATTGGGAGTTCATGTACACTCGTGGCTGATTCATGTCAATGTATAGCAAAACGAATACAGTATTATAAAGCAAAACAAACAAAAAATAAATAAATAAATAAAATAAAATAAAAGCAAGGCTTTAGGAAGTAATGATTGGGAGGAAAAATGAGTGAAGATCCAATAACACAAAGGTGCAAGTAAATACAATATAGTGAGAATAAGCAAACATTGTGTGAGACTGGGAACCTGAGGTTTAATTCTCCTTTTGTGTCTTCTCACTGGGCACAGGATTCACCCTCTCTAGGTTTCATTGTCATTAGCTGCAAAATAACATTGATAATAATGAGGCTTCTCTACAGACCAAGCAGTCAGAAGTGATGATGTCTTGAGATCCCTGACCACCTTCTGTTCAATCATTTGAAAGAGAAAAAGTCACAATTTAGAATAAGGTACACCAGATTATATCTATTTATTTCATCTTATTCCACTCTGTCGTACTGATCTAGGCTTTGAACAGCATGTTCTCTGACAAATACATCTGGGTCAAGTACAACCCACTGAAGTCTCTGATCACAAATGTGAATTGGTTCCTGTTTGGATCACCCATCAGGCAGCATTGCGAACATGTCCCCTTATATCAGGGGGAAGTGGCTGATAAGACACGTAAGTACCAATAAATCATTCCTTCATCAAATATTTTCTGACTGCTCCAATATGTCAGGCACTCTGTTAAGTGCTGTGTGAGATACAAATAAACATGAAACATGACTCAATTTGGTTTATTGGGGGAATTAAATATCTTTCTTGTGTAGAAATGCTTCTAAATGTTGAAGGAGACACAGAAATGAGTAAAACTCTGCCCCCAAGGGACACATGATCTGGTGGAGAAGTTAATTCATTAAGATAGAGGATGGAATAAAAAAAAGATTCCTTTGGGACCAAAGAAAACTATTGGATTCTCTGAAGTATAGTATAGGGCTTCCTTGGTGGCTCAGCAGTAAAGAATCCACCTGGAATGCAGGAGACACAGGACATGTGTGTTCTATCCATAGGTTGGGAAGATTCCTTTGGAGTAGGAAATGGCAACCCACTCCAGTACTCTTGCCTGGGAAAATCCCATGGACAGAGGAACTTGGCGGGCTACAGCCCATAGGGTCGCCAGGGGTCAGACATGACTGAGCAAGTGAACGCAAAGTACAGCATGGTAACTCTGGTTAAAACATGGTATTGTATACTTGAAAGTTGCTGACAGTAGAGATTAAGAATTTCTACCATACAAACACAAAAGGGTTAACTATGTGAAGTGATGGATGTGCTATTTTGACCTTCTATAATGTATCTGTGTATCAAATTATCATATCGTACACTTTGGTGGTGGTTTAGTCATTAAATCGTGTCTGACTCTTTGCAACCCAATGTACCATAGCCTGCCAGGCTCCTGAGTCCATGGGATTTTCTAGGCAAGAATACTGGACTGGGTAGCCATTTCCTTCTCAGGGGTATCTTCCTGACCCAGGGATCGAACCTGAGTTTCCTGCATTGAAGGTGGTTTGTTTACCACTATGTCACCAGGGAAGCCCCAATATATTGTACATTTTAAATATATACATTTGTCAGTTGTTTCTCAAACAAGTTAAAGAGCAATCAGAATTTAGGATAAGATTGGTCTATAAAAGAGCAGGCAAAGTGGACTGACAGACGGGGAATAAAAACTCTGATTTATCCAGTTAACATATGTCATTGCAGTCATTCCTGGTATTTTTACACAAAATTGCTAAATATGCCCAAGTATTAAGAGTGGCCAGAGTGAAAGAGAGGCTGGATCACAGACAGTGAAGGCAGCAAGAAAAATTCCTCAGAGTAGTGGGAGGTAGATAAAGAAGAAAAGAGTTGGCATTTATTACCTTTTTATTGCCCAGGTGTTAAGATATTTTTCTTTTAATAAGGTCATTAGTACTTACAAGTAAAGAACACTGGCATGCCATCAGTGCAGAATGCCATGACATCAGCTGAGCCACAGAGTACTTCCAGGAATTGTTAGTCTTATTTAAAGTAATATATGATTATTCTTTACAAGTATAGCTGAAATCTTGGGCAACATGAAATTACATGTACAACCCCTTGTCAAGACATTTACAAAAGGGCATTGGTTTGCTAAATTAAATCTAATTTGCTAACGTCTTCATTCTCTCTCTTTCTAAAATTTCCCCGTTTTCAGATAATACTGGTGTTGGAGCCTGCGCAAAGGCTGGGCTCCTGGGCATCTTGGGAATTTCTGTCTGTGCAGATGTTCACGTGTAAGGCATTCAGCTCACTGGTTTCATCTTTTTAAAGAAATACACCCTTGGTTTCCACTCAGCAGCCAGATTAAAGTCTTTCTCAATGCCCCAACTAATTTGGAGATTCACTAGTAAAACATGACTGGTATATTTATAGATATCTGCATGTTTGTTTTTGTAAACCACAAAGGGAAGCCAAACGATGTTTACATCAATACATGAAAGAAATTGCCAGGATTTCAAATAAAGTGCATAGTGTGAAGATTCCCAGATAATATAAGTGAGTTACATACAGGCTGGTCAGTTACGTGCAAGTCTCCATTTCTGCATCTGTCATTTAGACCAGCTGTCCATCTCTCCATCCGACACACTAAGGTAGCTTAGGTAGAGCAGGGGCTCAGGTGACAGTAACTTCCACCTAATGAGAGGAATAGTTTATTTATACCCTTTAAAGACAACTTGACTGATCAGATAATGCAAACCTTATATATAAAATTTATGTTATCAAGTATACCTTCTGACAAAGTCCCCAGCTTTGAGGGCCATTTATATAACTTTTAGTTCATCAGATTAGTAGACTCAACTCTAATAAACACTATCATGACATATTTCATCCCAGAGTGTGGAGAGAGAGAGGGGCAAACACCCATCACCTAGAGAGAGATGCATATTCCCAAAAAGTTTTACAGGAATGAGGACTTGACTGGGAATTCAAGTCAATGTAGGAGGAAAACAATTTCTAACATTTCAAATAAATTGCAAAAGGTGGGCAAATTTGCAGCTCATATAATTAATTCTCATATGGACTGGTCAGTGAATGCAAGTTCAGAACAAAGAGGAACTACTTTAGCAAGAATTTCTATCATCAGTTGCTCCTATTTCTAACATCTACTCCTTAATAACCATTAGCACCAGTACAGATATGCTGGCAAAACTACCATAGTAAATAAAAGTTATTTTCTTGTTAGGTAATGAGTCATTTATATGAAACCATTTGATAACAGCAGTAAAGAGTGTATAATAAAGTGTCAAACAAAAGTATATTAGCTGGGCCCCTAATGTTTGCAAATGATGGCACCCAAATCAAAATAACAGGTGGGAGTGGCGAGGTGGGAATTTATTGTCTCATCTACCAAAGAAAGATAGGTGTATTCTGGTCTTGGTTGGCCAGAACTAGGTGCCTGAAGGTGAATAGACTATCTTTTTCCACTCTCAACACTCTTTCTCTCCACATGTCAGCCTCAGTATCTTGCATTAGCTTTCTCTGTGGTGGTAAAACCAACATTACTGTGAGCCCCAAGGTCTCCATCTTCCTTGTGTCATCATCAGAGAGGAAAGGACTCTTAATTCTAATTTCAAATTAGCTTTACTTTAAATTACCAGGAAGATAAAACAATTATAAGTCTATGTACACTCAATGTCAGAGCACTTAAACATAAAAAGCAAACATGAACAGATCTAAGGGAAGTAGATAGCAATAGAATAATCATGGGAGACTGCAATACCCCATTTGTAATAATAGATCTTTCACAAAAAATCAATAAGGAAACAGCAGACTTGAAAACTAAACTGAACAAGCCTGGCAACATGTACAGAATATTCCCAACAGTAGCAAAAACACATTCTCCATAAGCACTCATGGAACATTCTGTAGGGTTCAGTTCAGTTCAGTTCAGTTGCTCAGTCGGGTCCGACTCTTTGTGACCCCATGAATCGCAGCACGCCAGGCCTCCTGTCCATCACCAACTCCCGGAGTTCACTCAGACTCACGTCCATTGAGTCCGTGATGCCGTCCAGCCATCTCATCCTCGGTCGTCCCCTTCTCCTCCTGCCCCCAATCCCTCTCAGCATCAGGGTCTTTTCCAATGAGTCAACTCTTCACATGAGGTGGCCAAAGTACTGGAGCCTCAGCTTTAGCATCATTCCTTCCAAAGAAATCCCAGGGTTGATCTCCTTCAGAATAGACTGGTTGGATCTCCTTGCAGTCCAAGGGACTCTCAAGAGTCTTCTCCAACACCACACTTCAAAAGCATCAATTCTTCTGCGCTCAGCCTTCTTCACAGTCGAACTCTCACATCCATACATGACCACAGGAAAAACCATAGCCTTGACTAGATGGACCTTAGTCGGCAAAGTAATGTCTCTGCTTTTCAATATACTATCTAGGTTGGTCATAACTTTTCTTCCAAGGAGTAAGCGTCTTTTAATTTCACGGCTGCAGTCACCATCTGCAGTGCTAAACCAGAAAACAAGTCTTAACAAATTTGAGAAGATTGAAGTCATTCCAAGTATCTTTCCCAACCACAATGGAATAAAACTAGAAATCAATAACAAGAGGAAAGTATTCACAAGTACATGGGAATTAAACACCATACACTTGAACAACCACTGAGTTCAGAGAGAAGTCAAAAGAAATTAGAAAATAGCTTGAGACAAACAAAAACGAAAACAGAATAAATGTTTTCCTCTCTAGACCTTACAAAGGGACTCTTTCTGGAGAACATTTAATGGAGCCCCAGCTTCCTTGTAGCTTACATTTGACTCACTCCTTTTAGGCATATGCCTGTCCTATTTGATTTGCTTCTAGTAAGTTTAATTGAAGTGTAATTGGCCTACAACGCTGTTAGTTCCAAGCGTATAAGACAGTTGTTTGATATTTCTATACATTGTAACATGGTCACCATAAGTTTAGCTACCACCTGTCATCATACAACAATCCTGCATTATAAATGACTATAGTCTTAATACTGTACCTAATTCTGTATCTGAAGTTTGTACCTCTTAATCTCCTTTAACTATTTTACTCATGCCTTCACTCCTTTACCCTCTGGAAACTACCTGTTTGTTCTCTGTACCTATGAGTCTATTCTGTTTGTTCATTTGTTCTATATTTTGAGTCCACATATAAGTGGAAATATATGGTGGTTGTCTTTCTCTGTCTGAACTATTTCATGTAGACTAATATCCTCTAGGTCCATCCAAGTTGCTGCAAATGGCAAGATTCAGTATTTTTATGGCTGATAGCCCATTATGGGTGTGTGTATCCATTCCACTTATTCCATTGTGCATATACGCATCTTATTTTTCTGTTCATCCATGGGTGGACACGTAGGTGGCTTTCATATCTTGATTATTGAAATTAACGCTGCAGTGAACATATGGGTGAGTATATCTTTTAGAATTAAACTTTTGCTTTTTTCAGCTATATGTCTGGGGATGAAATTGATGGATCATTTTTGTTTCAATTTTTTGAGAAAACTTCATATTGTTTTTCTTTATAGTGGCTGCAGTCATTTGTATCCATACCAACAATGTACAAAGTGTTCCTTTTTCACCACAATAACAACTGTTATTTGTGGTATTTTCAATGATAGCCATTCTGATAGGTGTATGGTGATATCTCACCGTGGTTTGGATTTGCATTTCTTTGATGATTAGCAATACTGAGCATTTTTTCATGTGTTCGTTGGGCTATGCATATCCTCCTTGGAAAAATGTCTATTTAGGTCTTCTGCCCATTTTTAAATTGTTTTTTCTACATTGAGTTGTTTATATACTGTGGATGAGTGAGTGAAGTCGCTCAGTCGTGTCTGACTCTTTGCGACCCCATGGACTGTAGCCTACCAGGCTCCTCTGTCCATGGGATTTTCCAGGCAATAGTCCTGGAGTGGATTGCCATTTTCTTCTCCAGGGGATCTTCCCAACCCAGGGGTCGAACCCAGGTCTCCCGCATTGTAGACAGACGCTTTACAATCTGAGCCACCAGGGAAGTATACTTGGATATTCACCAGTTTTCAACTGCATCATTTACAAAAATTTTCTCCCATTTAGTAGGTTCTCTTTTTGTTTGTTGATGGTCCCCTTGCTGTGCAAGAGCTTTTAAGTTTAAATAAGCCCCTTTTATTGATTTTTACTTTTTCTTTTTTTTACCTTAGGAAACATCCAAAAATATTGCTATGATTTATAGGTAAAGCATTCTGCTTATATTTTCTTCTAGGAGTTCTATACTTTCAGATCTTGTATTTAAGTCTCTAACCCATTTTGAGAGGGTTTGTTTTTTTTTTCATGTATGGTGTGAGAAAATCTTCTAGCTTCATTCTTTCCCATGTAGTTGCCCAGTTTTCCCAGCACCAGAAGGATGTTTTCTGCTAGTCTTCAGATCATTCTCATCAATAGTTGCTCTGTACATAGTTGTAATTTTTGATGAGCTGGTAGAAGGAGGTGAGCACAGGGTCTTCCTACTCCATCGTCTTGGCCGATCCTCCTCCTCATCTATTGTCAATTAGAATTTTTCAATCTCTACAGCAAAAACAAAATGAAACAAAAAATCCACCAGCAACCTAATCCCCATTCCCCATTCACATCTTTCCTGCCAACAGTAGTCGTTTCCTGTTTGGCCATTGAAAAGATCCTTCAGTTTTAAGAAATATATTCCTTATTTAGTTCCAAGTCTTCTATAATGATTAGTCTAAATCGATGGTTCTCAGTTCGAGCTTTTTAATAGACTGTCTTGGTTTGTCATAGCTTTTCCTTCAAGGAGCAAGTGTCTTTTCATTTCATGGCTGCAGTCACCATCTGCAGTGATTTTGGAGCCCAAGAAAGCCTGTCACTGTTTCCGTTGTTTCTCCATCTATTTGCCACGAAGTGATGGGACCAGATACCATGATCTTAGTTTTCTGAATGTTGAGTTTGATCCCCAGATGAATAGCACCCACCTGATGAGGCCAATGAAGCTGCTTCATAGGAATAACTGCAGAGATACAGCTTTAACTGTGAGGATGGTCTTTCTACCTCAGGCAGAGTAGCAAGAAGAGGAGCAGCACATTCTTGGCAGGACAAGAGGCCCCACTCCTGAGCCCTGGGGGATTTGAGAGCATGGAGTGGGCAGGGAGCCCGACAGTAAGCTCTCAGGCAATCAGTGCCCTCGGCTGGTGAGCCTGCCCACCCAGACCCACAGATCTGGGGTTTGAGGCCAGTCGGCTCATCCCTGAGGCTGCAGAGAGGCAGGTGTGATGAGGACAGGTAGGGAAGCCTCCTTCTAGGGTGGAAGGAGCGGGGCTAGTGAAGGGAGCAAGACTCCCCTCAAGAGAGCCTGTCATTGGAGCATCATTCTACGAGCTTGGAGGCAGGGTAATTGACTTCTATCTTGGGCCTCCTCCCTGAGAAGGGCCTAAGGGCAAGGGTGGAATTTTTGCAAGAATCTCAGAGATTTCTTGGCAGGAGGGTTTTGAGCAGTTCCCAGCTGGGATTTAGACATGATCCTTCCATGGCATGTTGGCAGGAAGATAAAGACAAAGCTGAGGGAGATAGAAAGCTCAGGGAAGAGGGAACTGGGACATGGTCATACCCAACAAGTCCTAGGTGGGAGGAGTGGTGACGAACACCCTGTGACATCTGCCTCATGCTCAGATTTGCTCCCAATCCAGTCTCCAAAGGGCTCAAGCTTCAGGCCTCAGGGTGGTGAGTGGGAGCTGTGAGCAGAAGCAACAGAAGAGAGAAGCCCTTTCTCACTACATTTTCTCGAAGAAACCAGAGCAAATGTTGCAGCAGTGTGAACAACTGACAACAAACCCCGGGAGGAGACACACTTTCCTATTTCGCGAAAAGTCTAGAGGGCCCACACTCCCCTGACCCCCTGAGGCTGAGACAGCAGTGTCTGCCAGAGGCGCATGCTCAGTGGAGGGGTGGCAGGTGTGGTGACTGCTCAGCTGAGAGCACCGTGACTGTGGGTTCCCAGTCCCCTCCGCCCAGACCTAAGAGGCAGCATTGGAGGTGTCGACAGAGGTCAGTGACAGCAGCTGTACCAGTTCAGTTCAGTTCATTCAGTCACTCTGTTGTGTCCGACTCTTTGCGACCCCATGAATCTCAGCACGCCAGGCCTCCCTGTCCATCACCAACTCCTGGAGTTCACTCAGACTCACGCCTATCAAGTCAGTGATGCCATTCAGCCATCTCATCCTCTGTCATCCCCTTCTCCTCCTGCCTCCAATCCCTCCCAGCATCAGAGTCTTTTCCAATGAGTCAACTCTTTGCATGAGGTGGCCAAAGTACTGGGGTTTCAGCTTTAGCATCATTCCTTCCAAAGAAATCCCAGGGCTGATCTCCTTCAGAATGGACTGGTTGGATCTCCTTGCAGTCCAAGGGACTCTCAAGAGTCTTCTCCAACACCACAGTTCAAAAGCATCAATTCTTCAGCGCTCAGCTTTCTTCACAGTCCAACCCTCACATCCATGCATGACCACAGGAAAAACCATAGCCTTAACTAGACGGATCTTTGTTGGCAAAGTAATGTCTCTGCTTTTGAATATGCTCTCTAGGTTGCTCATCACTTTTCTTCCAAGGAGCAAGCGTCGTTTAATTTCATGGCTGCAATCACCATCTGCAGTGATTTTGGAGCCCCCCCAAAATAAAGTCTGACACTGTTTCCACTGTTTCCCCATCTATTTCCCATGAAGTGATGGGGCCAGATGCCATGATCTTCATTTTCTCAATGTTGAGCTTTAAGCCAACTTTTTCACTCTCCACTTTCACTTTCATCAAGAGGGTTTTTAGTTCCTCTTCACTTTCTGCCATAAGGGTGGTGTCATCTGCATATCTGAGCCAAGAAATGGGGGGGGGGGGAAGGAAAGGAAAGAGAATAGATTTCCCTGCTTAGAAGATGAATGGTTTCATAAGCCAGTTCCTAAGCCCTTCCAAAGACATTCAAAGATTATTGCAAAAGACTTAGCGAGAAGCTTGGGTTCTTCAGTCACAGATGGAGGAAAACACTTTGCTATGAATATTAATGTGATTGCATCTTAAACAGAAGGCTAGTGGTGTTGATAACATGGAATATGTTTGGGTAGGGTGAGAGGTACTGGCTTGAGGTTCAAATATGGTGAATTTTGCTGGGTGATGGATTAAGAATAAATATTAACGATGGTCGTCAGTAGGGTGGTGCTGTAGACAGGAATGTTTATGTCTCCTTAAAATTCATATGTTGAAATCTAATCCCTAATATTGTGGGATTAGTCTCCTATAAAAGAAGCCCTAGAGAGCTCCCTTTTACCTTCTACCATGTTAGGACACAGCGAGAAAATGGCTGTCCACATATGAGGAAGTGGGCTCTTATCAGACACCAGATTTTCTGATGCCTTGATCTTGGACTTCCCACCCTCTAAAAATGTGAGAAATAAATGTTTGTTGTTTACAAGTCACCCAGTCTATGACATTTTGGAATTTTGCCCCTTCCAATCCCATTTCCTAAAATATCTAAATCCTGGTGCACCCATGGAAGATTCTTTATAAGATGAAGATTGAGCTTGAAGCACCTGAAGGACCAAAATCTATCTTGACAAGTTCTGTAAGGTCTAGAGCAGTGGTCCCCAACATTTTTGACACCAGGGACTTGTCTCAAGGAAGACAATTTTTCTGCAGACCAGAGTCAGGGGGATGGTTTCAGGATTATTCAAGTGCATTACCTTTATTGTGTACCTTATTTCTGTTATTATTACATGAGTTCCAATTCAGATTATCAAGCATTATCAAGCATTAGATCCCAGAGACTAAGGATCTCTGGTCTAGAGGACTATGCTAGTTATTTCTCAGAGTTGGTACAGAGCTCTTACAGCCCAATGATGGCCAAACATGGGAGGGCAGCAGGTCTTGAACCAAGAATTTCCTGAAGGAAAGCAGTCTAGCTGGCAGAGTGTCTGTGAGGAAGGTAACAGATGGAAAGACACATGGTGTATGTCAGGAGGTGGGATGTCTAAAGTCTCCTGGAAGTAACTGGGATGTTATAATGATCAGGTCTGACACTGTTTCTACTGTTTCCCCATCTATTTCCCATGAAGTGATGGGACCAGATGCCATGATCTTCATTTTCTCAATGTTGAGCTTTAAGCCAACTTTTTCACTCTCCTCTTTCACTTTCATCAAGAAGCTTTTTAGCTCCTCTTCACTTTCTGCCGTAAGGGTGGTGTCATCTGCATATCTGAGGTTATTGATATTGCTGCCAGCAATCTTGATTCCAGCTTGTGTTTCTTCCAGTCCAGCGTTTTTCATGATGTATTCTGCATAGAAGTTAAATAAGCAGGGTGACAATATACAGCCTTGACGCACTCCTTTTCCTATTTGGAACCAGTCTGTTGTTCCATGTCCAGTTCTAACTGTTTCACTTTCAACAAGAGGCTTTTTAGCTCCTCCTCACTTTCTGCCATAAGGGTGGTGTCATCTGCATATCTGAGATTATTGATATTTCTCCCAGCAATCTTGATTCCAGCTTGTGTTTCTTCCAGTCCAGCATTTCTCATGATGTACTCTGCATAGAAGTTAAATAAGCAGGGTGACAATATACAGCCTTGACGTACTCCTTTTCCTATTTGGAACCAGTCTGTTGTTCCATGTCCAGTTCTAACTGTTGCTTCCTGACCTGCATACAGATTTCTCAAGAGGCAGGTTAAGTGGTCTGGTATTCCCATCTCTTGAAGAATTTTCCACAGTTTATTGTGATCCACACAGTCAAAGGCTTTGGCATAGTCGATAAAGCAGAAATAGATGTTTTTCTGGAACTCTCTTGCTTTTTCCATGATCCAGAGAGTTGGGCAATAAAGAAAGCTGAGCACCAAAGAATTGATGCTTTTGAACTGTGGTGCTGGAGAATACTCTTGAGAATCCCTTGAACTGCAAGGAGATCAAACCAGTCAATCCTAAAAGAAATCAGTCCTGATTTTTCATTGGAAGGACTGATGTTGAAGCTAAAGCTCCAACACTTTGGCCACTTGATGTGAAGAACTGACTCATTTGAAAAGATCCTGATTTTGGGAAAGACTGAGGGTAGAAGGAGAAGGGGACAACAGAGGATGAAACGGTTGGATGGCATCATTGATTCACTGGACATGGATCTGAGTAAACTTCAGGAGCTGGTGATGGACAGGGAACCTGGCGTGCTACACAGTCCATGGGGTTACAGAGTCAGACTTGACTGAGTGACTGAACTGAACTGATCAGGTCATGTGGGGTATCTATGAAAGTTTATAAGCACTTGGCAATGCTTAAGCCGCAGCTGGCCTATTTGCTGGTATTGTATGTCTGGAAATCATTTATACATTGGGAAGAATCTTTGGCTATATGATCTGAATGTTCTCTTCAAATCTAGCAGAGTGGGATTCTAAGCATGGTTCTCACAAATCCTGAGATCAGCTTTCAGGCAGAATTCATGTCTTATTTTAATCAATTGGGAAAACATTTAGAGACAATAAAGTTTAAAATTAAAGTTTAATCACGTGCAGAATTTTGATCATTGAGACAATAGCAGGACACACTTAGGCAAGATATGCTCAGGATTTGTAGTTCTTTGTCATATAGCTATCTGATACCTTGTATCTAGCCACTGGTGACTTCTCAACTCCCAACTTTGGTGAAGAGAACAACTAAATTAAAGATTCCTACACGTGTTGATATTTTGCCCTTGGAGATACATTCTTTGGTTTAAAAAAAAAATAAGAAAATCTACTCTCTTATTCCCATTTTAGTTTAATCTAGTTTAGATGAGAAAATAAAACCAGTTTGCAATTTTGTTTTCTCTTAATTTGATCAAAAAATGTGATAAAACTCTATCTCTAGTTCATCAAAAGTAATTTAAATCATCCAAAGTGTCAAATATCTAATAATGTTTGGAAATAAGATGTAAAAAAAGTCCTTCACTAATTCTTATGGAAAAAATAATCCTGTTTTATGGGTACTCTGAAAGGTGTTACTACAGCTTTCAGACAGAAAATATACGTAATTCAGTGTACTAGCAGAAACCTTGTAAGACAGAGGCTGTTAAGAGAAATACATTGATAAAACTTGAAAACATTATTTTCCTAAAAACTCACCTCCTTTTAGCTTCATAAACACTTTTTGATCACATTAGCTTATTTGTTTTTTTCTGAAGAAGTGAAAAATTATCACAATTTTATCATATGCTCATCTTAATAGTATACATTGACATAATCATTTTAATAGAAAAGGGAGCAGAAAATCATTTTGGAAGTTTTTATCTAAGGTTTTAATTCAACTGTTCAATTCTCTTTACATACTTTTAAATAGACTTTAATATTTCCTATCTCAATCAGCAAATATTTTTAGGCAAACACCCCACATGAAACATATTTGTCTTGGTTCTAGGAATATAATAATTCTGTCAAATTTTACTTCTAAAGTAGGCTTAGTAGGAAATTTCTGCCATTTTTATGAAGTAAAATATATTTTTCTTTGTGGAGATATAAAGTTTCTTTTACTGATTTGTCTTTGTTTTGAAAAGTAAATAAATAATGAATAAAAAGGCAAGATACACTAAGTAACATAACAAATACCAAGTGCCTACCATACAAAATTGGCCAATACTGACATGTTAAAAGTTTTACTTTCTGTCTAAATAGGAATATAATGTATTTCCTCACTTATTCATCTTTTGTGTTCTTTAATATTTTGTAATTTTTTCTTTGCAGTCCTCACACAATTTTTACTAGGCTTACTCCTAATGGGTACTAAGATAATTTACTTTGCTTTACAAATGCCTACACTTTACATAAGAATTTTCTAATTTGCTATTGCTTGTTTCTAAAAATTCTAATGATTTTAGTATTTTTTTCATATTTGATAGATTTACTAAGCTCTTTATTAGACTGAGTGATGTCTAGGATTGTCTTGATTTTCTGTGTAAATAACAACTATTTTGTAAACATTTTTTGCATTCTTAATATTTATTTATGTTTTAAATTATAATATTGGCCAGATCATTTAGTGCAACATTCAATAATTGAATGATAATAAAACCCTACTTTAAAATTTTTGATGTTAGTAGGAGTGACCCTTACTTTTTACTTTTAATATTCCTATAGATTTTATCAAAACTTTATTAGGTAAAAAGGCTCCATTTGATTCTTAAATACTAAATGTTTTTCAGATGCTATTTTTTCTGCACCTATTTTTTCTTCATCATATAACCTTTCAGTTTAATAGATGTTTTATTTTGAAATGCTAATTTTTAAAATGTATCAATCTTGCATTCCAGAATAAAAACATTTCTTGGTATTTTTAAATACTCTATTAGGTTGAATTTGATTTCCATGTTTTCTTTTAATTCTTAATGTATCTTTAAAAATGAACTTTAATTTTTATGCCATTGCCTAATTTCCATATGTGTTGTATTAGATACATAAAATGATTAAGATTATTTTTAATATATTTTTTAAAGTCTAAAGTATTTTAGTAATATAGAAATTACTTATACTTAAGTTCCGGTAAAACTTAACTCTGCAATGATCTGGACTGAATGACAATTTTAGACAAAGTTTTTTTTCACATGATTAAATTTTAATGTCTAGTGATTTATTCAGCTTTTCTACTTATTAAATCAAGTTTTGTAATGCATTCTTTTATTTATTTATATATTTTTAAATGTACTTTGGGCTGTGCTGGGCCTTCATTGTGGTGTGGAGGTTTGTCTAGCTGTAGTTAGTTGGGGCTACTCTCTAGTTCTATTGAGTCGGCTTCTCATTGCAGAGGCTTCTCTTGCTGCAGATCATGGTCTCCAGGGCTTGTGGGCTTCATTAGTTGCAGCATATGGGCTCAGGAGTCAGGGCTCCCAGTCTCTAGTGCACAGGGTTAGTAGTTGTGGTGCACCGGCTTAGTTGCTCCTCAGTACGAGGAATCCGCTCGAATCAGGAATCAAACCCAAGTCTCCTGCACTGGCAGCTGGATCCTTCCTACTGAGCCACCAGGGAAGCCCTTGTAATGTATTCTTTACACATGATTGCTCATCTATATTTTTAGATATATTGGCATAAAGTGGTTTATAATATTCTCTTATCAAAAATCATTCTCTAACATACTATCACCATATTGCCCCTGTGAGAAATACTGTTTATTTGTATCCTTCTTTTGCTTTCTTTTTACTATTACATACTTTATCAATCTTGCTAGAAGAACTCATGTCTAAGCCTGTGACCCAGCCACAATAATTATTTCAGGAATGGACATATTGCGGAGGGAGAAATGTTTGAGCAGTCTTCTAGGTTCTTCTGGCTGGCCTAAGCATTAAACTGATGTGAGACAGATTAATAGAAAACCACCCAAAAGTTTAATAACAGGTACGTATGGGAGAATTCAGAAAAGCTGAGTAATTCATCAAGATGATTGAATCCCTGCTTATATACCATCTTCAGCTAAGGACAAAAGGGAATGTTGAGGGTAGTGGTTTAGGAACTGAAAGGGGAAGAAGGCAATGGAAAAGCAGAATGTTTGGTAGGCAAATGTTTGCTGGACCAAGCAGAGACAATGGGACACAGTGAAGAATTTTCAACAGCAGACTGTGCTGGGTTCCTCCGTGTTTACACACCTAACTCATGACGGTGATTCTATGGTGACAGCTTCCTTCATGGACTAAGGCCTCTATATCCTTTAGGCAGTTAGAGAGATGGTCAGAGTCACTCCCTCAGTCTTTTGGGGCTTGATTGTTTTCATCTCTAAATAATCATCATTCCGAAGAGATATTTTGGGGTGGCAAATTTTGCTCCCCTATAAACACAGCCCTGATATACAGTTCAGTTCAGTTCAGTCCAGTCGCTCAGTCGTGTCCGACTCTTTGCGACCCCATGAATCGCAGCACGCCAGGCCTCCTTGTCCATCACCATCTCCCGGAGTTCACTCAGACTCACGTCCACTGAGTCCGTGATGCCATCCAGCCATCTCATCCTCTGTCGTCCCCTTCTCCTCCTGCCCCCAATCCCTCCCAGCATCAGGGTCTTTTCCGATGAGTCAACTCTTCGCATGAGGTGGCCAAAATACTGGAGCTTCAGTTTTAGCATCATTCCTTCCAAAGAAATCCCAGGGTTGATCTCCTTCAGAATGGACAGGCTGGAGCTCCTTGCAGTCCAAGGGACTCTCAAGAGTCTTCTCCAACACCACAGTTCAAAAGCATCAATTCTTCTGCGCTCAGCCTTCTTCACAGTCCAACTCTCACATTCATACATGACCCCAGGAAAAACCATAGCCTTGACTAGACGGACCTTAGTCGGCAAAGTAATGTCTCTGCTTTTGAATATACTATCTAGGTTGGTCATAACTTTTCTTCCAAGGAGTAAGCGCCTTTTAATTTCATGGCTGCAGTCACCATCTGCAGTGATTTTCAGGGTCTTTTCCAATGAGTCAACTCTTCGCATAAGGTGGCCAAAGTACTGGAGCTTCAGTTTTAGCATCATTCCTTCAAAGAAATCCCAGGGTTGATCTCCTTCAGAATGGACAGGCTGGATCTCCTTGCAGTCCAAGGGACTCTCAAGAGTCTTCTCCAACACCACAGTTCAAAAGCATCAATTCTTCTGCGCTCAGCCTTCTTCACAGTCCAACTCTCACATCCATACATGACCCCAGGAAAAACCATAGCCTTGACTAGACGGATCTTAGTCGGCAAAGTAATGTCTCTGCTTTTGAATATACTATCTAGGTTGGTCATAACTTTTCTTCCAAGGAGTAAGCGCCTTTTAATTTCATGGCTGGATGAGTTTTCTGGAGCTTTTGGAAAATGTTTTCTTTCCCTTAAGAAACAGTTACAAAAAGAAGTCGTTTCTTCTGAGCACTTTCGAGCACAGATATGTGGCCCCAAACTACTCTCCCTCATTCATATTATCCTGATAAGAAAAGGCACCCAAATATGATGAAAGAGTCGAGCATGATTCAGAGAGAGTTAATCTTAGCTACTGGATTAAATCAACAATCTGCCTCTGAACTCCAACAAAAGTCCTGTACAGTTTAAGCCACTATGAAGTAGGTTTTGGGGCCTCCCTGGTGGCTCAGTTGGTAAAGAGATAGGCTTTTACTTATTCAAATTCTAACTGTCACACTGCTGCTATATTCTTTTTGGTATATCCATTAGGGTTACTCTCCTTTGTTTCTTAGTCTTCTTTCACAGAGTTTCCACATAGTTGCCTATACCATAAAAGTGTGTTCAGAAGCTGGCCAGTAAATGTTTTTCATGAGAATGGAGAAGCCCATCATTTCTCCTTCCCCTTAGCCCTGCATATTTATAGGTTCTCAGCCATTATCTCTCCTCATTTTGCCCAACACCACTGCTGTCAATGGCCATCACAGTCTTTAGGTTGGCTGCTTGCAACCTCAGCTCCAGCAAAACCACCCTTCTTCCTGTTATACACTGTGTTGCTAGACACTGTCTTGAAGTGTAAATCTCTGTTTGCCAATTTTCTGCTTAAAATTCGGTTCAGTTCAGCTCACTCAGTCGTGTCCGACTCTTTGCGACCCCATGAATCGCAGCACGCCAGGCCTCCCTGTCCATGACCAAATCCCAGAGTTCACTCAGACTCACGTCCATTGAGTCCGTGATGCCATCCAGCCATCTCATCCTCTGTCGTCCACTTTTCCTCCTGCCCCCAATCCCTCCCAGCATCAGAGTCTTTTCCGATGAGTCAATTCTTCCCAGGAGGTGGCCAAAGTACTGGAGCTTCAGCTTTAGCATCATTCCTTCCAAAGAAATCCCAGGGCTGATTTCCTTTAGAATGGACTGGTTGGATCTCCTGGCAGTCCAAGGGACTCTCAAGAGTCTTCTCCAACACCACAGTTCAAAAACATCAATTCTTTGGTGCTCAGCTTTCTTCACAGTCCAACTCTCACATCCATACATGACCACAGGAAAAACCATAGCCTTGACTAGACGGATCTTAGTCGGCAAAGTAATGTCTCTGCTTTTGAATATGCTATCTAGGTTGCTCATAACTTTCCTCCCAAGGAGTAAGCGTCTTTTAATTTCATGGCTGTAGTCACCATCTGCAGTGATTTTGGAGCCCAAAAAAACAAAGTCTGACACTGTTTCTACTGTTTCTCCATCTATTTGCCATGAAGTGATGGGGCCATATGCCATGATCTTAGTTTTCTGAATGTTGAGCTTTAAGCCAACTTTTTCACTCTCTTCTTTCACTTTCATCAAGAGGCTCTTTAGTTCTTTGCTTTCTGCCATAAGGGTTGTGTCATCTGCATATCTGAGTTTATTGATATTTCTCCCGGCAATCTTGATTGCAATTTGTCCTTCTTCTAGCCCAGCATTTGTCATGATGTACTCAGTATATAAGTTAAATAAGCAGGGTGACAATATACAGCCTTGAAAGTGAAAGTGAAAGTGAAAGTGAAGTCGTGTCCAACTCTTTGCGACCCCATGGACTATAGCCTACCAGACTCCTCCATCTGTGGGATTCTCCAGGCAAGAGCACTGGAGTGGGTTGCCATTTCCTTCTCCAGGAGATTTCCCAACCCAGGGATCAAACCCAGGTCTCCCACATTGCACGCAGATGTTTTACCATCTGAGCCACCAGGGAAGCCTTGGTGTACTCCTTTTCCTATTTGGAACCAGTCTGTTGTTACATTTCCAGTTCTAACTGTTGCTTCCTGACCTGCATACAGGTTTCTCAAGAGGCAGGTCAGGTGGTCTGGTATTCCCATCTCTTGAAGAATTTTCCACAGTTTATTGTGATCCACACAGACAAAGGCTTTGGCATAGTCAATAAAGCAGAAACAGATGTTTTTCTGGAACTCTCTTGCTTTTTCCATGATCCAGTGGATGTTGGCAATTTGATCTCTGGTTCCTCTGCCTTTTCTAAAACCAGCTTGAACATCTGGAAGTTCACAGTTCACATACTATTGAGACCTGGCTTGGAGAATTCTGAGCATTACTTTACCAGTGTGTGAGATGAGTTCAATTGTGCGGTAGTTTGAGCATTCTTTGCATTGCCTTTCTTTGGGATTGGAATGAAACTGACCTTTTCCAGCCTGTGGCCACTGCTGAGTTTTCCAAATTTGCTGGCATATTGAGTGCAGCACTTTCACAGCATCACCTTTCAGAATTTGAAATAGCTCAACTGGAATTCCATCACCTCTACTAGCTTTGTTCATAGTGATGCTTTCTAAGGCCCATTTGATGTCACATTCCAGGATGTCTGGCTCTAGGTGAGTGATCACACCATTGTGATTATCTTGGTCATGAAGATCTTTTTTGTACAGTTCTGTGTATTCTTACTACCTCTTCTTAAAATCTTGTGCTTCTGTTAGGTCCATACCATTTCTGTCCTTTATCAAGCCTGTCTTTGCATGAAATATTCCCTTGGTATCTCTAATTTTCTTGAAGAGATCTCTAGTCTTTTCCATTCTGTTCTTTTCCTCTGTTTCTTTGCATTGATTGCTGAGGAAGGCTTTCTTATCTCTCCTTGCTATTCTTTGGAACTCTGCATTCAGATGCTTATATATTTCCTTTTCTTCTTTGCTTTTCACCCTCTTCTTTTCACAGCTATTTGTAAGGCCTCCCCAGACAGCCATTTTGCTTTTTTTGCCTTTCTTTTCCATGGGGATGGTCTTGACCCCTGTCTCCTGTATAATGTCACAAACCTCCATCCATAGTTCATCTGGCATTCTATCAGATCTAGTCCCTTAAATCTATTTCTAACTTCCACTGTATAATCATAAGGGATTTGATTTAGGTCATACCTGAATGGTCTAGTGGTTTTTGTTACTTTCTTCAATTTAAGTCTGATTTTGGCAATAATGAGTTCATTAAATTATCAGGGAATTTGATTATAAACAAAAGAAACCAACTTGGGCTACCTTACACAGAAATGGAATTTTGTGAGGATATTGGAGACTTTACACAATCCATACTCAGAAAATAGAACAAAAGAAAGGCCAAATACAGCCAGGATTATGTCACAGGCACAGTTTGCTCTGGTTGGCTAGGTTTTGATCCCTTGTAGAATCTTAAATCCCCAGAATTTTAGAGAGGAAATATCTGTCTGTGTTCCTTGTTTTTTAAAAAGTTCTTTTTTAGATCATCATTGGAGCTGTATTTTTAAAATTAGTTAATTAATTTTTAGTTGTACTGGGTCTTCACCGCTCTGCAGGCTTTTCTCTAGTTGCAGAGAGTGAGGGCTACTCTCTAGTTTAGGTGCACGGGTTTCTGATTGTGGTGGCTCCTCTTGCCATGGGACACGGGCTCAAGGGTGCATGGGCTTCAGTAATTGTGGCACCTGGGGTCAGTGGCTGCGGCTCCTGGGCTCTAGAGCAGAGGCTCAAAGGCTGTGGAACATGAACTTAGTTGTTCCTCAGCATCTGGGTTCTTCCTGGATCAGAGATCAAGCCCAGGTCTCCTGCGTTGGCAGGTAGATTCTTTACCACTGAACCATGAGAGAAGCCTTCTGTATACCTCTTTAGGGAGCTCTTTACCAAAAGGAAGGAAGTTTACATAGCAGTGGTTCTCAAGTTCTCTAGTACAAGCTCCACAACATAGCTTGTAAAAAAAAAAAATAAAACCTGGGGGTTTTATTTCTTCTAGAAAGTTCTCCATTTTCTGGTTGCCATTCATTCTACTGTTCTCAGATTAGAAATTGCTTCCTCCACTGGAATCTATGCCTATTTCTCACGCCCAGGTTGAATGTTCTTCAATGTTCTCATAGAATTGAGTGTACTAAAATGTCTTCATCTTATGTTAGATATCATTCTACATCCCCCTTGCCTGGACTTTATACTGTCCTCTATTTTTGTCTTTCACATAAGATGATATATGGCACAAATAGACACTCAGACAGAGGATGAGATGGCTGGATGGCATCACTGACTCGATGGACATGAGTCGGAGTGAACTCCGGGAGTTGGTGATGGACAGGAAGGACTGGCGTGCTACAATTCATGGGGTTGCAAAGAGTCAGACACGACTGAGTGACTGAACTGAACTGAATTGATGGGGCAGGAGCTTCAACAACTTTTGATGGTCTTTTTCTACAATAATAATTTCCTCTCACTAATGCTTTTAGGATTTTATTTTCCATCTAAGCAGAAATGCTGCTGTGAGCCCTAGGGCATAGCTGGTGCATGCGATACTCTGCATAGTGTAACAGCCTTTGTTCTCTGAGCTTAGAGCTGGTGGAGGCTCATGCTAATTATGTATGAATTTCCTTAATTTTATCATTGGGAGTGCAATGTGCATTGCCTGCTGGTTTCATAAATGATGGCCTTTTTTCATCTTACTTGCTAATAATTCAAACTATATTTTCTATAGAAAGTGAGCTAATTGAGATATTTCTTACTCAACTATTATTTTCAAAGCGGAACTTTCAACTATAACTTTGAAGGGGAAGCTATTTAAAAGTTATGTCATTTATTTTTATTCAGTCAATCTTTATTTAATATGCATGTATTGGGTTTGATCCCTGAGTCAGAAAGATACCGTGGAGAAGGAAATGGCAATCCACTCTATTATTCTTGCCTGGGAAATCCCTTGGACTGAGGAGCCTGGCAGGCTCATAAAAGAGTAGTACATGCCTTCAGACTAACCAGCCAACCAACCTTTGGGTACCTACTATGTTCTATGCACTGCAACAAGTGCAAATGATACCAAGATAAGTAAGATTCATTCCCTTCTCTGAAGGAATTTACAATGTAACTGAGGGGTACAGACACTTAAACTATTCATTGTGAAACAAACAAAACAATGACTAAAATAGAAACACTAAGAGGAATATCCCTGGATAGAGACAAAAGTGGCAATTCTGTGTCCTTGATAGTGAAGGAGGGATAACAAACCACAGGGTTTAATTAGAACACCAAGACTTGATGCTCCTGAAGTTCTGATTCTAAAGAAGTCAGATATAGGGAGTTGGTTAAAACAAGTATCGGTCGTACTCTACCCATGTAAATCAGATTAAAATTGTGAAAGCGTTCACTCAGAGTACCTGAAGAACATTATACATTTCAATGTACAGTGATGAAAGACTTATTCTCTAAAGTAATTTCTGTAATTTAGAACTGTTAGGCATTACAATGAGGAATTATGGAATAAAGTTTCCAGAGAATGACTAAAGATCCATGGTTTCCTTATTTTGAAAGGGATGGATTTAAAAAATAATGAAAAGATGGCTTGTGTCAATAGACACATTAAGCAGTGGATGGCTAATGAACCAGGAAGCAATTTTTAAATTATAAATTTAAGGCATGACAAATTTAGGCAACTGTATAAATTATGATAAAATTTTAGAGTATAAATATTCCAACTATTTATTCAGTGTTTACTTGATAACATTTCCATAAATGCCTTATTATTGTTTATCTCTTCCTCATCCCTGTTGTGATTCTTGGTAATCTTAATGTTCTTGCTCTCCCACTGATTTTGGGTTGGCCATATGACTTCCTTTGGCAATGAAATGATGGTTCCAGTATACTCATACCCCAAATTTAACAATAAATGTTTTTCAGGCACTGTAAAATCCAGAAGCTAATTATAAGATGTAATAAAACACATTAGTTGCACTTTGCTGTGGATATAACAAAGAATTTCACTATATACTGCTGTTGAAGAATTGCCTCAATCCTCTGTGGCGTAAAACAACAAACATTTATTATCTTACAGTGCCTCTGGACTTATTATCTGAGCTCAGCTTTGTTGAGTGCTTGTACGTTAAGTTCTCTCCTGATGTTTCCATCAAGCTGTCATTTGTGGTCTCATCTGAAGGCTCAAGTGGGCAAAGGTTTTTGTTTCTGTTTAACTCAATAGTGTGGTTGTTGATAGGATCAAGTTGTCAGTTGATCAGAAGTCAATTGTTTGATGGCTTGTTAGCAGGAGGCTTCTCATTTCAGGTGGCAGAATTTAGTTCCTTAACATTTGCCAAACAGAGAACTTCTTTATTCCCTTGCCTCATGGTTCTTGCCATAGTATAACTTGTCATAGTGTAACACATTGTGGACAAATGAGTGAAAGAACAAAAAAGAAGAGTTACCCAAGGTGGAGGCCATAGTTCTTTTTACAGCCTAATCTCAGAAATGAAATTCTTGTTACTCTTGCTGTATTTTACTAGGTAGAAGTAAGTAACTAAGTCTAACCCACACACAAGAGTTAGAGTGCAGGAATATCAGGAAGCGGGATGTTGGCCCCATCTTAGAGGCTGCCTCCCACAGGTGAGGTATAACTTTAAAGTCTGATATGTCCAAGACACCAGGTCTTATAAGTATGGGCAGTAAGCATTAATGAAAAATTCTTCTCTGACGTAAATGGTGGCTGTGTGATTGGCAGGTGACAACAGGGTTCTGGACATGGTTATAGAGTCTACATTCTGAAAGCTCTTTAAGAGGATATCATTATTTATCTTAAATCAACCTGACCAGTGGTTTTCAATTAGTGATCTACAAAATCCTTGGGTGTTTACAACTATTTTCAGGGTTCTCAACTTTTAGAAACATGAGGTTTATAAAATCTATTAATTTTTATGGAAAAATTTACACAGCTAAATCTAAAAAAAAGTTAAATGAATCACTGATTGAATGAATAAGTGAAACTTACTTATTTGTCTGTTAGACATGCTGATATGATGGTATAATTAGGAGTCTTTGCTCTGATATTAATCCTAGGAAGAAGGAGATTCTCCTTGATTGAAAACTAATCCTCATTACTATACACCCTCTTACAAATTGTCCACGGACTAGAATATCTAGCAATTGACACTGTATTTTTAATGCTAATTTTCTGTATGCATTTCGATAAGTTTTCTTTCAAATTATACTGACATTTTAGTTATATTTGAATGACATAATGATTTCCTATAAATTGTGAATAGATAAGTTTTACACTCAGGCCTCAGTTGTGTTTCCCCAATGATTGATGACATTGTGAAGTTAGGGTTTTACTTTCCAGAGCAAGATCAATTTTTCAACTAGAGTAACCTGCAAATGTAGTGAGTTTGGAAAAGTCTTTTCTGGTTTCCTGCTGAGATTCCATTAGCTGCATTTAGAGACTGCAATGTACACAGATGCATGATACTAGTGGAATGCTGTGTTTCTGTAGTTGCCCCAAACTATTCAGTGACATAAAGTTTGAATGAGTGTCCTGAAATGACAGCCTTTGGAGAGCCTTAAAAGCCTGGGAACAAATGGTGTAGTGTCAATTAGCATAGATATCTTCAAATCTGGGATTTTATTCTCCAGAGTAAATGTTTTACTTGGGAAACTTCCAGAAGTCCTAGGCTTCTAGTACCCACTGAATTCTCCAACTAAAAATATTCCTAAAATGTCTATGTTGAGAGGAAGTTAACTAATTCTTCATCTTTTTTTGGGGGGGTGAGGGTGGTATTCAACAATGCCAAAGCAAAATATATGTACTGCATTTCATAAAGTAGAAGGAAATTAGTATTAAACTTTATTTGCAAGTTTCAGTGTTTTAGCATGAATATTTTATTCACTTTGCCATGCTCTTTAGTGTGAATTAATTTAAAAATATTTGAAGTTGAGTCATTCAAGGGTTTTACAAGTAGCAATGATAGGAAATGTTATAATTACCATAAAAGAAAATTTAATAAGTGAAATATCAAATCTGTGTAGTCATGATAAGTGGATTTTGCATAAGTTTTTTCTCCCATCTCTTTTTAAGGCTTTCTCTCTTTGATTATTGCATCCTCATGACACTAATATGTGTTTAAAAGCAAAATAACTTATTTGATCAGTTAGTTTCCTTGTTTACATAATGACAAAATAATCCACTGATTAATTTTTTCCACAGAATTTCTGAAATCACTAGTATTCTCCATCCCATATGGCATTCACAGACTTAGAATGTTCAAAAAATTGTTCCAAAGGTGACAAAAGGAAAGTCAACTTAGTACCTCTGAGGGGAAAAATAAATCTAGTGCAAAGCATACAACAAGAAGGAAAACTTGTGAAGAAATAATGTTAAAATATCCAGAGGTGAGAGCAGAGAGAAAGTTGTATATGACCTTATCCATCCATCTGATGCAGGACTGCACAAAGTGCCACTGAGTTTTCCCACTGGACACAACTCCCATTGTGTTATCTATTAGGGAGGTGACAGACTTTCTCCTTATGCTGCCCTCGTGAGAAACCCCCAGGGTTTTAAATTTAGCCCTGGACTACTCAGTATTAGAGAAACAGACCAAGGGTTTAAACACACACACACACACACACATGCACACACACATAACACAACACATTGTATAAAACATCTTAGGATCCTAGGGCTGACAGGGACCCAGAAAGGTCATTTAATCTCCAGCTTGCCTCTGGGCGGGATTGCATTTAAACCACTGAATCTCCTTTGAAAAAGTAAACTGTATAAAATTTCTACTGTTTTAATATTTCAGATGTATATTTGGCATAATTAACCTAAAATCGGGCTTCCCCAGTAGCTCAGATGGTAAAGCATCTGCCTGCAATGCAGGAAACCCCAGTTTGATTCCTGGGTCAGGAAGTTCCCTGGGGGAAAGGATAGGTTCAGTTCAGTTCAGTTCAGTTTATTCACGCAGTCGTGTCCGACTCTTTGCGACCCCATGAATGGCAGTACGCCAGGCCTTCCTGTCCATCACCAACTCCCGGAGTTCACTCAGACTCACGTCCATTGAGTCCATGATGCCATCCAGCCATCTCATCCTCGGTCGTCCCTTTCTCCTCCTGCCCCCAATCCCTCCCAGCATCAGGGTCTTTTCCAATGAGTCAACTCTTTGCATAAGGTGGCCAAAGTACTGGAGCTTCAGCTTTAGCCTCATTCCTTCCAAAGAAATCCCAGGGCTGATCTCCCTCAGAATGGAGTGGTTGGATCTCCTTGCAGTCCAAGGGACTCTCAAGAGTCTTCTCCAACACCACAGTTCAAAAGCATCAATTCTTCTGCACTCAGCCTTCTTCACAGTCCAACTCTCACATCCATACATGACCACAGGAAAAACCATAGCCTTGACTAGATGGACCTTAGTCGGCAAAGTAATGTCTCTGCTTTTGAGTATACTATCTAGATTGGTCATAACTTTTCTTCCAAGGAGTAAGCGCCTTTTAATTTCATGGCTGCAGTCACCATCTGCAGTGATTTTNATCTCTGGTTCCTCTGCCTTTTCTAAAACCAGCTTGAACATCAGGGAGGATAGGTTACCCAATTCAATATTCTTGGTCTTCCCTGGTGGCTCAAACAGTAAAGAATCCACCTACAATCCAGGAGACCACGGTTCGATCCCTGGGTTGGGAAGATTCCCCTGGAGAAAGGTGTGGCAACCCTCTCCAATATTCTTGTGGGCTACAGACATTGGGATCGCAGAGTCTGACGTGACTGAGCCATGAACACACAGAACCTAAAATCATTAGACTATAACTTTTTTGTAAACATTAAAAAAAAATTACATTGAACAAATTTTAGGTTTAAAGCTCCATGAATTTTTACAAATAAATGCACCAGTGGGATTACAACCCAAATCAAATAAAATACCACATTATTGCATTACAGAGGCTTTTATCAATCCCTTACAATTCAGAATTTCCCCACCACCCCACAAATATACTGAATGTGTGTTTATATACCTATTAATTAGTTTTTATAATTATGTATATATATTATTATATACCTTGTTTATATACATATTAATTTGTTTTCCTATGTTTGAATTTAATAGAAAATTACATATATTGGTCTCTGTTTGGGAGTGTTTTGTTCAATATTACATAATTCCACTTTGACTAAAGAAATTTTTGGTTCTATCATATTCCATTGTATGAAAATAGTATAATTTAGCCATTCTACTGTAGATCATTTTTTTTCCATTTTATTATCAGCAAAGTTGTTTTGAGCACCCTTATGTAATTGTTTGGTCAAGCTATATATGCATTTCTGTTGGGGAAATACATAGAGAGGGATTGTTAGATCACAGTATATAAATATAATCACACACACATGATTAGCTTCAGCAGCATCAAACTGTTTTTCAATTTATACCATAATTATCAGTGTATAAGAATTTCTGTTATTTCGCAATCTTGCCACTATTGGTTTTACGAGTTATTTTAAAATCATAGCCATTCTGGCAGTGTATAAAGATATCTCATTGAAGTTCCAACTTGCACTTTCTCGGTTACTAATGCCCTGGAAGTCATTCCATGACAGTTAATTAAAGATTGAAAAAAAAGAGAGAGAGAGAGAGAAAGTAGGATTGCATGAAGATGCATTTATTGGGAAGGCCTGGAACTGATGTCACTTCTCCACATACTGTGTTGGTCAAAATTTAATTTGGCTACAGGAGTTCCATTAACAGTAAGATGTTATAATTTTGTTGATTAGATAGAAACCATAGATTTGAACACCTAGGTAGTCTCTCATACTAAAAAGTGATCTATAGAAAGGTTTCAGCAAGCAAGGCATCTCAGTATCATTATTAAATCAGCTAGAGAGAGAGAGAGAAAGTAGGATTGCATGAAGATGCATTTATTGGGAAGGCCTGGAACTGATGTCACTTCTCCACATACTGTGTTGGTCAAAATTTAATTTGGCTACAGGAGTTCCATTAACAGTAAGATGTTATAATTTTGTTGATTAGATAGAAACCATAGATTTGAACACCTAGGTAGTCTCTCATACTAAAAAGTGATCTATAGAAAGGTTTCAGCAAGCAAGGCATCTCAGTATCATTATTAAATCAGCTTATCTTGACTGTCTCTCTAATAAAATCCAAAGCCATGTCTGTGCTTACCATTTATTTCTGATTTTGATACTGTGTATATACATGTGTATATGTGTGTGTATATATATATATATGATGAATTGATACCATCTAACCTTTGTTAAATTGAATTCATCTCATATATATTTTGTTATATTGATTTCTCAGTTTTTTTTTTATAGAATCTCAGAGTTGAAAAAGACCACAGAGGTCATCTGGTACAATCCTCATCCAATGCATAAATCCCCTCCAGCTGGTTACACTCATTTTTAATTCCAAAGCTATTCTCCAAGCTTCTAGTCATTTCATCAGCAAACTTAATTAACAGGGACTCTATTGACTCACGAGGCCAGCTTAACAAAATTAATAAATATATAATTTGGCTGACTGCACAGTGAGGTGAACGATTTGGGAGTAATGTGCATTACTTCCATGCCTGTAATGCCTTTCATAACGTTATCAAGCAATATTAGATAATCCTAAATTCACTTTACTGTGAGAAAAATTTATCTAGTTACAATAGCATGCTGTGGGGAGATCAAAAATATTGTGCTTATAAGTAAAAAGTGCTAGATGGGCAAATTAACATTTCAGATGAACTAGATGAAGCAAATATCTTTTAAATCAGTAACTTTATTAAATTTTTCTTGAAGAATATACCATTTTTGAAAGTTACCATGACTGGATCAAGCTGCAAATCTGAGGTGCCACAGCTTGTATACACTGCAACATGAAAAATATTTCCTGGGCTTGTGCAGTTCACAAACATTTGATCCTAACCAGTATGTTCAGGTATAAAACTCAACAAAGAGTAAAATTGAATTTGTATTATATAAAATTTCAAATTTAATTATGGTAACAAAGATGCCATTGAAAATACTTGACATCTACTTATTAGGCAAATGGGGTAACTTTATTTCATATTGATGAAAGTGTTTCCTTTTTCATTAGCATTACGAGTTTTCATAGGTCATACCATATCCAGTGAAGATGTCTGATTGATCAATTGAGTGTAAAAACTTGTTTCTCTACAGAGGCACAATAAAATCCACACTGTGATGGACAATGCTGCTGCTGTCATTTCAGTCGTGTCGGACTCTGTGTGACCCCTAGATGGCAGCCCACCATGCCCCCCTGTCCCTGGGATTCTCCAGGCAAGAACACTGAAGTGGGTTGCCATTTCCTTCTCCAATACATGAAAGTGAAAAGTGAAAGCGAAGTCGCTCAGTTGTGTCTGACTCTTAGCGACCCCATGGACTGCAGCCCACCAGGCTCCTCCATCCATGGGACCCTCCAGGCAGGAGTACTGGAGTGGGATATAGCTATCATAAATTACCTAAGATGCAGATTATAATAATGAAAAAATATTTTATCAACTTTGAAGTTTCTTATTGGTAGAGTGAATTTTTGATGGATTCAAAATGACTTTTGCAGACACAAAAGATTATTCAGAGGTCAAATTTAATTTTTAAAATATATATTTCATCTTAAAGAAGCTAGATCTTAAAAATTTAAACTTACTTTACAACTATTTCTATTCTGTTTGGAAGTCTAGCAAATGTGAGCAATCACTTATAAGATTTGTTATTAATACGTAGTCTCCTTCCTAAACTTGAAAAATTAAGAATTATTATAAAAATTATAATTACAAACTTTTACAATATTAAACTTCTTCTTTATGTACTTTAGTTCCCTATAGATAAATCTTCTAATCCATTACAATTAATTTAAGAGAGTCTCCGCATGGACCATTTTTATATGGTAACTTTCTTAGATAATGAATAGTACTTATTGGCCAGAGATTTAAACCAGGAATACAACTTGAAGAAGTTCAGAACCAGAGGGGCTTGCTTGTTTGTTTGTAATATCCCTTTGACAGCTCTAATGAAACTCTTCTTACGAAATTTACAGAGAATACTGACTCAGTTCAGTTCAGTCGCTCAGTCGTGTCTGACTCTTTGTGACCCCATGAATCATAGCACGCCAGGCCTCCCTGTCCATCACCAACTCCCGGAGCTCACTCAGACTCACGTCCATTGAGTCAGTGCTGCCATCCAGCCATCTCATCCTCTGTCGTCCCCTTCTCCTCCTGCCCCCAATCCCTCCCAGCATCAGAGTCTTTTCCAATGAGTCAACTCTTCACATGAGGTGGCCAAAGTACTGGAGCTTCAGCTTTAGCATCATTTCTTCCAAAGAAATCCCAGGGTTGATCTCCTTCAGAATGGACTGGTTGGATCTCCTTGCAGTCCAAGGGACTCTCAAGAGTCTTCTCCAACACCACAGTTCAAAAGCATCAATTCTTAGGTAGCACAAAAAGGAACGTTTGTGCCTTATTGTTGCCAAAATTCAGATTAGAGTCTGTAATCTTACTCAAGGTGATCATGCCACTGGTTTCATATAACTAGTGAATTTTCTAAAGTATTCAGCTCTAAATGCTGTATGTATTTTCTTTTTTATCTGTTAGACTCTTTCCCAAGGTAATAAAACAGTATCTTACGTGCTCAGTGTCTCAGTCATGCTCATACTCTTTTGCGATCCCCTGGACTATAGCCCGTCAGGCTCCTCTGTCCATGGGATTTCCCAGGCAGGAATACTGGAGCAGGTTGCCATTTCCTTCTCTAGAGGATCTTCCCAGCCCAGGGACTGAACCGTGTCTCTTTGGTCTCCTATGCTGCAGGAGGATTCTTTACTGATGAGCCATCAAAGAAGTAAACAGTGCCTTGTGTGTGTGCTTAGTTGCTCAATCCTGTCCAACTCTTTGAGACCCCATGGATTGTAGCTCACCAGGCTCTTCTGTCTATGGAATTCTCCAGGCAGGAGGAATACTGGAGTCTGTAGCCATTCCCTTCTTCAGTGGATCTTCCCAGCCCAGGAATGGAACCCAGGTCTCCCATACTGCAGGCGGATTCTTTACTGTCTGAGCCACCAGGGAAGCCCAAACCGTATCTTACTGAATTTTAAATATTTTTTAATTGATATACCTGTGCCTTATAGTCCCAGCTTTTAAAGTCATTATACTGAACCATAAGATTAAACATTTTGAATTAATTTTACATATATATGATCTACTAATTTCTTATTGTATGCCTAAGGTTAGAGTAAGGTAGATTAGAGAGTAATGATAGAGAAATGAAGTCACTCTTGGTCATAAAAACCTCCCAGTTATTATTCTTGGATTCCCTGGTATTTCATCTCTCTTATTGCTCCAGGTATATATTCCAGCCAGAGAGGCAATGGCACCCCACTCCAGTACTCTTGCCTGGAAAATCCCATGGACGGAGGAGCCTGGTAGGCTGCAGTCATGGGGTCACTAAGAGTCAGACATGACTGAGTGACATCACTTTCACTTTTCACTTTCATGCATTGGAGAAGGAAATGGCAACCCACTCCAGTGTTCTTGCCTGGAGCATCCCAGGGATGGGGGAGCCTGGTGGGCTGCCATCTATGGGGTCACACAGAGTGGGACATGACTAGTAGTATAAGTTTTATATCCTGGTAGCTTAGTGGTAAAGAATCTGCCTGCAATGGGGATCCCTAAATTGAGAAGATCCCCTGGGTCAGGAAGATCCGCTGGAGAAGGAATGACAACCCACTCCAGTATTCTTGCTTGGGAAATCCTACAGACCGAGGAGCCTGGGTGGGCTGCAGTCCATGGGATCACAGGAGTTGAACGTTACTTAGTGACTAAAGGACAACAAAAAGTAGTAGCCAGAACACATCCACAAAGTATACTCAAACCCTCCCTATTTTTTCAGGGAAAGCATCATACCAAAGCTCAGTCTGAGGGATTTCCTCGCAGTCCACTGGTTAAGAATTTGCTTTCCAATGCAGATGGTGTGGGTTTGATCCCTAGTCAGGGAGCTAAGATTCCATATGCCTTGTGAACAAAAAACATTAAAGAAAAGAAGAAGAAGAAGCAATATTGTAACAAATTCAAAAGAATTTTGAAATGGTTCACATCAAATAAAAGTCTTAAACACACACACAGAAAGAAAACAGAATTTAGCTTGAGTAGAGACCTGCAAATAGAACAAGGGAATGTATTCCATGCAGCTGCAGTAACCTGGATTCATCTAAAAACAGACTTCAGAGTACCTGCAATCTTGCATTTCAAACTAGAGTACTTCCAGATGACAAATCATACAAGCATGTCAATGAGTTTCCATAGCTCTAGGACAACCAAAACACATTTCAGTTCAATGCCAAATTTTCCTGAATATTAAGAGGCAAATAGTTTTGAGTGTGTACACTTTGAAAGGTATTTTAATTGCATGCCAACCAATATGCAAAATCAGTAGAATCCCACTTACTGTGTCAGCCAATTTCATAGATATGATTTGACAGTGAGTTCTTTTATAATACTAGAAATTCTATGGGACAGTTGTATCAGTGTGAATAGAGTATACTGTTTTAGAATAAGCAACACATAGTAATTATGGCGTTATTTGAATTGAATTGATGCTGAATTGGCACTTTTAGATTGGATGCTGGAGAAGACTCTTAAGAGTCCCTTGGACTGCATAGAGATCAAACTAGTCAATCCTAAAGGAAATCAACCCGAATATTAATTGGAAGGACTGATGCTGGAGCTGAAGCTCCAATACTTAGGCCACTTGATGCAAAGAGCCAACTCATTGGGAAAGACCCTGATGCAGTGATGGACTGAAGGCAGGAGGAGAAGGGAGTGACAGAGGAGAAGATGGTTGGATAACATCACTGACTCCATGGACATGAGTTTGAGCAGACTCTGGGAGTTGGTGATGGACAGGGAAGCCTGGCGTGCTGCAGTCCATGGGGTCACAAAGAGTTGGACATGACTGAGCGACTGAACAACAACAACAAATGGGATGGAATAGCTATAATAACTGCTCATGGAGCTATCATATTGCAAGACTATTTTTTAAAATTTTATCACCTTTTAGACCAGTATAATTTTTATTTTTATTTCAATTACTTAGAGAAAATCTTGATTCTCAAGTTATCTACTCATTTTCTGTTGCAATTACTGTAGATCAGATCATTTGTTTACTATTGTATTGCTTAGTTCCACTTTCTCAGTGAAAATTCCAATTAGTCCAAGGTTGTGATTTAGTTGCATCCATAGTTTACCATTTTCAGTTCAGTTCAGTTCAGTTCAGTTCAGTCGCTCAGTCGTGTCTGACTCTTTGTGACCCCATGAATCGTAGCACGCCAGGCCTCCGTGT
>SJXQ01008437.1:93452-128984 GCA_006408695.1 Aepyceros melampus
GGATCTTGCTTCTATCACCAGTCACATCCATAACTGGGGATTGTTTTTGCTTTGGCTCTATCCCTTCATTCTTTCTGGAGTTATTTCTCCACTGATCTCCAGTAGCATATTGGGCACCTATTGACCTGGGGAGTTTCTCTTTTGCTATCCTATCATTTTGCCTTTTCATACTGTTCATGGGGTTCTCAAGGCAAGAATACTGAAGTGGCTTGCCATTCCCTTCTTCAGTGGACCACATTCTGTCAGACCTCTCCACCATGACCCTCCCATCTTGGGTTGCCCTGCAGGCATGGCTTGGTTTCATTGAGTCAGACAAGGGTGTGGTCCTAGTGTGATTAGATTGACTAGTTTTCTGTGAGTATGGTTTCAGTGTGTCTGCCCTCTGATGCCCTCTTGCAACACCCACCATCTTATTTGGGTTTCACTTACCTTGAGCGTGGGGTATCTCTTCACGACTGCTCCAGCAGAGCCACTGCACCTTACCTTTGACGAGGGGTATCTCCTCACCGCCACCATTCCCGACCCATTAGTTGCAGCACGTGGGATCTACTTCCCTGACTAGGGATAGAATCCAGGCCCTCTGCATTAGAAATGTGGAGTTTGGGCAACTGGCCCACCAAGAAAGTCCCATCTGCTAACCTTAAAAAAGAAAAAACCCTTATAGCCATAAAAGACGAGACACTGCTACTTCACTTCGGAGCTCTCTGACCCAGAGACCCTTTACCTTGCTGCTGACCAACATTGCCCAGACTCACAGCCTTCTTTAGGATATCCCCTTCTTCCCCAGGAGAACCCCCTCCCCTATTCCCTTTCTGGATGATGGCCTTGTGCCCCTGAAAAGTCCCTTCTTGGGAAAGACTTCCTCTCTCCTGCAACTCTGGCCAATAAGTTGGTCATGTGTTGCTGCTTTTCATAGCCATGTTTCTTCCTTTATCAACCCCAAATCCTGAAATTGGCTTCCCAGGTGGCGCTAGTGGTAAAGGACCCACTGCCAATGCAGGAGACGTAAGAGATGTGGGTTTAGTCCCTGGCTCAGGAAGATCCCTTGGAGGAGAGTATGGCAGCCACTCCAGAATTCTTGCCTGGAGAATTCCATGGAGAGAGGAGAGTGGTGGGCTACAATCCATAGGGTTACACAGAGTCAGACATGACTGATCGACTAACACACACACTTCTTATCCTAAAACTCATTGCCAAACACAAAGTCACCTAGATTGTCTCCTACATTATCTTCTAGAAGTCTATAAGTTTGCATTTAAATTTAAGTATATGATCTACTTTGAGTTAACCTTTGTAAAGCTTGTAGGTAGGCTCTGGGTGTAGACCAATTTTTGTACATCAATGTTCAGTTGTTCTAGCACTATTTGTTTAAAAAGACCACCCTTTCTGCATGAAATTGTGTCTACATCTTTGTGAAATATCAGTTGACAGTGTGGGTGCTTTTTCTGGGCTCTATCTTCTGTTCCATTTCACAAATACCATACTGCCTTGGTTATTGTGGGGTTTCCCAGGTGGCTCAGTGGTAAAGAATCTGCCTGCCATTGCAGGAGACGAAAGAGACTCAGGTTCAATCCCGGGGTTGGAAAGATCCCCTGGAGAAGAGATAGCCACTCACTCCAGTATCTTGCCTTGGAAATCCCATGGACAGAGAAACCTGGCAGGAGTGGAGGGAGAGTTGGACACAACTGAGCGCACACGAGCCTGAGCTTGGTCATGGTAGCTTTATAGTAAGTCTTGAAGTCCAGTAGCGTCAAAGCTGTGGCTTTGCTCTTTAGTGTTTTGTTGGTTCTTCTGGATCTCTTGTCTCTCCGTATAAACTTTGCAATCAGTTTGTCAACATCCACAAAATAACTTTTGGGGATTGAAGTACACTTCTATCAGTATCTCTCATTATATTGTTTACCAACCAATCACTCTAGTTAAATATAATAGTTTTCCAGTTAATTTTCAGGTTTTCCTCTTTCCTTTCTAATAGTAATATCTCTTTATTTTTCCCCCAATTTCTCTGTATTGGTTAGCTCTCCTGAAACAGTATTAATTAACAATTGCATTTGTAGTCATCCTTACTTTATTTTTCTATTTGATAATAAGGTGTTGATTGTTTTACCTTTAAGTTTGACTTGACTGTTGCTTTTATACAGATTTTTAAAATCCTACTTTGTAGGTAAGTCTTTCAAAGCTTTTTCTTGACCTTGTCTAATTGATGTTGTCTCTTATCGAGTCTTACTTCTGCATCCCTCAAAAAGAGTGATTTATTTACCTTGTCATGTTAATACAATCATATATGTCAACCTATTTTTCAATCGTGAACTCCCCTTGAATTCCTGAGTTAAGCCTTTCTTGAATTTATCTGGGGAATTCTTATTTTATTATATCCAGGACTTAACTTGCTAATGTTTTAATATTTTTACACTTGTATTCATAAGTAAAATTGGATATGATTTTATTTTTTAAAAAGTAATGTTTGTTTTTCTCTATACTCTCCAGAACTTAAACAACATATGAATTATCTCTTTCTTGACAGTTTAAAAAATGCTATCTATAAAACTGTCTGGGCTTGATGCTTTTGTAGAGTCATTCTCTGATAAAACTCTTCCAATTATTCTCTTGGGCTTCTATTCAGGATTTTAAAACATGGGTTGGTATTCAACTTTGGGCATTTGTATTTTCTGAAAAGATTACCCATTTCAATGTTATTTTCAGATGTTTAAATATGGAATTGAATATAGATTTGTCATAGCTAAGAAAATCACCTAAGAACTGTTTTATATCTCTTTCTATTGTATGTTATCTCTCTTTTCTTGATCAGATTTCTCAAGAACCAGGTTTTTGCACTTGTTTTATGTAAACTAAATTTTATTATTTTCTCTTTTTGTATTCATCATCAATTCTTTCTTCCTGTTTAACTAGATTCTTATTTCATTTATTTTGGAATATTAAGTTAAATGCTCTGTTTACTAACATTAATTAGTTTGTAGAAAAGCCCTGAAAGTTATAAAATGTCTTCTAATACAACTCATCCATAGTACTTGATTTTTCATGTACAGCATTCTCATTGTCATCAATTTTTTTAAAGCACATGAAGGAAGTGCATTCTTTGTAGACAATTTAGAAGAGTAAAAGTAAAAAACAAATCACTCATACTTCCACTTGATATAATATCTGTTATTTAGGTTTGACAACAAGATTTGTTTAAATGCTTATATGTCAAACCTGTAATGAACAAGGTTAAGAGGGCCAACTGGGAGAAAATGTCTGCAAGGAAGTTTAATATTCTTCTTGTGAAATCAGCTTTTGTAAAGTTTTAAGAAAATATGAAAAAAAAAAAAGTAAACATGGAAGGGTATGCAAGGGTGTCTCATCAGGCCCCTCAAAAGAGATAAAGTTGTATTGATCTAAAACACATTTTAAAAAATCAATTTCATCTAGTAAACAAAGAAGTGCAAATTAAAACCACAGAAAAAATTCTTTTGCTTATAAACTGGCAAATTTTCCTCTTCAGTTTTATAATCTCAAAGTTGACAGAGTGATGAGGAAAATTAACTCTCTCATCATCTTTTGGCAAAAACTGAAATAAGTTAAAAAAAACTTAAAAATGGATATATCCTGAAAAAAAAAAAAAACATAAATACCAATGTGCCAAAGATTTAACTACAAAGATCTTTAGTGCAACTGGAAATCATTTACAACCTGAATGCTAAACAAATGGGGATAGGCTGAATTAAATTATGGTAAATTAATTATGGTGAAGTAAATTAATTTTATAGCCATTAAAAATGAGATTACAGATAATATTTATGGAAAGGGAAGGACTGTCATAAAATATTGCTATGTAAAATGCAGGTTATAGTTATATTTATTGCATGATCTCATTTTGGAAATATGAAGATAGGTGATATACAATTTTATCATATATTGATATATATGGTATGTATCATATATACAAATTTATCATATATCAATATTTAAGTTTGTATATCCACAACCACAGGCTTTCCAGATGGCACCTGTGGTAAAGAACCTGCTTGCCAATGTAGGAGATGTTAGAGACCTCGGTTTGATCCCTGGGTCAGGAAGATTCCCTGGAGGAGGGCACGGCAGCCCACTCCAGTATTCTTGCCTGGAGAATCCCTTAGACAGAGGAGCCTGGCGGGCTACAGTCCAGAATTGGACACAGCTGAGTGACTTAGCTCCCATGCACACATCCACAACCACAGTCAAAATACTGAAGCTTCACCGCAAAGATCCCTCATGCGACTCTTTCACGACAACACCCACCTCCCTCCTGCCACTCCTCAGATGCACCCTGAAAACTGCTTCTCTGTTCTACATTCCAAAATTTTGTCATCTCAAAAATGTTCCATAAATGGAATCATACAGCATGTAACCTTTTGGATTGATTTCTTTTTTCCTCTCAGCATGATTCCTGGGAGATTTTCCTAGTTTCTGTGTATATCAATAGTTCATTCCTATTACTGTTGGGTAGTATTTCATGGTACGGAGGTACCATGCTTTGTTTAAAAATTTACCTGTTGAGGACAACTGGGTGGATTCCAGTTTGGGGCCATGGTGACGAAGGTGCTTGAATGTTTGTTGTACATATTATTTGGATAGACATAATTTTTCATTTCTCTGGGATAAATGCCCAAGACTGTCATTGCTGGGTCATATGGTACTTGCATTTTTAGTTTTGTGAGAAACAGCCAAACTCTTTTTTCAGATTAGCTGTACCACTGTCCATTCCCACCAGCAATGTGATGATCTTGCTGCTCCATACTCTCAGAAGCATTTGATATTGTTGCTATTTTTTATTTTAGCCATTCTGAGAGTATGCAGTGATAGCTCATTGCTGTCTTTTTTTCTTCTTCCATTTTTATTGTGATGTCAACACCAGAGCTATGTAAGTAAAAGGTATACTGCATAATGATTTGACTTACACACATCATTCAGTGATTACCACAATAAGCTTAGTGGACATACATCACTCAGATAGATATAAAATTAAAGAAATAGAATTTCTTTCCCTTGTGATGAGAGCTCTTATAATTTACTCTGTTAATGACTTTCATATACATCACATAGCACTGTTAGTTGTATTCATCATGTTGTGTGTTAACATCTTTATACTTATTTATTTTATAACTGGAACTTTGCACCTTTTGACCACCTTCATCCAATTACCCTTCCCACTGCCCCCCAATTCTGGTAGCCACAAATCTGATCTCTGTTTCTATGAGTTTTTTGAAGTATATTTGTTCTACAACACTAAGATTGTCCCTGTTACACAACATAGTGATTTGATACTTCTATAAGTTTCAAAATCATTACCATGCTGCTTACCATTCATTGTCTTAATTTGCATTTTGTGTTGTCTACTAATGTTGGACATCATTTCATTCATCTATCCTCTTTAGCCTTCATGAGTTTTGCCCATTTTCTAATTGGGTATTTTTGTTTGTTGATTTTGAAAATTCACAACTTAGCAACAGAACAGCAACAAGTTTGCAAATATTTTCTCCCAAGATGTATCTAGTCTTTTCAGGCTCTTCACAAGGCTCTGCATGGCAAATGTTTTAAATTTTGATGAAGTCTAATCTATCAATTTTCCTCTTATGGATCATGCCTTTTGTGTCAAGTTTAAGAACATTTTGCTTAGTCTTAGATCCCAAGGATTTTCTTTTATTTCTGAGTTTCACAGTTTATATTTACCTTTTGTCCCTGATCCAGTTGAATGAATTTTTGTATAAGGTGTGAGGTTTAGGTTGGCATTCATGCTGTTTGCTTTTAGGTGTTTAATTGTTCCTGCATCATTTGTTGAAAAGGCTATCCTTTCTCCACTGAACTGTTTTGGATTGAAGTCAAAAATTAGGTGAGCATGTTTATGTGGTCTGGGCTTTACCTGTGGTTCAGTGGTAAAGAATCTGCCTGTAATGTAGGAGACTGAGGCAGAAGATATGAGTTTGATCCCTCGGTCAGGAAGAACACCTGGAGAAAGGAAATGGCAACCCACTCCAGTATTCTTCCCTAGAAAATCCCAATCCATGGGGTTGCAAAAGAGTCAGACGTGACTGGACAACTGAACAACAGCAAATGTGGTCTGGATTCTGGATTTCCATTCTGCTCCACTCGTCCCTGTGTCCTTCTCTATACAGATATCAGTGTCTTGATATTAAGAGTAATTAATATTAAGAGTATTAAGAGTTAACTTTAATGTTGGACAGAGAAATTCCTGTACTTTGTTCTTTTTAAAGATTGCTTTAGCTATTCTATGGCCTGCATCTTTCCATATAAATTTTAAAATATGCTTATTTATAGGCAACAAAAAAACCTTGCTGGAATTTTGATAGAATTTGCATTAAACATGTAGACAGTTTGGGGATAATTGACATCTTTACTATGTTCATTCTTGAACCCAATATGCCTTTCCATTTTTGAGGCTCTTCTTTTGATTTCTTTCATTAGAATTTTGTGTATATATAGTAATATACTATATATATTATACCTGGGCTTCCCTTCCACCTGCAATTTGGGAAACCTGGGTTTGATCCCTGGGTTGGGAAGATCCCCTGAAGAAGGAATGGCCACCCACTCCAGTATTCTGGCCTGGAGAATTCCATGGACTGTGTCCATGGGGTTGCAAAGAGTTGGACATGACTGAGTAACTTTCACTTCACTTCATAGTATATCTGTGTTCATGTTCAGTCGTGTCTGACTCTTTGCAATCCTATGGACTGTAGCCCACCAGGCTCCTCTGTACATGGGATTTTCCAGGGAAGAATACTGGAGTTGATTGCTATTTCTTCATCCAGGGGATCTTCCCGACCCAGGGATTGAACCTGCATCTCCTGTGTCTCCTTCCTTGTCAGGTGGATTCTTTACTGACGAGCCACTAGGGAAGCCCATATATAGTATACACAAAATAATAATTTTGGGTATATACATGCAAGGAGACCCAGGTTCAATCCCTGGGTTGGGAAGATCCCCTGGAGAAGGAAATGGCAACCCACTCCAGTATTCCTGCCTGGAAAATTCCATGGATGGAGGAGCCTGGTGGGCTATAGTCCATGGGGTTGCAAAGAGTGGGACACGACTGAGAAATTTCACTTTCACTTTCACATATGTATAGTATGTATACAATTATATAATGTCTATTAATTATGTTCTATATTGATATATTAATAATATAATTCTTCTTTCAGATTCCTTTTCACTATAGGTTATTACAAGATATTGAATATAGTTCCCTGTGCTGTACAGTAGGCCCTTGTTGGTTATCTATTTTATATATAGTAAAATATATCTATTATATATATATATTTTTATATATAGTGAAGGAAATGGAAACCCACTCCAGTGTTCTTGCCTAGAGAAAACCAGGGACAGGGGAGCCTGGTGGGCTGCCATCTATGGGGTCACACAGAGTTGGACACAACTGAAGTGACTTGGCAGCAGCAGCAGTGTGTATATGTGAATCCCAAACTCCTAATATATCTCTCTTTCCCCCAACTTCCCTGCTATCCTCTTTGGTAATCATAAGTTTTCTATGTCTGTGAGTTTGTTTCTGTTTTGTAAATAAGTCCATCTGTATCATTCTTATTAGTACCACACAAAGGATGTCATATATTTATCTTTATCCATCTGGTTTACTTAATTTAGAATGATGGTTTCACTAGGTTAATCCACGTTGCTGCATGCTGAATCAGTATCTGTGCATTATCATGTCAAATAATTCTAAATAATCTGAGAAAATTAATACAGTGTTCAGTGCAGTTCAGTCGCTCAATTGTGTCCGATTCTTTGCAACCCTATGAACCGCACGCAGCACGCCAGGCCTCCCTGTCCATCACCAACTCCTGGAGCCTACCCAAACTCATGTCCATTGAGTTGGTGATGATATCCAACCATCTCATCCTCTGTTGTCCCCTTCCCCTCCTGCCTTCAATCTTTCCCAGCATCAGGGTCTTTTCAAATGAGTCAGCTCTTCGCATCAGGTGGCCAAAGTTTTGGAACTTCAGCTTCAACCTCAGTCCTTCCAATGAACATTCAGAACTGATTTCCTTTAGAGTGGACTTGTTTGAGCTCCTTGCAGTCCAAGGGACTCTCAAGAGTCTTCTCCAGCACCACAGTTCAAAAGCATCAATTCTTTGGCACTCAGCTTTCTTTATAGTCCAACTCTCACATCCATACATGACTACTGGAAAAACCATAGTCTTGACCAGATGGACCTTTGTTGACAAAGTAATGTGTCTCCTTTTTAATATGCTGTCTGGGTTGGTCATAACTTTCCTTCCAAGGAGTAAGACTCTTTTTATTTCATGGCTGCAATCACCACCTGCAGTGATTTTGGAGCCCCCAAAATAAAGTCAGCCACTGTTTCCACCATTTTCCCTGTTTCACCATCTATTTGCCATGAAGTGATGGGACTGGATGCCATGATCTTAGTTTTCTGAATGTTGAGCTTTAATACAGTGTAGAGATAGGTATTAATTTAACGTGATTAATTCTCCATATGTTTAGGTACCCCTATGGCTTGTACTGGTTTGAGAAGCAAACAAACCTATGAATTACATAGAAGAAAAGCATTTTTCTCTTATAGTGATGGCATCTGAAGTTTCCTTCCCATGAACACAAGAAACATTATGATAAACATCAATATAAACATGTGTGTCCTCTAAAAACAATATGTTTAAAACAACTTGCATAATTTCTATAATGTTTTAGACTAAAAAATTTCATTGTTGAAATCACATCCACTTGCTAAAAATACACAAACCAATGATGTGATACTGTATCAGGCTCCCTTCACCCTCTCAACTGAAATTTACAACAGGAATTAATCGTAGATGACTTCAACTCATGACTGTGTAATTTATCCCAGGCCTGAGGTTTCAGAAACAAAGCCTCTCCATCTGTCTCGGTCTTCAGCTCTCACATGAGGAGCCCATTTATCAGCCTTCTTTATTGATTTTTTATTTGTAGAAGTGATGCAAAATGTACTAGACATCCAAATAAATTGCTGATCATCGCCTTCTTTGCATGGTTCTGAATCTTCAAAAGCTCTATACATATATGGCATGTATCATTCTGTTATATATGAATAATAATACTAGCAAGCGCTCATCACTTAATATATATGTGCACAAACATATATCTACAGTCTAACTGGCTTTTTGAGGTTTAGAAATGAGAATTCTATCAACAGGCTCTTTTTGATGTTCCTAAAGGGATCATTTAGTTTATATCTGTTATTATTACACCATATAACTGTAGTTATGTATAGACTGTCAAGTTGTTTTGTATTTGTGTCTATTACAAAGTTTGTCATTTTATATTCCTGGTCTTGTTTCACTCCTTTCACGACACTGCTTTATAAAGTATCTTCATTTTGCAGCTGTGCAACGTGAAGAGAGGTGTTGAACTTATTTTTTTGTAAAGTCAAGTCGTTATCCTCTAGCAGCCCTGAGACCAGAATATAGATCTTCTGGCTCTAAGCTCTTTGCGGTAAACATCAATCCCTCTGTGGCCAAAGTCCAAACACAGAATGAACGAAAACACCGAGCAGTGTACAAAAGGAGTTATTTTGAGCTGCATCTAGAGGTGTCATCCATTCCCAGGAAACACTGATAATTACCAACTCGGTGCTATTTACTGATGTGTGTCTTGTCTGTGACTAAACACTACTCAGCCTATGCTGATTAATTCTGATATGAATCAGATAAATGCATCAGTGGCTAAAATTCATACTTTAATCATCCCTCTGTAAGCAGTCTCTTACCCTATATATCCCATATCCTGAGATTATTTGTAGTTATTTCTTAAACGTGATTCATAGAATTACAATTTATAAATTGCCAAAAGTGCACAGAATATCATTACACTGAAAATGATGCTAGACTCACTGCATGCTCAGTCGCTCAGTCACATCCAACTCTGACCCCATGGACTGCAGCCCACCAGGCTCCTCTGTCCATGGGATTTTCCAGGCAACAATAATGGAGTGGGTTGACATTGCTTACTCTAGTTAGACTCACTAGACATCAATTAATTTAATATCTATTTGGGATCTTATGTAAAACAGGAAACTAAATTTAGGACTCAGTTCTTTGCATGCTCATGGATTTAAATGGCAAATGCATCTTTACTTTATACAAACAATATAATTTTCTTTGTTTATCCAATATGCTTCTTTATTCTTTTTATCATAAAAATTGCCTCCTCACATGGTTTTAAAATAATTGAATCCATTTGTTTCATTTTCCCTGATGTATTAGTATTTTCTTGCATGGCGTTTTAGGAAATATATGACCTAGAAAGCAGACTAATTCTTGTCACAGCTGTGACCTTACTGAGGCAGAAAATTTGGCATTTATATAAAATGAACCCATCTCTAATGCTTTGTTCGCCTTTCCAGAATCCCCTTTGTTTAATCACTGTTTGTAGTCTCTAAAAAGGACCTGCTTTCACGAGTAAGTGGATAGGAATGAGGAGATGCCAATATGCAAATAAAATGATGATATAAAAGAAAATGGATTTTTGCCCCCTCCAGCTGAAGTCTGTGCAGGTTGTCCTGATTGTCACTGATAGCTGTATGAGTCAGTCTCTAATTCGTGAATTACCATCCTTACCCCCTCCCACACCAGACTTGCCCTGCTACACGTTTCCATGGTCCGACTTCCCCAGCATCATGCATTATTGTTGTTGCTTCTTGTATCTTCTGTATTCTCTGATAGATGTATGGGTCAGGGACAGGGACTGCCTTGCTTTCTTGTCACACCAGCATCCAGAACATTGCTGATACAGAGAGTCCTTAACAAATGTTTCTTCAATAGAAGAATTGTTAAAAATAGATTCTAAGTCAGTAAAACACAGAAAGACAAAGATCATACGACACCTTTCATATGTGGAATCTAAAATATGACACAAATGACTTATGTATGAAAAAGAAAGACTCACAGACAGAGAACAGACCTGTGATTGTCAGGGGGAAGAAGGGGTGGGAGAGGCATGGATTAGGAATTTGGGATTAGCAGATGCAGACTAATATATAGCATGGATAAGCAAAGTCTTACTGTGTGGCACAGGGAACTATTTTCAGTATCCTATTACAAACCATAATGGGGAAGAATATGAAAGAGAATGTATATGCATGTATATGTATAACTGAATGTATATGTATAACTGAATCACTCTGCTATACAGCAGAAATTAACACAACATTGTAAATCAACTATACTTCAATAAAAATAAGTTAAAAAAATAGTTTCAACTCTGAGCTCATTCCCAATTCCTATAATTCTTTAAAAAATTTTTATTGAGGTATAGTTGATTTACAATGTCATGTAATTTTCAGGGGTAAAACACAGAGATTCAGCTTATAATTCTTTTTTAGAAACAGTTTTCCTGATGTATAATTCATATACCAAAACAAGCACATATTTAATATACAGTGTGATGAGTTCAGACATATGCACACACCTGGGAAACTGTCACCAGAATCAAGCCAATGAACATATTATCATCACCTCTGAATGTTTCATCCTGCCCTGGCTGTTTTTTTTTTTTTTTTTTGGAGTGGTAAGTATATCACAGAAAATTCAAAGCCAAATTTTAATATGTTACCCTTCATTGTTACATTCTTTAACTACTTGTCATTGTCTCTTCTTGCCCATCTTCATTCCTCTTACAAAAGTGTACAAAGTCAACCATACTTGAAATAAAATTAATGGAGAAAAATAAAAATTAAAAAAATTGAATAAATACAGGGAAAACACTGACTAGAGTAGCCTTCTATTATTCTACAAAAAATAATAGGAATAAGCTCTGATATTCATATTTTCATCATTTACCTGGTTACTCTTGAGTGACAGTTCTGGAGAAAGGAGGAGGTAGAAATTGAATAAACATAGCAAGATCGTGATGTTTGCTTGATTAACTTAAAACTTATTCTGGACATCAACAGAAACTGTGTCTTAAACTAGTGCCTGTTTAGTCTTGGTCTTCTCAACATAACAGCAGGTATTCCACATTATGGCAAGGGGTTCTTTATCTCATGAGATGGGATGGCTAAGAAGAGGAGGAGAGAACTCTTCAGGGTCTGGGGTTCTTGCAAAAAGTCCTCTCTTTGGCAGTACTGCTGGGAGAGGAAAGAGCTTATTAGAGGAGAGAGCACATGCTAAAATTGAAAGAGTAAGCAAAAGCTGAAATCTAGGCAGCTGTATCATGGCCAAAATTCCAGTAGGAAATCCAGACAGCAACCAAGTTGAATGACTTTAAAGTAAGCCACTGAGATGAGAGTATTAAAGTAGGAGTCTGGGGCTTCTGAGGTGCTCTATGGTAAAGAATCCACCTGCCAATGCAGGAGACTCAGGTTCAGTCCCTGGGTCTGGAAGATCCCCAGGAGAAGGAAATAGCAACTCACTCCAGTATTCTTTCCTGGGCAATCCCATGGATAAAAGGAGCCTAGTGGACTACAGTCCATGTGGTCTCAAAGAACTGGACACAACGACTAAACAGCTAGGGGTAAAGAGATAAAAGCAAATACAGCCGAACCAGGCTGGCAGTTGATGAAATGGGATCCAAGGGTGATGGAGTCTTTCTCTGATGAGCCATCCCAGCCATGGGGCAGGAGTGCTGGTACTTGTTTTAGGGTAGGAGTGGGGCCAGATGGGATGTACTCCTTCCAGGCTTGTGGTCTCTGAGTAGTATTTTGCTTATGTCTCTGTAGTCCTCTGCACAGCACTCCATCACTCCACCAGCAAGGGTATCTCATACCTTCTTTACAGACATCACCAGTCATGCCATGTCCTTGTCCAGCCTCATGAGATGTTATCAGCCTTGGACTCTGAATTCCACTCAGCCAACTGGACTGTGAGATCAACACAGATGTGTTTTGGTTTTGGGTTGTTTTGTTTTATTGTTTTTATTTTAAATCTGTATTTATTTGGCTGTGCCAGGTATTTATTTTGGCACCTGGGATCATTAATATTTGTTGCAGCATGAGGGATCTCTTAGTTGTTGCATGTGGGACCTGGTTCTCTGACCAGGAATCAAAACTGAGCACCCTGCCTTGGGAGTGCAGAGTCTTAGCTACTAGACTACCAGGGCTGTGTTTGCTAGCACTTAAATGAACTTATATGCAGAGTACATCATGAGAAATGCTGGGCTGGAAGAAGCACAAGCTGGAATCAAGATTGCCAGGAGAAATATTAATAACCTCAGATATGCAGATGACACCACCCTTATGGCAGAAAATGAAGAGGAACTAAAAAGCCTCTTGATGAAAGTGAAAGTGGAGAGTGAAAAAGTTGGCTTAAAGCTCAACATTTCAGAAAACGAAGATCATGGCTTCTGGTCCCATCACTTCATGGCAAATAGATGGAGAAACAATGGAAACAGTGTCAGACTTTATTTTTTGGGCTCCAAAATCACTGCAGATGGTGATTGCAGCCATGAAATTAAAAGACGCTTACTCCTTGGAAGGAAAGTTATGACCAACCTAGATAGCATATTGAAAAGCAGAGACATTACTTTGCCACCAAGGCCATCTAGTCAAGGCTATGGTTTTTCCTGTGGTCATGTATGGATGTGAGAGTTGGACTGTGAAGAAAGCTGAGTGCTGAAGAATTGATGCTTTTGAACTGTGGTGTTGGAGAAGACTCTGTGAGTCCCTTGGACAGCATGGAGATCCAACCAGTCCATCCTAAAGGAGATCAGTCCTGGGTGTTCATTGGAAGAATGATGCTGAAGCTGAAACTCCAATAGTCTGGCCACCTGATGTGAAGAGTTGACTCATTGGAAAAGACTCTGATGATGGGAGGGATTGGGGGAAGAAGGAGAAGGGGACAACAGAGGATGAGATGGCTGGATGGCATCACCGACTCGATGGACATGGGTTTGGGTGAACTCCGGGAGTTGGTGATGGACAAGGAGGCCTCACATGCTGTGATTCATGGAGTCACAAGGAGTCGGACATGACTGAGTGACTGAAATGAACTGAAATTGAGCCTGGGAGCAAGATGAGGGGAGTGTGGAGGAAATGGGAAACAGCAGGGCACATACACATTCGAAATCTAGGAAGGATACTGGGGTCCAAAGAGTATATTGGGATTATATTTTCTACACAGAGTGAAATGTTGAATATCTCTTTCCTACCTGGTCTACCTAGACTTGGCTTTCTTTAGCCGAATCCAGGCTATAGCTAACTTTTTCTTAAGGGGTCTAAATTCTTCCATTCACCAGATATTTCCCTATTTTCCCAGAAATACCTGGTGAATGGAATAATTTAGACCCCTTAAGAAAAAGTTAACTATAGCCTGGATTCAGCTAAAGAAAGCCTAGTCTAGGTAGACCAGGTAGGAAAGAGATGTATGTACCACTGGAGAAGGAAATGGCAACCCACTCCAGTGTTCTTGCCTGGAGAATCCCAGGGACGGCGGAGCCCGGTGGGCTGCCGTCTATGGGGTCGCACAGAGTCAGACATGACTGAAGCGACTTAGCAGCAGCAGCGGCAGCATACACACACACATATATGGTCATATATATAGTCAACTTTACCCACAATGTTTCATCTCTTTTCATCTTTAGATACAACCCAAGATGTAAGCCAGTCTAGTCGATTGGGATCTTTCCTTTCTCATCGTCTCTTTGTTGGATCGTCCCATATCTCCTTTTACTTTAAGTCCCCTAGAATCTGTATTCTATGGAAAACACAGTTCCTACATTTTCACTCTCACCATTTCCAATTGGATATATAATGTCATACAACTTAAACATGTCCAAAACAGAATTCTTGATTCTGCTCCAAACCCTCCTCAACCTATTTTTGCTTCATCTTACTTCCTATCACTAAATAGTAGTGCTATTCTTCCAGTTGTTCAAACTAAAACCTTGCAGTTATGCATGATTTTGTTCTCTTCAAGCTCTCAACTAAATCACCAGCTAGTCCTGCTGACATTATCTTGATTCTACAGCATGAACCTGACCACTTTTCATTACCTCCATCATGACTATCTGGTATAAGTCATTAACTGTTCTCCTAACTCAGCTTATCACTTCTACTTTTCTCCACCTATGCTCTATTTCATCCCCTCTCAGGACCTCAGTCCAGTCGCTTAGTTGTGTCTGACTCTTTGTAACCCCATGGACTGCACCACGTCAGTGTTCCCTGTCCATCACCAACTCCTGGAGTTTGCTCAAACTCAAGTCCATTGAGTCGGTGATACCATCCACCCATCTCATCCTCTGTTGTCCCATTCTCCAGCCTTCAGTCTTTTCCAGCATCAGGGTCTTTTCAAATGAATCAGCTCTTCACATCAGGTGGCCAAAGTATTGGAACTCCAGCTTCAGCATCAGTCCTTCCAATGATATTCAGGGTTGATTTCCTTTAGGATTGACTGGTTGGATCTCCTTGCAGTCCAAGGGACTCTCAAGAGTCTTCTCCAACACCACAGTTCAACAGTATCAATTCATTGACACTCAGCTTTCTTTACAGTCCAACTCTCACATCCATGCATGACTAATAGAAAAACCATAGCTTTGACTAGATGGACCTTTGTTGGCAAAGTAATGTCTCTGTTTTTAAATATGCTCTCTAGGTTGGTCATAGCTTTTGTTCCAAGGAGCAAGCATCTTTTAATTTCATGGCTACAGTCACCATCTGCAGTGATTTTGGAGCCCAAGAAAATAAAGTCTCTCAGTGTTTCTATTGTTTCCCTGTCTACTTGCCATGAAATGATGGGACCAGATATCATGATCTTAGTTTTTTGAATGTTGAGTTTAAGCCAGCTCTTTCACTCCCCTCTTTCACTTTCATCAAGAGGCCCTTTAGTTCTTCTTTGCTTTCTGTCATAAGGGTGGTGTCATTTGCATATCTGAGGTTATTGATAGTTCTCCCTGCAATCTTGATTGCAGCTTGTGTTTCATCCAGCCTGGCATTTCACATGATGTGCTCTGCATATAAGCTAAATAACAGGGTGAAAATATACAGATATACAGCCTTGACATACTTCTTCCCCAATTTGGAACCAGTCTGTTGTTCTACTTCTAGTTCTAACTGCTGCTTCTTGACCTGCATACAAATTTCTTAGAAGGCAGGTAAGGTGGTCTGGTATTCCCATCTCTTTAAGAATTTTCCACAGTTTGTTGAGATCTACACAGTCAAAGGGTTTATCGTAGTCAGTGAAGCAGAAGTAGAGGTTTTTCTGGAATTCTCTTGGGAATTTTATCCCCAACTACGAAAATAATCCATTTACAGCAGCATTCAGATCATCTTATTTTTCTGTCTTAAACCCTCCAATAGCTTCCACTTCAGAATTAATATAAAAATCCTTATCTTGGCACATAAAACTGTATAGTTTGGTTCTTTCTTTCCACATCTGGTTCTGTATTCAGTTCAGTTCAGTTGCTCAGTCGTGTCCAACTCTTTGCGACCCTATGAATCGCAGCACGCCAGGCCTCCCTGTCCATCACTAACTGCTGGAGTTCACCCAGACCTACGCCCATGGAGTCTGTGACGCCATCCAGCCATCTCATCCTCAGTCATCCCATTCTCCTCCTGCTCCCAATCCTTCCCAGCATCAGAGTCTTTTCCAATGAGTCAACTCTTTGCATGAGGTGGCCAAAGCACTGGAGCTTCAGCTTCAGCAGTAAGTGGGTAATAACTGGCTCTCAAGGTACAGTCTTGACATGAATGTTAATTAATATTTTCACTTATGTTAACAAGCAAGATGAGTAAAACAGCAAAGACAGATGTTAGAACTTCACCCATGTGTCATGTCAATGACTCGAGGGACTTCTTTGCAACTGAAAAATAGTTTTTCTGATACTAAAAGAATATTTTCTCAGTTTTTGAGTGCTATTCAGATGCAACATGAAACAATTTGTCTGCATTTAACATTTTCTCCATCTCTTTCTTAAATCTCAATAATCAGCAAAAGGTAGATCAAGTTCTGATGTGTGGCACTTGCTAATTTCTATGGTGTAATTCTCCCATAATGGGTCATGCTAACAAGTCAACATCCCTGAATGCAGAGCTAGGAAGAGACATACAGCAGCCTACTGTTAGATATTTTTGTTGTTATTTAGTAGCTAAGTCGTGTCTGACTCTTTGTGACCCCATGAACTGCAGTATGCCAGGCTTCCTCATCCTTCACTACCTTCCAGAGTTTGCTCAAATGTGTTCATTGAGTCGGTAAAGCTATCCAACCATCTCATCCCGTCACCCGCTTCTTCTCCTGCCCTCAGTCTTTCCCAGCATCATGTTGTATATTAGGTTGGCCAAAAGGTTCATTTTTTAAAAAATGTTTGAATAAAACTAATTTAAAAGTGAAGTTAAAACTATTTTACATGTTTACCCAGTGTTTTTTCCTTCCGTTTAAATTTTCATAGATAAATGCTTCTATGATCATCCTTGGCTCAATTTTTAGGATTATTAACACTTTTTCATTGAGTAGAGGCTATTTTCCCACTTGTCTGGGTTTTTCCTTAAAATCTTAGTTTAGTAAATGTGTAGATACTTAGATGTAACCTCAAGCACATAGATAATAGTAAGAAATAACAAGATAATTAGGAAGTGATGAGTTTGGAGCATTTGTTGCCTTGATTTTTAATATGAAGTGTTTAACAGTAAGCTTATGTTATTTAATGTTTAATAACAGCTATGTTTAAGACTGGCCTGCAAAGGTCCTGAAAATTCAACAATTGGCTCTTGGGTCCAGTACAGGCTGGATCCTGCATGCTTCTGGCTCTCTTAGAAGCTTTGCTTCATTAATATATTACACATATGCTTTTGTATAAATGCATTAATGTGATTACATCAAATAACTTTTTAGTACATTTTAATAAGAAATTTGATTCCTTCTATAGTTTTTTTCATACATACATACACATATAATGTCTCTTATACATCCAAACATAAATATATGTGTAGGATCTTTATTATCACTTTCTTTTTAATTAATTTTTACTGAGGTATAAAGTTGCTTTACAATGTTCTGTTAGTTACTGTACATCAAAGTGAATCATGTATGTATATGAATCATATATGTATACATATATCCCTACTTTTTTGGATTTTCTTCCCATTTAAGCCACCACAGAGCACTGAGTAGACTTCTCTGAGCTATAGAGTAGGTTCTCATTAGTTATCACTTTATTTTTTTTTTACCAAAAACTGTGACCATACCATACACACTTTACTTCTCATAATTAACTGGAAATATCTTCAAATTAATAGGTATAAGTCTAAGTCATTTTTTTCAAAATTGCTCATATGTTTTCTATGTCACGTGTTTCAGTCATTTTCTTAACAATAGATTATTTTGTTTCCAGTTTTTCATCAGTACAACAAGCATTCTTGTATATATTTGTTTCTATGGGATACCCCAAAGCAGGTTTGCTGGATCAAAAATATGTGTAATTATGATAAGAAGTAGCCAGATTTGTTTCCAAAACGACTGAAACACTACATTTCCAATGGAACTGGAAAAAGGACACTCTGTTGTCCAGATCTCCACAAGTGAGAAATATTATAGCTCTTTTTGACATTCTTGTTTCCAGCCTCAAGGGTATAAAAGCTTACTATTCTTCTAATTTGCATTTCTCTGACCCTTAGTGAATTGTGGGGTCTTTTCACATGGTGTTCTATTTATCTAAGATCCAAAGATCTAGTCTATTGGATATACATTTCTAAGAATTATTAATTTGTATCCTATTCTCCCAATCTTTGTCCCTTCATAATCTTTTTTGATATAGGACTAGCTCACTGGTCAATTTAGATTCTCCCTGGCCTTCACTGACAGGGTGTCCCTGAATGTTGTTGGAAATTTCATTGTAAAACAAGAGCTTCTCCTCTGTGCCAGTTTTTTTTCCCTTGAGTACGCCCTACTCAAGCCAGATAAACTCCAGGCAGAAGGAACTAGCCGATTCACTTACAGCCCTCTTGTGGGTAAAACGGATGAACAGAACACAAATTCCCAATTTCTAAAACACCTAAATGAGTTAGGTGCCTTATCAAGAAATGCAGGTTGTCGCTGAGGGAGAGGGTCTCCCTAACTGTGTCAAATACCACCTTTGAAAGCATGGACCAGTCTGCAAATAAAGCATTCTCTGGACACAGCGGGATTTCAGAGTGACAGATGGGACTGTGGGAGGTCTCAAAGGACACTGCAATAGGGTGGCTCATATCTCTCTTACTGATTAGTCTGTGTCTGTGCTCACCATTCTAATCTATTCCAGCCAGCTGCACACAGCAGATTATTACCTAGTCAATATGGAACACAGTCAACCGCCGAGCAGACATTGGTCATTACCTTGTCGTGCAGAGCAGTCACTGAAACCACTCGTTTCCCCTGGAGCCCTTTAATGATTAAAATGATGTGGATTGCTTGATCTCCTTGTCACCACAATGGCAAAAAAATCAAGGGAACTCAGCCTTGCTTTTATGACTAGCATCACCTGATTTTCAAGGTGGGGGGGTGGTTTTTGCAAGAGAACTAATGCCCTCTATGAATCCTTTGTTTGCGGTTGCCATCCATCTGCCCACAGCATCCTCAACCAGCTTTAGCTGAGTGTGTAGGCTGCTCTACCTGGTTCTAAGCTGTTTGCTTCAAAACAATAATAATAATAAAGAGATCATTGTGTTTTCTTTGTGTAATCTCTTTGATACCAACATACTAATTAAACCATAGGCAGTAGAGTGGAAAACACCAGGTACCCAAATCAAATCAAGAAACATTAAAGAAGTTGCTCGGTACAGGTAGTCAATGTCAGGATCAAGACCCCAGCACGGGGAATTTCCAGGTAGTCCAGCGGTCAAGGATTCACCTTACAGTGCAGAGGATGCAGGTTCAATTCCTGATTGGGGAACAAGATCCCACAGGCTGCAACCAAGCCCAAGCGCTGCAATTACTGAGCTTGATCGCCACAGCTAGAGAGTACATGCGCCCGAGCAAGTGATCCCACATGATGCAACGAAGACCCAACTTAACTGCCTGCTGCAATGAAGACCCAATGAATCCATGTTGCATGCTCAGTCGCTTCAGTCATGCCTGACTCTGCGACCCCATGGACTGTAGCCTGCCAGGCTCCTCTGTCCATGGCATTCTCCAGGCAAGAATACTGGAGTGGGTTGCCATGCCCTCCTCCAAGGGATCTTCCCAACCCAGGGCTCAAACCCATGTCTCTTACATCTCCTGCACTGGCAACTGGGTTCTTTACGACTAGAGCCACTTTGGAAGCTCAAGACCAAATGCAGCCAAATTAGATAAATAAATAATTTTAAAAGGTAAAATAAAAAATAAAATATAATCTTTAAATAAAAGACCCTGGAATGTATTGACTATAACAAGAGTGTTAGAATCCTCACGGATGATTTTTCAGGGAACGTGTAAAACCTCTAAGATTACATGAAAATTTTGTATCTTTGCTTTTTTTCGGGAAAGAGTCTGTGGATTTCATCAGATTTCCTATATCAGTCGAAAGTGAATTAAGAGTTCTCATTCTAGAGGAAATGCAAGTCTTCATTCCAGTTGTCAGGAAGGAACTTTCACTTGGATGAAGGACAAGGTAGAGACTTCAAAGACACACAATAGGACCCAGCCAGAAGAAGTATGAAAGTTTTGGTGGAAGAGTAAAAATTCTCAGCCACTTAACTCACTTTACAAATATTTATTGACTTACTACGTGCCAGACATTGTGTTATGTGTGACCAAGACTCTGCCCTTAACCCAGCTCTAGTCAAGGTCTGCTGAGCCCTCAAGTCCCTGCCCTTGGATTCTGTCACTGGCTGGTAAGAATCTTGTTGGGTCAGTTTAGTGGAAAGTTCAGAAGTCCAGACTTTCCTTGATCCCAAAAAGGAGCAGGGGCTGAGACTTTCATGCTTTATCGTGCGTGTGCTCAGTTGCCCGACTCTTTTGTGACCCCATGGACTGCAGCCTGCCAGGCTCCTCTTTCAAAGTGGCCCTAGTGGTAAAGAACCCACTTGCCAGTGTAGGACATGTAAGAGGCATGGGTTTGAGCCCTGGGTTGGGGAGATCCCTTGGAGGAGGGCATGGCAACCCACTCCAGTATTCTTTCCAGGAGAACCCCAAGGGCAAGTTAATCTTTCAACTTATGATTTTATTCTGTCTGTGTGTTTCTCTCTCCTGAGCCAGATGTAGCCACATGGAGCTCTGCATGTCCTCTGTTTGGGATCTTATTCCAAGCTCAGGTGATGGGAGCACAGAGGGATGGCCTTGGCAAGCTCAACTCAAAGCTCCTCCTGCCCTTCTCAACTGTCACTGTCTTTGGTGAGGAAGGTTCAGAGGACCAGCTACACAAGATGGGACTAAGGAACAGAAGACAGAAGTCCAGGCTTTCCTTGATCCCAAAGAGGAGCAGGGGCTGAGACTTTCATGCTTTAATGTGCTGCGTGCTCAGTTGTGTCCAACTCTTTTGTGACCCCATGGACTACAGCGCACCAGGCTCCTCTGCCCATGGGATTTCTTCAGGCAAGAATACTGAAGTGGGTTGCTATTTCCTCCTCCAGGGGATCTTCCCAATACAGGGATCAAAGTTGTGTCTCTTGTGTCTCCTGCATTGGCAGAAGGGTTCTTTACCACTAGTGCCACCTGAGGCTTCTCTAGTGTTTCAGCTGGTAAAGACTCTGCCAGCAGTGCAGGAGATCAGGGTTTGATACCTAGATTGGGAAGATCCTCTGGTGGAGAAAATTCCAGTATTCCAGCCCATTCCAGTATTCTTGCCTGGGAAATCCCATGGACAGAGGAGCCTGGCAATCTACAGTCCATTGGGTCGCAAGAGTCGGACATGACTTAGTGAATAAACCTACCTACTTAGAGTACAGGGACAATGGGGAATTTGACCTGATATTGAGGGTGGCGGATTTCCACTAAGTTGACCCAATAAGATTCTTACAGTCAATGACAGAATCCAAGGGCAAGGACTTGAGGGCTCAGCAGACCCTGACTAGAGCTGGGTCAAAGGCAGAGTCTTGGTCACACATAGCACAATGTCTGGCACGTACTAGGTAGTAAGTCAATAAATATTTATAAAGTGAATTAAGTGGCTGAGAATCTGTTTGTGTCATTGTAGGTATGACTGATGATGGACAAGGAAGCCTGGCATGCTGGAATCCATGGCGTTGCAAAAAGTCAGACACGACTGAGCATTTGAACTAAAGTGTGATTGATGTAAAAAACTCAGCGTATATGCACCAGAGCTGAATCGACTCTTGGAGACAGACATAAAATAGAAAGGAATAGCTTTATTGCTTTCCCAAGCAAAAGGGGGAAGCTTGGTCTCTTGCTCTTAAAACTCTGTGTCCCCACTGGGAAGGATTTGGCAGTTTTTATAGCAATGGTTCAGGGGCAGGATTGCTGATAAGGATCATGGCCTTTATCTGGCCTCAGGCGGTCTCCTGATCTTCTCTGAAGGATGCTTCATCAAGTAGTTAGCATCTTCTATTAGTTGGGGGTTTTAGTTCTGCAGAAGAGCTCAAAGATATTGTTATCTTGAGGCAGAACCAATACTCTGCCCCAATTCAGTTCAGTTGCTCAGTTGTGTCCAACTCTTTGAAACCCTATGGACTGCAGCACGCCAGGCCTCCCTGTCCATCACTAACTCTCGGAGTCCACTCAAACTCATGTCCATCGAGTTGGTGATGATATCCAACCATCTCATCCTCTGTCATCCCCTTTCCCTCCTGCCTTAAATCTTTCCCAGCATCAGGGTCTTTTCAAATGAGTCAACTCTTTGCATCAGGTCGCCAAAGTTTTGGAACTTCAGCTTCAACCTCAGTCCTTCCAATGAACATTCAGAACTGATTTCCTTTAGAATGGACTTGTTTGAGCGCCTTGCAGTCCAAGGGACTCTCAAAAGCCTTCTCCAACACCACAGTTCAAAAGCATCAATTCTTTGGCACTCAGCTTTCTTTATATCCAACTCTCACATCCATAATAAACCATAGCCTTGACTAGATGGACCTTTGTTGACAAAGTAATGTCTCTGCTTTTTAATATGCTGTCTAGGTTAGTCATAGCTTTTCTTCCAAGAAGTAAGTGTCTTTTTATTTCATGGCTGCAGTCACCATCTGCAGTGATTTTGGAGCCCCCCCAAAACAAAGTCTGACACTGTTTCCACTGTTTCTCTATTTGCCATGAAGTGATCAGACCAGATGCCATGATTTTTGTTTTCTGAATGTTGAGCTTTAAGCCAACTTTTTCACTCTCCTCTTTCACTTTCATCAAGAGGCTCTTTAGTTCTTCTTCACTTTCTGCCGTAAAGGTGCTGTCATCTGCATATCTGAGGTATCTTTTGATTCCAGCTTGTGCTTCATCCAGCTCAGCATTTCTCATGATGTACTCTGCATGCCCCAAGCCTGCTATTGTTTCTTGACTGCTCCTCCCTAGTCTCCACATCCCTCCCTTCTCTGACTAGCAACTATTTGAAAGGCTTCCATGCCCAGGAGTCCCACAGCATCCTTCTTGGTTTCAGGCTTAACAAACAGGGCTGCCCACTAAAATTTTACCCCTAACATAAATATACAGATAGGGGCTTCCCAGGTGGCTCAGTGGTAAAGAATCTGCATAGCAATGCAGGAAACATGGATTTGATCCCTGGGTAGAAAAGATCCCCTGGAAGATGAAATGGCAACCCACTCGGTATTTCTTGCCTGGGAAATCCCATGGACAGAGGAGCTGGGCGGGCTATGGTCCATGGGGTCACATAAGAGTCTGACTTGACTGAGCAACAGAGAGAGATAAACAAACACATAGTCAAGCTTTTCTCAAAAATTAAAAAAAGTAATTTTATTAATTTAAAATATCCTTAACTGTATGTGAAATTGAACTTTCTTTGAGCTCCTTTCACTACTGCATGCATGCTCAGTCATGTTTGACTCTTGTGACCCCCCTGCCTTGACCCACCAGGCTCCTCTATCCATGGGATTTCCCAGGTAAGATATCAGAGTGGGTTGCCATTTTCTTCTCCAAGGGTCCTTCCTGACCCAGGGATTGAACCCACATCTCCTGTCTGCATTGGCAGACAGATTGTTTACCACTGAGCCACCTGGGAAGCCCTTTCTATACAGACAGCAAAATAAAGGGTCTTGAAAAAGTATAGCTTCCCCACATTATAAACACAGTTCTTCACATGATTTTTTAAAATACCTATAGATTTAGAAAGCAATGTCTCATTGTATAATGATATTACTTATGCAGTGCTCCAAACCCGTCATTTTCCTTCTTTAAAACCAATGGTAAATGTTCCAAGCATCTAACAGAAGCCTGAAGCAGTAGCAATTGTTGCATCAGTCCCTTAAACATTCTAGTCAGCCAAACCAGTTGTTTTGCTCAATAAATAAGAAAGTAATGCCTCTTCCTATTTAAAATCATGGCTACAAATTTTAAAATCATTTCACGGTATGTGGACAGCCAAGTCATGCTGCAGATACACTCCTATAAAGACACAGGGTGCCTTCAAGTAATTCTCAAAACAAAGCCCTTTAGACCCACTTCTGGATGCTTTCTGTTTTGTTTTGCTTCTGGCTCCCATTTCAAGTCTTAAAAGGCTCTGGTCCACACAGCTTGGGTTCTCCCTATGGCTGCTGGAACTAATGGGAGGGCAACTGATTTACTTGTATCTAAGTAGATAACACATGGAGTGACCTTCTGTGAATCAAAAAGTGATTCCCCCAAAGAGTCATATCTTTTTCCAAAACTAAAAAGACTTAATGACCTCTTAGAGCAGCGCTTCTCAAACTTTTGGCACCAGGTACCAGTTTCAGTTTCGTGGAAGACAATTTTTCCAGGGGTGGCGGTGAGACGGTGGTTTCAGGATGATTCAAGTACATTACATTTATTGTGTACTTTATTTCTTTTATTATTACATTGTGATATATAATGAAAAAATTATACAACTCACCACAATGCAGAATCAGAGGGAGCCCTGAGCTAATTTTCCTGCAACTGGATGGTCTCATCGGGGGTGATGGGAAATGGTGATACCTGAAGTGTGTTGCACACCTATGAGAATCTAACCCTGCTGCTGATCTGACAGAAGGCACAGCTCAGGAGATCATGTGAGCAATGGGGAGCGGCTGTAAATATAGATGAAGCTTCACTCGCTCACCCACAGCTCATCTCCTTCTGTGTGGCCTGGTTCCTAACAGACCTTGACTGGTACTGGTCCAAGGGGTTGAGGAGGGGCCCAGGGGCTGGGGAGCCCTGTTAGAGCACTACTTCATTCTCAAACATTGTAACTATTTTAACCCTTACCTTAGGGTGCCAGCATTTCCTGTTTTATTTGGTTCTGATTTTGTGCTCTTTCTTTTACTAAGTGTTGTACCTTTAATTTTAAAATGCCTCAAGTTTTGGGGTTTTTTTTTTTGGAAAAAGAACGGAATAAAATTCAATATATAAACTATTTTAATTATATTATAGCTGTACAGTGCATGTGTGCCAAGTTACTTCAGTCATGTCTGACTCTTTGCAGCCCTGTGGACTGTACCCCACCAGGCTCCTCTGTCCAGGCAAGATTTTTCCAGGCAAGAATACTGGAGTGGATTGCCATGCTCTCCTCCAGGGGATCTTCCTGACCCAGGGATAGAACCCGTGTCTCTTTCATCACCTGCAATGGCAGGTGGGTTCTTTACCCCTAGTGCCACCTGGGAAGCCCCAGTTGTACAGTATGTTATTCTTTATTTAAAACAGAAAAACACAAAAGAAAGCTAAGTAATGCTTGTGGAAGTATTCATATTGTGGATGAAAAATTAATCAGTCAATCTAAGAAAGAATTGGAGAATTTTATTTGAGCCAAATTTGAAGACTATAACCTGGGAAGAACATCTCAGAAAGCTCTTAGAACTACTGTGTCCATTAGAAGTCCAGACACAGTTATGTAAGTTTTTCAAGACAGAAGGTTGTATATCAAGTGGTGTTACATTGACAGTTTATACAATCCAAATCTATATGCTCTTCGTGGCGGGTTACATGACCCCTCATGAATCAAGAAGGAGTGTTATCTTTTAAGGAGCTGTCTTGTTAATGTTTGTAGAATGTTGCTCTTTATGGTTAAGCAGGTGTTCCTGCTGATGGGAGAGTTTTGGTCCATGCATAATGCAGATACTGTGTATGATGTGAGGGTGAGGGGTGCAGAGAAAGGAGCCAAAGGGCAGAGGAGAATTTTTATGTTTAAATTTTTCTGTCTTGCCAGAAAATATGAATTTCATTTTACAATATGAAATAAAGGCATTAATACAAAAATACACATAAGAATGACACATCAAATTTAAAATAGAAGAAATCTCCTGGAAAAGAAGGAAAGAAGGGAATGAGCTGGTCGTTGTGATTTAACTTTCAACTTTGTAGCATTCTGGGCCTTCTCTGGGGCTTCCCAGGTGGTGCCAGTGGTAAAGAATCCACTTGCCAATGCAGGAGACATAAGAGACATGGGTTCGATTACCTGGGTTGGAAGATTCTCTGGAGGAGGGTATGGCAACCCACTCTAGTATTCTTGCCTGGAGAATCCCATGGACAGAGGAGCCTGGCCGGCTACAATCTATAGGATAGCAGAGTCAGACACGACTGAAGTGATTTAACACACGCATAATAGTGGCAGTGGTGACATATTGGGGACTTCCCTGGCGGTCAAGTGGTTAAGACTCCCCAGGCTTCCACTCCCGGGGGCTCGGATTCCATCCCTGGTCAGGAAACTAAGATTCTACATGCCTCAAAGCCAAAAATAAAAAAAATAATAAAATTTGTAGCATTCTAATGCTGTACAAAAAGTGAGATATGCAGGACTGCAAGAAAATATGGCTAGTGACTTGCTTCTAGTACTCAATCTGGAAATGTTCCAGGGTGAAAGTGAAATTGATGAACCTGATGAATTAACTTAAACACTGTCAGAAATCCTTGGGGACATCTGAAGTGGGTGAGAGTGTGAAGAATCCAGGCCAGAATGAAGGAGGACTGGGAGCCATAGCGAGGGAAAGCAGAGTGAACTGGGCTCTTTTATCTACCCAAGTAGCACAATTGTATCAACCCAGTCACCATTTGGAGGAAGAAAACCTGATTTATAGTCTAGTGCTGGAGTCAGAGCCTAGCAGGCATGAGAGACAAGATTGCAGTAAGTCCTGATTGCCACCCAAGGAAGGTGATACCCCTCTGTTAACATGAGCTCATAGAGAAATATAATGACTGTTCAAAGTTTAGCTGGGGAACCAACACATGGCAAAGCACAATTAATCAATTTAATGGAAACAAAAGAATGATTCTTCAGGAAGATGTTGGTAATTTGAAGTAGGAACAAAGGGTTATAGGCAACTGCAAGTTAGCATCCCAATAAGAAACTGTAGACAGATTGCATGTTAGAAGGATATAGCCAAAGAATGAGCTAGTGAAGTGTAAAAATGTAAAGGAATCCTCCTAAAAGATGTCAGGTATGTATAAAAAGAGAAGAAGATAGAAGAAATGTTAGGACTTACCTAGCAATCCAGTGGTTAAGACTCCCTGAGCTTCCACTGCAGGGGGCATGGGTTTGATTCCTGGTCAGGTGCCAGGGTCCAGCCCCGGTGGATCCAGGGTGATTCGAAGGGGGGACGGCATCGGCGAGGAAAACTTTTTTATTTAGAAGTATAAGACTAGATTAGGAAGAAATAATATAGTAGGAAAATTTGAGATGGAGAAAAGAAGGCTGAATAACTTGGTTTACGTGGAAAGCCAATAAAGTTCCAGGCAAAGAACTTGCACCATCTACGTTAGGCCACCAGCGTCCGTTTGAATATCGGAGAGTGCCCCACCCTGGGCTCTCTCTCTTACAGATCTTATCAGCCGGGACAAGTAAGTAGACATGGCGAGCCTCCACGCCCCAGATGGGAATTCAGCCAGAAATTAGAGAAAATAGGAGACACGGGGGAAGCCCAGCATTGGTGCAAGACTCTCCGAGAGGGAAGGGGAAAAGGGGGAAAGGGGAAAAGGGGGAAAAGGGGAAAAGGGGGAAAAAAGGGGGGAAAGGGCAGCTTATTTTTCAGAATCAGCTTATATACCCAAGTTGTAGATAATGGAATATGCAGAGTTATGCAGGGGCAGCAGTCCTGACCCTCATTGAGACAATGCTTTCTTTTTTGCATACTCTCCCGTTACAAAAGTCCCAGGTGGCTTACATTATCTTCTGGCCAAGAGGCCTGTTAACATTTCTATGGCTCTCTTCTGATGAGGTTTTGTTAACCAGAAGACTCATATGTATTAACCTTTCCAAAGTCTGAATGCCACTCTCAGAAAACACCAAATAAAAATACAGCAATTTGTGATAAAAGGAAGTACAGTGATTTATAGTAAAAGAAAAAGTAATTTACCCAAAAGTTTAGCATTGCTAACATCAAATCTACTATATATCCTCTTCCATATCCCGTTTACATTAATTACGTCTTCCTGGGTGCCTGCTAGATAAAAAATAAGGAGGTCTGGCAGTAATCATTGAGTCAACTGTGAAATCCTGTCACCAATATGAATTTGAAAAGGCTCTGAAACTTTACGATACTTTAAGGCTTTTGTGCCTCTCACAGTTGGGAGATTGTGAGCAATTCACAAGCTTGCAAAAAGTCAGGGGACCCTGTTTAGGCAGGCTAGAGCATTATCAAAGGGGGGTTGGGCTGAAACACTTTCAAATGCAGGAAACCAAAGCTCTGAATATACTTTTTCCAGAGAAAATCAGAAAATAATGGGAAAACAGACAAATTCTTATGGGGTGGGGGTGTACATGTTCAGGAAAAACCAGGGAGAAATCCGATGACTCAGATTGCCCTGCCATCTGAGTGTGCCACGTGACCCTGTCACAGGTGGGATTCCTCGCTCTGGCTTCCGACAGTCAGGGAAATAAGATCCCACATGCTAGGGAGCCAAATGAAAAAAAAAAAAAAACATGTTAAGAGAAAGAGGAGAGAAGGAACTTCAGAAGATGAAAATTCAATAAATGGAGAGGACAAAATATTTGAAGAACTAATGATTGAGAATTTCCTGTAATTAAAGCAAAGAGGAAGACCACAGATGGAGAGTTTTGAAAACTTCAAAGAATAAATAAGAAAAATCACACTTGGCAATACTAGATTAAGATTTAAGACCATCAAAGAGAAAAAAGAAGGCTCTCCAGACAAAGTTGCAAAAGCCAGATTGATATTGGATGTTTTAGCATGGTATTGGATGAGACAAGGCTAATATTTTTGACACGTTGAAGAACAAAATAAATTTGAACCCAGGATGTTTTTGCCCAGCTGCTTTTGTTTAAGTGTGATAAAAATATTCTCAAGCATACACAAAGACTCTGTTTGAAATCACTCTTAAGGGTAGGATTCTAGCAAGAGATCACATTCAGAAGGATCATATTCAGGAAGTAAATGTGAGTAAACCTGAACTTGGATTTCATATGCACAATTCATAGGGTATGTTCTTTTCTGTTTTTAGATTCTTTTGCTTAACATTGTGTCTTTCAGATTCATCCACATTATTATACACGTCATTTGTGATGCTTGCAATTATTCAAAATGTCAGGGATCAGAGGGAAGAGAATCAAAAGGGCAAACATCATAAATCTGAAAGACCTAAACTGGAATCCTAACACTTTAACTGCGTGACTTTGCACAATTTGAACAAATCTCTCTAAACTCCAGCTTCCTCAATTTAAAATAACTATGGACATTCTCAGCTCATAAAGTGGTTGTCAAGATTGAGATAAAATAAGTGAGAATGTGATGCTAGACTCATAATAGTTGCTCCAAAAAAAATATTTGTTCAATCTGAATATAGCAGGCCAGACACAGAAACTGACTAATTATCCTCTTTAATGACCAACCACAGAGGAAATGAAAGTGAGCAGAAACTTTTTTCCCCATCAAACAGGCTAATAAAATCCTTATTCACTCCTCCAGAAGATGATGTCAAGGTTTAAAAGGTATTCTATATAAAAATATAGAATCTCAGATTTAAAACAAAAGAGCAAAGAATTAAGTCTACAAAGTTAGCAACAAGGCTTCAGACTGGGAAGGCTTTTGTCAGTCTTATCTGTGTACTTCAGAGTGTGGATCCTGGCCATTCCTTTCAGGGGGAGGGAATTAATTTTAGAGATTTAAAGATAGACACTCCTGTCATTGGGCTTCCCAGGCAACTCAGTTGTAAAGAATTCGCTGGCCAATGCAGGAGATGAGAGCTCCATCCCTCGGTCGAAAAAGTCCCCTGGAGAAGGAAATGGCAACCCACTCCAGTATTCTTGCCTGGGAAATCCCATGAACAGAGGAGCCTGGTGGTCAGACACAACTTCACAACTAAACAACACCAACAAATTCCCCTTTTGTTAAAATATCGTGGCGTTCTTCAGCAAAGATGTTATGACTCAAGCGAAAATCTTTTTCATGAGAATAAAGCAGAACCAGGATATCTTGTGGCAGTAAAATGATATGATTGATAATTTTTTTTAAACAGATATTTTCCTGCCTATGTTTCAACCAGCTTAGAGAAATTCTTTGCATACACCTTGATTATTCCAAGATGTGAGAAGTTAAAAATGTAACACTAATTTTCAATTATTTGTGCTGTGCCTTAACAACTATGGGGCCATGGTCTTTACTGTAAAGAGCTAAACAGAATGAAGGCAGAATTTTAGCACATTGAACATTTAAACATCTTGGAGTTACACTGACAATTTGTTATCATCTGGTTTGATATAACAGTTGACATTACCATTCACTGAGATATTTCTCCATTGATAATACTTAGATTGGGCAGCTGGTAGTGAAAAAAATATACAGAAGAAATATTTTTGTTCTTGTGGTGAAATTCATATGTATAAAAAGAGATAGTATAAAATGGTCCCTTTCCTCATACTTTTAAATAAGAGTTGTTCTTATCGAAATTTTAATCATAAAATATATTCATGAACCAAAATGAACCTAGTACGAGGCTGAGCATAAAGATATGAAAACAATTTCTCTCAAAAAAGACATACAAAATTAAGAAAAGTAAACATACCATTGAATGCACTGAAGCATGCTAAGTCACTTCAGTTGTGTCTGACTCTTTGTGACCTCATGGACTGTAGCTTGCCAGGCTCTGCTGTCCATGAATTCTCCAGGTAAGAACACTGGAGTGGGTTGCCAGTTTTTTCTCCTGGGGATCTTCCCAGTCCAGGAATTGAACCCATGTCTCTTGCATTGGCATGTAGATTCTTTACCACTGAGCCACCAGAGAAGCCCAAAATAAATGGTAGGAAAGAACTAATGTAAAAGTGGCAGTTACCTTTGGAAGGTGACTTTTTGGCAACGTTTCTTTTTGTGTTTTTCTCCATTTTCAAAACTTTTTATAAGGAGCTCGTATTTCCTTAAGGGTTAGTTTTCTATTCTGGCCTCCTTGCCATTTCATCCTCAGCACTCTTTCCTCTCATATGGGAAAGGTGGAGATTGCAAATACGAAGTCATGGAAACTGCCTGGCCAGCAAGGAGATTTTGTTCCCCCTTCTCTATGTTGCTTCCAAAACAACAGAGTCAGTTTGACAACTGTGGCTTTGCTTTAAATCCAAATACTGGGCATGCCATCTTTTCCGGTTGTCTGAAATAGTGACGCTGTAGCACCTAAGGTCTGTATGTAAGGCTTGTCAGAAAATCAGCAAGGAATTCTCCCAGAACGCAAGGCTTCCCTGGTGGCTCAATGGTAAAGAACCTGCCTGCCAAAACAGGAAACACAGGAGACGTGGGTTCTATCCCAAATTTGGGAAGACCCCCTGGAGGAAGGCATGGCAACCCCCTCCAGTATTCTTGCCTGGAGAATGCCATGGACAGAGGAGCCTGGAGGGCTACAGTCCATGGGGTCACAAAGAGTCAAACACAGCTGGACTGAGCATCAGCAGTAGCCACTTCTTTCTTCATGCACACATGCACAATGTTCACAGTCCAAGCACATTGCTATGTCCTAACAGAATGATTATTCTCTTGTCCGTGTTTCCATTACTCCTACCACGTAAGAAGGATCCAGATACTTTTGCACATCACTGTTTCCATTCTTAGGGAGGAAAAGAGTTTGCTATAACCCTCATTGTTATGTTAAAGTGTGTGTGTCAAGGACTTCCCTGGCGGGCCAGTGATTAAGACGTGAGCTTCCACTTCAGGGGTTGTGGGTTCGATCCCTGGGTGGGGAACTAAGATCCTGCGTGTTGTGTGGTGCAGCCAAAAGTAAACAAATAACGTGTGTCAACTCACTATTATTTCATTGGATAAATTTTCTTTTGTAAGGTGATCTACTTTCACTTATCTACAGAGGCTTAATTTTTAGTTTGGTATTTTTGAGGGAATCATAAAAGTTACTCACTCTCAAATTAAAAGAACTATTTATATGTATATGGCACTAAGATTGCAACCTAAGAATAATGGAAAAATGTATTGTACCCCAAGTCTCTCAATTTTCTTGTTACTAAAGAAAGTGGGCATGAGCCCAGTATAAACTCAATCTCATTAGTTTAAAAATGTCTTTTTGGTTCTCATTAGCCAAGAGCCATAAGTTTTCACCTGGATTTAATTCTATGTTGAATCCCTCTGCTTTTTCTTGGCCTCCTGAAGTAGGAAGACAGTCTAGAGAAAATCAAAATAGATACAAACAAAATCCACTGGCAACCTGCACAGAGTCCATGAACATCTTGTTTCTTTTTGCTTGCCTTGTCTTCTCACTCATAATTTGCAAATGGATCTAATGATGCCATAGGACAAATAGCCCTGCCCAGTGGTAGGTATAAGAGTTATCTGTATTAATATGAATAATTTCCATTCCCAAGAGATGGACTGAAGATCTGGGTTAAGGGGAATTTTCCTAGCTTGATGTGTTAAGGTTACTTCACAGTAGATGACTTTTGGCACTAATGACTTCACCAGATCTCAGTGGTATACCACTGGTTTGTGTAGGAGCTAAAATAATATTTTGATGTAGTTTGACTTCGCAAGTAATATTTAAAAGGCAGAGTATCTCAGGGTGGGAAACATAGGCTTTGGGGTTAGACAGATGTCTTCAACACAGCATTCACTGAATGTGATGAGATGAATGACAAACAAGATGTTTGTCTTGTAAGTTCTAGAAATCTATTGTATTATATTATGTTTTTGTTGTTATTTAATTGCTAAGTGAACCTGACTCTTTTGTGACCCCACGGACTGTAGCATACCAGGCTCCTCAGTCTATGGGATTTCCCAGGCATGAATACAGGAGTGGGTTGCCATGTTCCTCTCCAGGGGATCTTCCTGACCCACAGAATGAACTCATATCTCTTGCATTAGCAGGAGGATTCTTTACCACTGAGCCATCAGGGAAGTCTTATATTACACTGTAGTCAAAATAATATATTGTACACTTAAAATATGTTCAGAGGGCAGATTTCATGTTGTGTTCTTTCCACAATTTAAAAAAAAAAAAAAAAAGAGGACTTCGCTGGCTAAGAATCTGCCCTTCCACTGTAGGGCGCATGGGTTTAATTTCTGATCATGGCAGAAAATCCTGCATGCTTCATGGTGCAGCCAAAAATAAATAAATAAGTAAAAACAACTCTCTGAGCTTCCAAGATATTCTTCCTTTCTGTATTCCTCCAGCCATCTAAAGGTAGTTTCTAAAAAAAACAGAGAAATATCTAAGAAAGAAAGGAAAGAAATGAATGAATTAACAAAGAAGTCTGACTTAGTCTCAGCTTTGCTGCTTACAACTCTGGGTCTTGGGATAATATTAATCTCTTATAGTTTGCATCTTCATTAGATTGTTGGCGAATTAAGCAAGATGAATCTGTATAAAGCACTTTGCAAACTATATGTAAATGCTCCAAGAATTACTTCATTTTGAATTGGTGGTCATGTTACCCTCAGGCTTCATAAGCACTGTATGATAAAGTAGTTGCTGCTGCTGCTGCTGCTAAGTTGCTTCAGTCGTGTCCGACTCTGCGCGACCCCAAAGACGGCAGCCCAACAGGCTCCCCCGCCCCCGGGATTCTCCAGGCAAGAACACTGGAGTGGGTTGCCATTTCCTTCTCCAATGCATGAAAGTGAAAAGTGAAAGGGAAGTCGCTCAGCTCTGTCCAACTAGTAGCGATCCCATGGACTGCAGCCCACCAGGCTCTTCTGTCCATGGGACTCTCCAGGCAAGAGTACTGGAGTGGGGTGCATTACTACACCATAATGTCAGCCAAGGTACAAAAATTTCTTCCCTGGCTGGTGATTTTTTCCTTTAGACTTGCAGCAAATGTTCTAATGCTTGAAAGGACAAGCCTATTGGGAAAGTTAAAAACTAGTAGCGATCCCATGGACTGCAGCCCACCAGGCTCTTCTGTCCATGGGACTCTCCAGGCAAGAGTACTGGAGTGGGGTGCCATTACTACACCATAATGTCAGCCAAGGTACAAAAATTTCTTCCCTGGCTGGTGATTTTTTCCTTTAGACTTGCAGCAAATGTTCTAATGCTTGAAAGGACAAGCCTATTGGGAAAGTTAAATGACATCAGCACCAAGAAAAATTTTTCCCAAAACAAAAACCCACCTTGCTAAAGTTGGAGTCACACCTTTGCTATACATCAGTGCAAACAAAGAAACGTTATTTGTTTTGTGCCGCATGCCAGGAATAAAAAAGAAATCTTGGACTTGGAAAATTAAACAAAAAAAAAGGCATTCACGTTCTTTTTACTTTAAAACTGTTGCTTTCTGCATTTGCATATACTCTCATAAACATCTTTTATACCTTGAAAAGGGGGTTGATTGCTTCTAGCAAGATGATTATTCTCAGGATTCTGACTTTCAGGCACAGGAAAGTTGGGAATTTCTACAGGAACTTGTTTTCTCCTAGATGTACCCTTTTCCCCTTTTGTGGCTTTCGATCTTCCAGGGTCACAGCTCAAAAGCACACATCTTTCATCTGAAACATAACTGGCCTAATTGTTCGAAACTTTTTTGAATGTATAGCCTGTTGCACTACAGCAAGCAACAAGTTCGCATTTAGGAAAGGAAATGAACAAACAACAAATATCCGGCCTTCCTTCTGAGCTGCAGAGTTGGGCAGGGCAGCTGGCTCAGTCTCAGCTGCATTAAGAACTTGACCTCCATCGCTTGTACAGCAGAGTATATAGACACTGGAAAACAGATTCAGTGATGTCTGCAATGAATAGATGCATAGAGTGTGGCAGTCCATTTCCCAAAGAATAGCAATACCACCACCTGAAGCAATTTCTAGGGGGAGAAAATTAAAAATGCATGCTCAGGATTTTATTGCCACAAGACCAGGCAGATGACCTGCCTATGTAAAGCTGACCAAGTATAGTACTTCTGGTAGTTTGTTTCATAATGGTGACTTAAGTTTTCTTCTTTGACAAAATTGCATTCAGTTTGCCTATAAACATGAAAGACTACTTCTACCAAAATGCTTATCTTCCATTTGCTTGAAACTCTTGGTTCTCCCAGTCTCTCTTGGATTTTCTCATTTTTGAAAGGGAACTATACATAATGGTTATTTTGTTTCATCTTACATATATTTGG
>SJXQ01008438.1:0-78935 GCA_006408695.1 Aepyceros melampus
GCGGACGGTACACGCACATCCAATGAGACGCCCCTCCACAGAGTTCGTTAGTTAGTAATAAACTAAGAATTTTTTTACTCTTACTCCTAAATGTGCCAGAATTTAAGGTATGTTGATTTGGAGACAGGTGCAAGTAGTGCTTTTCATTCTTCCCTCCATTCGTTCATCCAGTAAACAGTTGATTGAGGAACTGATACCCCAGTGAAGAAAAACACAAAGCCCCTTCCATCCCAGGCTTTGGTTGGTATCGACTAGCCCCAGGTACAGCCAGACCTTAGGGTCCTGGATATCATTTCCTGTGAGAGTGAGGGAAGGACTGAGAGGTGTCCAGTAGGAGGAGGAGGGTTGCCTGTGCTGCCTGGTGTGGAGGGTGGTCTGGTGGAAGGAAGGCAGACTCTCTGCCATATTATACATAGGCACTCTAATATCCAGGCGGTGCTGTTTTAGCGTTTACTGTGTTGCTGCCCTGGGAGTAGAGGGGTCAAGGTTGATGCTTACGTGGTGTATTGTCATTGGAGAAGCTGATCAGAAAAATGCAAAGATAAAGTTATCTTGAATCTGGAGCTGGGCAGGTGGTAGGTTGGAAGAGGCCAGCAAAGGCAGGCTTGGAGAACTTAGCAAAAGTGTGTCAGTCTCCTTACACCTTCTGAATCTTATTCCTACTTTAACTTTTCCACTCTTTGGGTAACTCAGTGGAGAATAACTCTGGAGGAGGATTGGCGTTGGGGCCCCAGGGCTTCTCGATGCCTTCTTGTTGATCTGCTGAGGCCTGGTCGTGGCAGGTGCTTGAGTGACCCTCCCTGCTCTGCCCAATGACCTGGGGCCTTTGTGTCTCACCTGTGGTGATGAACTGTCAGTCCTGGAGTGTGCTGTGGCCCAGCCTTGTGTACAGTAGGTAGGCGAGCATCTGATTGGGATAGGAAGAGTAGCTTCAGGATTGGAGAGCCCACCTGGGGCAGGGCCACATGCTAGGCCACCGGGCACTGTGGGGACTTGGCGAAGCAGTCTGAGCTCATGCTGTTTCCTTCTGCCTCCTTTCTATGTAATTAAGTTTAGAGAACTCTTAATTATCTGAAGACATTTAAGGCTCCATGGTGAGGTGAAGAGCTCAATCACAGTTGACCTTTGACAACCCAGAGGGTTACCAGAGCTCTGCCACAGTCAGAAATCCTTTGACTTTACAGCTGACCCTCCATATTTGAGGTTCTGCATCCAAAAAGTCAGCCAGCCGTGGATTGTGTAGTGTGTTTTTAGTGAAATCTGTGTGTGAGTGGACCCATGTAGTTCAGGCCATGTTACTCAAGGGTCAGCTGTAGGTGTGTCATTGACCAAAATTTGTTGACTACAGTTGACTGTTGGGACAACTTGGAGGTCTCTGCATGTGAGGTTCCCGGACATCTGGGGATTCCACCAGGCATCGACCACAGTGCAGTATTGTGCTATTTACTGCTGAAGATACCCACTTATAAGTGGACCTCTGCAGATCAAACCTGCATTGTTGAAGAGTGAACAGTGCTTGGGGTCTAGTCCATTCAGGATGTGATAGCAGAGTAGACTGGATGGCTTATAAACAACAGAAATTTGTTTTTCACGGCTCTGGTGGCTGGTAAGTCCAGGACCAAGGCACTGGCATATTTCGTGTCCGGCGAGGGCTTCCTGGTTCGTAGATGCCCATCTTCTTGCTGTGTCCTCATGTGGCAGAAGGGCCATGGAACGCTCCAGGGTCTCTTTTATAAAGGTGCTAATCCCATTGATGACAACTTCACCCTCATGACCTAATTAACCACTAAGGTCCTACCTACCTCTTAATAATCACCCTGGTGTTAGGACTCCCAGCATATTATTTGGCAGAACATTTTGGGAGACACGAGCATTCCATTTATAGCAACTACTCTTGCCATTCCTCACTTAACTTTGATGCCTCTTTTTGACATATTATTTATGCTAAGCTCTTTTCTGGGCAATTGATTGTTTTATTTATCTTTTCATTCTAATGAGAGATAATTTCTACTGTTCACTTTTCACTTTCATGCGTTGGAGAAGGAAATGGCAACCCACTCCAGTGTTCTTGCCTGGAGAATCCCAGGCACAGGGGAGCCTGGCAGGCTGCCGTCTATGGGGTCACACAGAGTCGGACACGACTGAAGCGACTTAGCAGCAGCAACAGTAGGATAGATGTTTTCTCATACATACTGAATAAGCTGAGAGTGTCTCTTACTTTTATTTCCAAATGAACCTTTAGAATATTTTGGTCATATCTCATGTAAAGGCCCCAAAGAGATTTGTTAAATCCCTTAATTTATTTGGTATCACTTAAAATTTTCCTAGCATTGACTCATCCCAGTACGCTGTGTGGTTTTAAGCATTCAGTCTAGCCTATATTGTTTCTCAGTTTTCAGTCTTCATTATATAGGTCTGGCTTTCTATTTATATCATTGTATTTTAAAACTTTTTCCTTTTTACTGAGGTGCAGCTTACATTCAGTAAAATGCACCCATCTGAGGTACCAAAATGTGTGTCGCTCACGGGGACTCCTGTGTGGTGAGGCTGTTCCCTAGCTCAGCATGGTGGAGTCACTTGTGTTACAAGGAGCAGTACTTTTTTGGTACTGAATTTTGCTAAATTCGAGCATCTTTTTGTAATGTAGGAGAGGATTATATGTTTTTTTCCCAATACTGACATTTTTGGAATAAATTAGAGTCATTTTATGTTGACTTATTTTTTATTTTGGCCACACTGAGGCATGTGGGATCTTAGTTCCCTGACTGGAGGTGGAAACCAGGCATCCTTCAGTGGAGGTTTGGAGTCTTAAGCACTCGGCCACCAGGGAAGTCCTGTGGCGACTTTTTTTGATTTGTATTTCAATTTTGCTTTGTTAATATATTATTTAGGATCTTCTCTGTTCTTAAGTAGGTTTGGATTTTGATGCCTCACCCCGCCAAAGTTTTAAACGTTATATTCTTGCCTGGTTTGATGTTGGGCATATGCTAGCTTTATTCAAGGAGATTTTCCACGTCCCTGTGGCTCTGGAAGTTTCTGGAGGCAGGGGAATGATGTGCTGTTGTTGAAAGTTGGAGAGCACCTCTCGGTGGGGAGGGCTGCCCTGGTGGCTCAGGCAGTAAAGAAACCGCCTGCACTGCCGAGACGAGGGTTCTATCCCTGGGTCGGAAAAATCCCCTGGAAAGGGAATGCCAACCCACTCCAGTACTCTTGCCTGGAGCATTCTGCGGACAGAGGAGCCTGGCGGGCCGCAGTCCGCGGGGTCGCCAGGGTGGAACACTGCTGAAGGACTGACCCTGTCCTGGGTGGGCGGCGCCCCCTGCTGGCTGGCCCGGCAGGGCCTCCCGGAGCCGACAGGCGCCCCTCTCTTCAGTGCAGGTCCTAATCTGAAGGAGTGGCTGCGGGAGCAGTTCTGTGACACCCGCTGGAGCACTGCGAGGACACGAGGCTGCACGACGCCGCCTACGTGGGGGACCTGCAGACCCTGCGGAGCCTGCTGCAGGAGGAGAGCTACCGGAGGTGAGCGCTGCCGAGGTGCTTTCCAACTCCAGAGGGCGGGGAGAGAGGGGACTGAGGGAAGCACCGTCAGGCTTGTGGGCGGTAGCCAGAGAGGCGGGGCGTGGAGACCTGAGTTCAGGCCCAGCTCCGTCAGTGGCCGGCTGGCGCTGTCCGGGTGTCAGCCTCCCTGAGGTTGCCCCTGGTGCCAGCCTCGCCGCCTCTTCAGCAGCGGCCTTGCGCCTTTGTGAGCCTCATCTGGCTCTTACCCTAAGTCGGGGGCAGAAAGTCTCTGCTTGAAGCACTGCGTCGGGTCCCCCGTGCGTCCAGCCTCCCTGACGGACCGCACCTGATGGCACCCTGGCATGCTCTGCCCTGGCTGTTCAGGCCCCAGGCGTGGGGCTGCGGGGCCCCGGGCTCAGCCTCTGGCCCGCTGTCTGCTCGCCCAGGGGGATCCGGGCGCCCACCTTCTGGCTCCTTTTGTTGATAGCGCCCTGCCTGTTGCCTTGCCACATCCCGTGACCAGTGCAAGCCCTTCCTTGATCAGTAGCATCAGTCTTGGTATCATGTCTCCCTCCTCGAGACACCCCAGGGAGCACAGAGACTCTGCTGGCTGTCTGTGTGTCTGAGATTGGAATCTCAGATAGGTTTGAAACTCATCTGCAGCTGGAAACTCCAGGCTTTTTCTGTGTGTCTGTTTCCCCTTCGGGCCTAGGCTGGTAGTGAGTTGATGGGAGAAATGCCTGCATATTGATTCTGAAATTTGTACCCCCCCTTTTGTGGATAGTTCCCAAGAGAAGGATTTCTAACAATACAGAAATAAGTTTCCTCCTTCCCTTCTAATGTCTTAGCATCATTTCATTAGAACACATATTTTGTTAAAAATAGTTTCAAATATCCAGAAAGGGTCATCATACAGAGCAAATAGATGGCTTGCACATGAATTTTAATATCAATGATGCAAGTCTGAGGAAAACAGTAGATTTTTGTGGTACTGCAGATGTGACAGTGGAGCAAAGGAGAGGTGAGCTGGGTGTTAGAGCAGCCGGTTTCATATCGCCTTTCAGGTACTGTTTGTGTTTTTTCTAATACTTGGGTTCCACGAATCTCCAGTTTTTTGATGGTATTTTTCTACTGGGATGTATTTCTTTGGTGATGAGTGCTTGGAGCATTCCTTGGCCTCCTTGGCCAGGGGAAGCTAGTTCAAGCTGAAGGAGGAGCGCTGGCCTGCCGCGTGTTTCTGGGTCACTGCTTCGGTGATCTGGATCCTTGGGCTTTGTTCAGAGCCGGGAGTGCGAGGTGGCCTGCGCCTCAGCTGGTGACGGGGTGGGTCCGTGTACTGCACGGCCGTGGCGTTCCTTGACGGCGCTCTCGGTCTGAGTGCCACTTTCCGTGCGGACTGAGCCTGGCCGGCGTCTCTCTGCTGTGGCGCTCTTAGCGCCGGTGCTGTCTAGCTGTGCCTCAGGTTTCCTGGTCCTTGGGCTGGGGCTCCTGCGGCAGGCGTGGGCCGGGCAGGGGGAGTGTGAACGCCTCTCCTCAGCGGAGCCCCTGGAGGCATTCTTAACGCGAGAGCCGCCCCCGGCCCCGGCCGGCGTGTCCGCGCCTCCCAGCCCGGCTCCCTGTGCTCTCTCTCAGCCGCATCAACGAGAAGTCCGTGTGGTGCTGCGGCTGGCTCCCCTGCACGCCCCTGCGCATCGCCGCCACCGCGGGCCACGGGAACTGCGTGGACTTCCTGATCCGCAAGGGGGCCGAGGTGGACCTGGTGGACGTGAAGGGGCAGACGGCCCTGTACGTGGCTGTGGTGAACGGGCACCTGGAGAGCGCCCAGATCCTCCTGGAGGCCGGCGCCGACCCCAACGGAAGCCGGCACCACCGCAGCACGCCCGTCTACCACGCCTCGCGCGTGGGCCGGGCGGACATCCTGAAGGCCCTCATCAGGTCAGTGCTCGGGCTGCGCCCGCCGCCGCGCGGCCTTCTCAGTCCTGATTTTCTCCCCATCTCAAAGTAGGCTTGTGACAGGGTTTGTCTGTTCTGTCTTTTTAAAAAGTTGCTTCTTAGCTTTATCAGTTCTCTTATTTTCTTACTGGTTAATTTCTATTTTTATCTATCTTTGTCCGTTTTCCTTGGTTTTCATTTACTTTTCTCTAAGTTTTTGAGTTGCATGCTTATTTGTTGTTTTCTTGATTAACAATGTAAACTTTTAAGGTTATTAACTTAGTTTTGCCTAGAGCTTTGTTTTTGCTAAACTTTTAAAATAGGTATAACTGAAGTTGATTTCCTCTTTGTTTTTATAGGTTTTGAGGCTCTTAACTGTTTAATAAAAACTTCTGTTAACTTTTAATTTTATTGTATTGTGCCCAGATAATACAGACCGTATAATGTCCATATTGAAGATTCTTTTTCTAAAAAATTATTTTTTAAAATCAGACTGCTTTTTTGTGGATCCTTGTAACAAAGTACAAATCACAGGTGTTGTAGCTTCATAGTACAAGATGGTAGCCTCAGTTAATGCTATTCAGAGTCCCTCTCTCTGTTTTTTACATTTTTAACCATTGGATCTGCCCCAAATTCAGAGAAGTCTGTTAGTGTCTAATCACTGCTGTGATTTGTCAGTTTCCCCTTGTATTTCTCATACTTTTGCTTACTGTATTTTGATGCTAATTGGGCTCATAAAAATTCTTGCCTCTGGATTATGCCCTTTATGAAAGCAAGAGGAACCCGTCGGTTTCATTGAGGTTTCATTTAGGTAGCATTCTGTCACTTTTAGTTTGAGTCTTAGTAGGTCTAAGTAACTCTGTGTGTGCTCAGTTACTGTTTGACCATCTGGGATTGTTTCTGAATACAGTTAACATTATCGCTGTAGCTGATTTTAGGTTTGTTTCTATCTTTCTGTCTTAACTGTACCTTTATTTATGTCTGTGTTCCATGATTTGTGTTTTCTTTGCTTTCCCTTTCTGTTGTTTTAGACAGAGCAACAGATTTATGGTCTACTTTAATTGCATTAATGATTGTCATTTAATCAGTTTGAACGAGATTGCATCTTCAGTCCTGTGCTCCAGTGAGTTCTTTCTATCACCAATGCTTTCTCTCCCCTCCCTTGCTCTGCAGGCAGTTTTTTCTGTGGTTGGACTGAGTGAAGTTTATTTAGCCGGTTGTCTTTGTCAGGAAGGACTGTGGAGGAGGACTGTAGCATTGTTACAGGCCACAGTGGGTGGTTCTGAGGGCATCTAACCCAGTGCAGAACATGGTTTTTAAATTAGGTATTGAAAATATATTTATTATATCAGAAGGTTTTACGTATCACATGGCTCTGGAATTGGCTTTTGGAAAGATAAATGAGGGTGACATGGTTGTTGTTATGTTAGAGGGATAAAGGAATGCAATGCTTCCCCCCGCCCCTTCTTTTTAAGGATTTCTAGCCCAAGAATCTAAGCCACTTCAGTCCCATGTCTTTGCATCTTGGAGAATGTAAATCATTAATTTGGAAGTGGATCCCGTAGGATCAATCCAGGGCTTCCCTGGTAGCTCAGCTGGTGAAGAATCTGCCTGCAATTCAGGAGACCCCAGTTTGATTCCTGGGTTGGGAAGATCTGCTGGAGAAGGGATAGGCTACCCACCCCAGGATCCTTGGGCTTCCCTTGTGGCTCAGCTGGTAGAGAATCAACCTGCAAAGTGGGAGACCTGGGTTCGATCCCTCATTTGGGAAGATCCCCTGGAGAAGGCAATGGCTACCCACGCCAGTATTCTGGCCTGGAGAATTCCATGGACTGTATAGTCCATGGGGTTGCAAAGAGTCAGACACGACTGAGCGACTTCCACTTTCAGTGATAAAGAACCCACCTGCCAATGCAGGAGATGTGAGTTCGATCCCTGGGTCAGGTAGATCTCCTGGAGGAGGAAATGGCAACCCACTCCAGTATTCAAGCCTGGGAAATCCCATGGGCAGAGGAGCCTGGAGGGCTACATACAGTCCGCAAAGAGACACAACTGATGACTGAGCACAGGCATAGGTAATCCGTGAAATTTCGTCCTGCTTCCAGACATCCCGCTGGGCACTTGACTCGATTCATGATGCACTGCTGCTTTGAGCTAGCCGTGGGCTTGCCTCTGAGACACATGCCCAGATGCCCTTCTTGATAAAGCGTTACTCAGACATTTTGGTTCCTGGACCACAGGATGTCACTTGTATGGTGAGGTACCAAGAGCATATACGACTCTATTGTAAAGTTTCCTATGTTCCAAGTGACCCGATAATTGACTTCTGAAGAATGGGGTTAAGTTACTGAACAAGTAACACAACCTACCTATAATCCAGACTCTACTCCTGCCTTCCTTGTGTCATTGTCCCTCATGGGCAGGGCACTCTCTGTCGCTGTTGTGGTCTGATGTCCCTCTGCAAGTAGTCTCCGCTTCTCATTTCCCTTGTTTTGTTTTTTAAAGGTAAGGAGTGGTATTTCTGTGTGTGCAAAAGTTATGTTGATTTATGCAGTTGTCCCATGGTTCCTGGCCAGCGATATTAAAAGCAGAACGGGAATTTTGGAAAATACTCAGGATTAAAATTAACTGGATAGCAGCCAGTACGTTTTTATGAGTGGATGAAGGCTGTCTTTCCCACAGCTCAGCTAATACCAGATTGTTGTGTTGCCCAAAATGACAAACATTCTGGAAAACATCTTCCTGAGAATAAGGAGGAAAAAGATTTCAGTGCTTGAAATCGAGTCTCTTTAATTGGTTGTAGTTGTATGAAGCGAAATAGCAGTTTGTGCCTGGTTGGGTTTGTGTGTCGGAAGGTTTCTCCCGTTGCTCCTGGGACAGTGTGTAGAACAGGTGCCGCGTGCACCTGTAGTGGCTGGTGGTGCCTCACAGCGTCAGAGGGGAGCGGGCTGTCCTGTGAGCCCGTGGGTCCGCGTGCCGCTGTTGTCTTCCTCAGCTCCGTGCTGCAGACGCCGTGGTGTGTGTTCTGGGGAAGAGACGGATGATGAGACAGGATTGCTGGCTGTGAGTGTCGGCCCGCGTGTTTCCCAAGCCCTGACGCGCTGCTCTTCTCTCTACCCTGGGCCCCTGCACGGTGGACCCCGTCGTCCGTCGTCATGCCTCCTGCCCTTAAATGGCAACAGTGGCCGCGCGGCGCCTGGGGCCTGGGAGGGCGGTGGGGGCTCCGTGCGCAGTGCTGCCTCCAGTGGTAGCTCCGGGGCGGGGCACACTCTCTCAGAAGCCAGGCTCTGTTCTTCGCGGTGCATCCGGTCAAGCTGCGAGCGGTTTCATTGGTCCCAGTACTGCTGACCTTGCCTTTCATTCGTTGACCAGGGCGGTGTCTGCCAGCTTTCTCTGTTGTGAAGCTCCCTTTTTTCCCTCTGTGATTAATAAATATTTTCATGGATAGGTACTTTGCAACCATGTGTATATTTTATTCCTCATCAAATTTTTAATCCATTTATTTAATCCATTTACTCATGGTTTCCTGTGGAGTTAAGAGTTATTCTGGGCTCATACGTACTTTGCCTGATTCAGCCCTGGGTTGTCATTTCTCCAAGGAGAATGATGTTGAAAAGCCAAGATTTGGACACTGGGAGTGCTTATTGCTTGTCGGGTGTTGCTGTCTGCAGGCCCTCTTACTGGACACGTTTCCGTCTACTTTCCTGTGTCTATTATACACTGATGGTTAAAGAGTACAGCCCGAGGCCTTAGTCCAGTTCAGCACCTGGACAGCTGTGAAGGTTAGTTCGGGGCTGGGGAGAGCGCTCCCACCTCTGGGGCTGCTCTGAGCTGCTCCGTGTCATCCTGCTCTTCTCCTTTTCCAAATTTCGACATTGAGAGACCTGGTTCCCCTGTTTTTTCTTTCCTCCTCTGGCCACACATCATTGCATCCCCAACCAGGGATCGAACCTGCACCCCCTGCAGTGGAAGCAGTCTTAACCACTGGGCTGCTGTGGAAGCCCCTCCCCTTACCTCTGATGTGCTTACTTCTTATTCCTCAGAGTAACCAGCTTCCTGTGCTCCTGCCCGTCCCACGCGGGGCTCCTCACCAGTCTCACCAGGCAGCATCCTTAACGGGACCGTCTTGACTAGGCCTGGACTCCGGCACTCTTTGCCGGGCCACCCTCCCTGCTGTAGTCAGTGGCCTCTGCTTAGAGTAAGATGACCAGTAGGTAGCTTGTGCTTGGCCCGGGAGAACTTTACATGCCTGACAGAAAGCCATGTATTTGGGTGTCTCTGAGCACAGTGACAAGGGCAGGTGCCTCGAGGGGATCCTGAAGGCTCTGTTGGAGAATGAGGCTTCCAGGTCAGGTGGCTCCTGTGTCTGCCTGTGTTCTGTTCATCCTCACATCCAGGCTGCCTCTGAGATTCGGGAGAGGTGGGGAGAGTGTTCCCACCTCTGGGGCTGCTCGAAGCTGTAGGCCTTGCAGGCGGATCTGGTGCTCAGAACAGTCTGGCTGCTCTTGATGTTCCGTGGACCTGAAAGAAGAGCCAGCTTGGTGAGCAGGACAGACAGGCACCAGCTGGACCCACAGTTGGGTTAAGGTGTTTCCTTTTGCTTTCAGTTTTTAGGGATTGCTGTTTAGTTTTTTACATTGTGTATTTACATGATTCCAAAGTCAAATCTGTAAAACAAAGTGTATTAAAAGAAGTCTAGCTTCTGTCCTCACCTGGTTCATCCCTGCCCTGTAGAGAACCATTGAAGGAGTTCTGTGGTTTAACCGTGCGTCACTGAACACTAAGCAAACATGCCTGTGTGTCTGGGTGTGTCTGGGTGTGTGTCGTGTGCGCGTTCGTCTTGGAGCCTCTTCCCCGGGGTGGACGCAGCATACTGCCTGCGCCTCGTCCCGCGTTTCGCGCTCGCCAGTGGCCTGGGGGCTGCTCCAGAGCAGCGCCTGCCCTGCCCCTTGTCCCTTGTCGGATGGGCCATCTGGGGCTGCCCACCGACCACTCAGTCCCTCCTGATGAACGTGTGGGTTGTCACCTGCTCCAGCTGCTGTGGATGCTCTTCTAACGATCTGCCTTCTGTATATGGCTTTTTGGAGTTTTGCAGATTTTACAGATTTCCCTCTGCAGGGATTTGTCCATTTTGTATGACCCAGAAATGGATAAGACTCCCTTTTTCTTTAAAGCCTGGCCAGTAAGCTTTTGGGTTGGTGCCTCTCAGCGGCGCAGTTTGTGTTTCTGTTCTGAGCGCGGCTGACCGCCCTTCCCTCTGCCGCTGGCTGCTGGCTCGTGTACCTGAGGGCTGTTGATCTCCTTTCACAAGGTCTTTATAGAGTAAGGATGTTAACCATTCGTTACCTTTTCCCCAATTTTTCCCTTATTGCTGCTGTTTTTTTGGCATGAAAAAGATTTTCTTTAATTTTCATGTTAAAAAACTTTGTTTTTATATCTTTTCCTGTTTGATCTTCCAAATGAACTTTATAATTGACTTATTTAGCTTCAGGGATATTATTTTTATGTATTTATATTTATAATCAACTTATTTAGGTCTAGGAAGAGTATTTTCCATTTATATTAATAAACTTAGTGATCTCTTAATGATGTTGGGTGTTCTTATCCAAGACTGTGGTATGTCTTTCTTGCTTGTGTCTGCTTTTGTGACTTTCAAAAAAATATTTTTTTTCTAATTATAAAATACAGTTTTCCTCATGCAAACTTTGGACGTTTACTGTTAGGTTTATGCTTAGCTATCTCACTTTAAAGTTTATTTTGCTGTTGGAAATGAAGTATTTGTCACTTTGTCTTGTAACTTGTTTTTGTTTGTATATGTTAACGGCTACTGGTGTAAAACCTGCTACTTCATTGCTTCTTAGTTGTGTTCTCATTAATTATTTAGGGCTTTCCAGACATAGTCATGTCCTCTGTAAACAGGAAAAATTACCTCTTTCTTGCCAATTTTAATCAGCTAATTGCTTTCTCTGTCTAGTTGCACTAATACTTTAAAAGAAAAACATGCCTTTAGAAACAGGGGGCCAGAAAGTGGGACGGTGTGTCTTGCTCCTGGCCACGCTGCTGCTCATGTTTGCCCATTAGGTGAGATGCTGACTTCTGAGATGAGGAAATATTTTTCATCATATTAAAGAAGTATTCTTCATGTTCTATTTTATCAAGTGTTTTAAACATGTCTAGGTGTTGAATTTTGTCATATGCCTCTTTTGTGTTTGAGAGAGAATTGTGACTTTTTCCCCTTCAGTTCAGTTCAGTCGCTCAGTCATGTCTGACCTTTGAGACCCCATGAACCGCAGCATGCCAGGCCTGCCTTTCCATCACTAACTCCCAGAGTCCACCCAAACCCATGTCCATTGAGTCGGTGATGCCATCCAACCATCTCATCCTCTGTCGTCCCCTTCTCCTCCTGGCTTCAGTCTTTCCCAGCTTCAGGGTCTTTTCAAATGAGTCAGCTCTTCACATCAGGTGGCCAAAGCATTGGAGTTTCAGCTTCAGCATCAGTACTTCCAGTGAATATTCAGGACTGATCTCCTTTAGAATGGACTTGTTGCATCTCCTTGCAGTCCAAGGGACTCTCAAGGGTCTTTTCCAACAACACAGTTCAAAAGCGTCAATTCTTTGGTGCTCAGCTTTCTTTATAGTTCAACTCTCACGTCCATACATGACTACTGGAAAAACCATATCCTTGACAAGACAGACCTTTGTTGGCAAAGTAATGTCTCTGCTTTTTAATATGCAGTCTAGGTTGGTCATAACTTTTCTGCCAATGAGTAAGCATCTTTTAATTTCTTGGCTGCAATCACTACCTGCAGTGATTTTTGGAGCCCAAACAAAGTCTGCCACTGTTTCCTCCGTTTTCCCACCTATTTGCCATGAAGTGATGGGACTGGATGCCATGATCTTAGTTTTCTGAATGTTGAGCTTTAAGCCAACTTTTTACTCTCCTCTTTCACTTTCATCAAGAGGCTCTTTAGTTCTTCTTCACTTTCTGCCATAAGGGTGGTGTCATATGCATATCTGATATCTGTTATTGATATTTCTCCCAGCAATCTTGATTCCAGCTTGTGCTTCTTCCAGCCCAGCGTTTCTCATGATGTACTCTGCATATAAGTTAAATAAGCAGGGTGACAATATACAGCTTTGGCGTACTCTTTTCCTATTTGGAACCAGTCTGTTGTTCCATGTCCAGTCTAACTATTGCTTCCTGGCCTGCATATAGGTTTCTCAAGAGGCAGGTCAGGTGATCTGGTATTCTCATCTCTTGAGGAGTTTTCCACAGTTTGTTGTGATCTACACAGTCAAAATCACTGCAGTTGGTGATTGTAGCCATGAAATTAAAAGACGCTTACTCCTTGGAAAGTAAGTACTCCTTGGAAAGGTATGACCAACCTAGACTGCATATTAAAAAGCAGATACATTACTTTGCCAACAAAAATCCGTCTAGTCAACAAAGGCTATGGTTTTTCTAGTAGTTATGTATGGATGTGAGAGTTGGACTATAAAAGAAAGCTGAGCCCTGAAGAATTGATGATTTTAAACTGTGGTGTTGGAGAAGACTCTTGAGAGTCCCTTGGACTGCAAGGAGATCCAACCAGTCCATCCTAAAGATCAGTCCTGGGTGTTCATTGGAGGAACTGATGTTGAAGCTGAAACCCCAATACTTTGGCTACCTGATGCAAAGAGCTGACTCATTTGAAAAGACCCTGATGCTGGGAAAGATTGAAGACAGAAGGAGAAGGGGACGACAGAGGATGAGATGGTTGGATGGCATCACCGACTCAATGGACATGGGTTTGGGTGAACTCCAGGAGTTCGTGATGGACAGGGAGACCTCGTGTGCTGCAGTCCATGGGGTCCCAAAGAGTCAGACACAACTAAGTGACTGAACTGAACTGAACACAGTCAAAGGCTTTGGCATAGTCAATAAGGCATAAATAGATGTTTTTCTGGAACTCTCTTGCTTTTTCAGTGATCCAGATGATGTTGGCAATTTGAACTCTGGTTCCTCTGCCTTTTGTAAATCCAGCTTGAACATCTGGAAGTTCACAGTTCGTGTATTGTTGAAGCCTGGCTTGGAGAATTTTGAGCACTACTTTACTAGTGTGTGAGATGAGTGCAATTGTGCAATAGTTTGAGCATTCTTTGGCATTGCCTTTCTTTGGGATTGGAATGAAAACTGACCTTTTCCAGTCCTGTGGCCACTGCTGAGTTTTCCAAATTTGCTGGCANAGAATTTTGAGCATTACTTTACTAGCATGTGAGATGTGCAATTGTGCGGTAGTTTGAGCATTCTTTGGCATTGCCTTTCTTTGGGATTGGAATGAAAACTGACCTTTTCCAGTCCTGTGGCCACTGCTGAGTTTTCCAAATTTGCTGGCATATTGAGTGCAGCACTTTCACAGCATCATCTTCCAGGATTTGAAATAGCTCAACTGGAATTCCATCACCTCCACTAGCTTTGTTCATAGTGATGCTTTCTAAGGCTCACTTGACTTCACATTCCAGGATGTCTGGCTCTAGATGAGTGATCACATCATCGTGATTATCCAGGTCATGAAGATCTTTTTTGTACAGTTCCTCTGTGTATTCTTGCCATTTCTTCTTAATATCTTCTGCTTCTGTTAGGTCCATACCATTTCTGTCCTTTATCGAGCCCATCTTTGCATGAACTGTTCCCTTGGTATCTCTAATTTTCTTGAAGAGATCTCTAGTCTTTCCCCTTCTGTTCTTTTCCTCTATTTCTTTGCATTGATCGCTGAAGAAGGCTTTGTTATCTCTTCTTGCTATTCTTTGGAATTCTGCATTTAGATGCTTATATCTTTCCTTTTCTCCTTTGCTTTTCACTTCTCTTCTTTTCACAGCTATTTGTAAGGCCTCTCCAGACAGCCATTTTGCCTTTTTGCATTTCTTTTCCATGGGGATGGTCTTGATCCCTATCTCCTGTACAATGTCACGAACCTCATTCCATAGTTCATCAGGTACTCTATCTATTAGATCTGGGCCCTTAAGTCTATTTCTCACTTCCACTGTATAATCATAAGGGATCTGATTTAGGTCATACCTGAATGGTCTAGCGGTTTTCCCTACTTTCTTCAATTTACGTCTGAATTTGGTAATAAGGAGTTCACGACCTGAGCCACAGTCAGCTCCCAGTCTTGTTTTTGCTGTCACACAAGTGCTATAGACTCTGAGGATTACTACATGGTGGGGTGGGGTGGGTTGTGTAACCACTCGCTTCGTATTGGATGTCATCAACCACCCCATGACCTAGTTTCAGCATAGGCTTGTTTTCTTGTTTCACCTTCTCTTAATTTTTGGCTGCACTGGGTCTTCATTGCTGTGTGCGGGCTCTCTCTAGGTGCGGCCAGAGGGGGCTACTCCCTAGTTGTGGTGCATGGGCTTCCCCCTGCGGTGGCTTCTCTGGCTGCAGAGCACAGGCTCTAGGGCACATGGGCTTCTGCAGCTGCGGCTCTCAGGCTCCAGAGCACAGGCTCATTGTGGCACATGAGCTTAGCTGCTCTGGAGCATGTGGGATCTTCCCAATCCAGGAATTGAACCTGTGTCTCCTGCACAGGCAGGTGGATTGTTAACCACCAGGTAGTCCCTCTTGCATCTCTCTTTAGAGATAAAACATCTCTCTCTAAAAAAAAATGTTTCCTTCATACTCTTTTAAGTATAATATGATATACAGTTTGTATATTTTCAAATAACATAAAGCAGAATACAAACTTGTGGCTTAAAATCATTTACGAATTCATTAATGTCTCAAAGGACTACTTTAAGAATACAGAGAACAGACCACGAAAAGAACAAAGCATGTGGACTTAATTTAGCAGGGCTCTAAATAACCATGGCAGCCTCATATTAAAACAGAACAGAGCAATAAGTATATAAATGAAAAGTTTTCTATATGTCAGTAGTGAATAGCTACCATTCTAACTGGCCTAATGCAAACGATACAAAGTAAATGACTCAACTGATGCTTAAATAGCTAGCATTTAATTTAAAATATTGACACATGCAAACCAGTCAATATGAAGTCTGGTCCGTATGTAGACTACACTGGGCCTGCCTCCTGGTTTTCCAAATAAAATTTCACTGGAACACAGCCACACTTACTCAACTGGGCATTGTCCAGGGCTGCTTCTGCCCCATGGCAGAGGAACTGAGAAGCTGAGATAGAGGTTTTACGGTCTGCAAAGCCTAAAATAATGACCAGCTGGCCATTTACAAAAAGAAAAAAGGTTTGCCAATGCCTAGGTTACAAATTGTATTCTTCCCACTGTAGTCACAGAGTTCATTTTAGATCAAGAACTTTGGTAGTTATTAAGGTCAATATTTCATCAGTCACTTGAATTTTTTATAACAAATGGTATTTCAGGATGGAGAGTCCAATAATTGTACTGAAGGGTTTCGCTTATATCCTATAAGAAATGCATAAATTCTCAGAATTCCTCCTACTGTGCTTTGAATTTAAAAATTGGGACATTTATTTATTTTAGGAAAAGACTCATTTTATTGGTTTTTAGCTTCAAGTTAAAAGAAAAAAATCTTTAGATAAAAGTTAAATATTGGTTTTAAAAAACTTCAACAATCCTAATTACAAATGACTCACTGTGCTTTACTCAGAAACCAAAAACAAGTGTTCTACCTTCATGAAAGGCTCCAGTTCCCATGGGTTCGAATCTGTCATCTGCATCACTTCCTACTAAGACATGGTCTTCGGGTTGCAGTTCTTCTGCTGGTCCTTCTGGTTCTTGGTGCAGGTTCTCTCCTTGAACAACAATAATGGACAAAGTGACAGAGGTCTACGCCAAGGGCCCCTGGCAGCAGCCAACACAAACACCAATGTCCCACCTGCAAGGCTGCATGTACTCGCTGCAGCTGCTGGGCACACCCTGCCCCTCCTCCGGGCCACCGCACACGCCAAAGCTCTGTCCTCTCTCTGGCCAAAGGCTAGTTCACCTGAGGGGGCAACCATCTTTTTTCACTAGAACTTAAACTCACCAAGGATGGGACCTCACCTGTTTTAGTGGCTCTGTCTGCCCAGCACCTGGGGCTATGATTAGCCATGAGAAGGTCTCAATCCATATTTAATAAGTAAATTAAAAAATTCAGAATTCTTACTACATTTGCCTCTTCAATGATCGCTAGACCAGAGAAAAGGTCACCTTGTGATCTTCTGTTGAGAACTGACATAAAACTCCACGTAACAGTTTTAGACAACTCTATGTACATGTTCTACTGCAAAGAACAGCCGACCACTAGCTAAACCATATGTGAGGTCATCAGCATTAGGTCAGATGCATTATTCTTTGCTTCTAAAGGTTCCTGTGTTTAGCCCTAAGTTATGTCAGGATGCTCCTTTTCTGTTGTGAGACTGGCATGGTTTACTTAACCATTTCTCTTCCCTTGTGTAGATGTTGGACATGCTGTGTAACTCCACTGCAGCATGGGTTCGCTGGTCATTGTGGTCTGAGACATCCTCCCAGTAGTAACTTGACATGGCCTCATGGAGAGGATGTCCCACATATACCATTCTAACTAGAGAACTCAAGTCAGCCAGATAGTGGTGTGCAGTGCAGTACCGCTCTAGGAACCAGGTCCATCTAGATCCACCTATACCAGCTGTGTGTGACGCTGGGCCAGGGACTCAACTGCTTCGGGCCTAAGATTTCTCTTCTGAAAAAAGGAATAATAAGTGTACCTACTCATAACATTGTTATGAGGACTGAAGGGCTTAGAAAAATGCCTGGCCCATAATAAGGGCTTCCCTGATAGCTCACTTGGTAAAGAATCTGCCTACAAACAGGAGACCCCAGTTCGATTCCTGGGGTGGGAAGATCCGCTGGAGAAGGGATAGGCTACCCGCTCCAGTATTCTTGGGCTTCCCTGGTGGCTCAGCTGGTAGAGAACTACCTGCAATGCAGGAGACCTGGGTTCAGTCCCTGGGTTGGGAAGATCCCCTGGAGAAGGGAAGGCTACTCTCTCCAGTATTCTGGCCTGGAGAATTGTATGGACTGTATAGTCCATGGGGTCGCAAAGAGCCTGATGTGACTGAACAACTTTTACTTTCACTATGATAAGTAAATTTTACTGTTGTTGTGCAGCTGCTGTTAATATTTTTACCATCATCGTCACCACAGCGGTAACAATAATAAAATTCTACTGCTACTGAACTTTTCCCTCAAACTGCAGGACGGTGCTCTTAGTCACTTTACTTGATGAGTTCTTAGTCACTTTAGTCACTTGGTGTGGCCCCGTGATGCAACGGGGCCATTAGGCCCTTTTATGTTGACACTGTTTTCGGTCTTCTTATTACAGCCTCCTATCTTGTTTCTCATTTCAAACTTTCTGCTTCTTAGCAACCAATCTATTTTTCCTGTCACTAACTGTATGACTCTTTTTTTCTTCTAGTCATGTTCCTTATTTATTTATTCAGTGTAATTTTACAGGTTTTACGTAGGCAGGGCTGGGCTCTCTTGCCCATCTATTCAACAGAAGCCCCTGTTTTCAGCAGAAGCACCATACACTGTCTGAGCATCTCCATGACCCAAGGACAGCCTGCCAGGAGGAAAACTGTCTCCTGAGAGCTCATGAGACCTCATCAGAGGCACAGCCAATGCCCTCTGCAACTGCTGCCCCAACCCTATGAGGGAGCAATTATCCAACTTTGAAGGGTAAAGGGCTTGAAGAACTGTGCTAAAGCCACACAGTTAATAAAAGAAACTGCAGGACCAGAATGCGACAATGAAACACAGAAGGATGGGGACAGAGAGTCTACGTTAGAGACAGTGTCAAGGAGGCAAGTGTGGCCTGATAAGATGTAAAGACTGGACACACACACAAAGATACTAACAGAAGACAGAACAAGCCAAAGGCCCTAGGGCAGAGACAGGCCTGGTGATTACAGAGAAAAGAGAGGCCAACTAGGCTCGAGAAAAGTGATGAAGGGGAGAGAGATCAGGCCCACAGTAGGCTTGGCCTCATCAAACACTGGGTGCAGAGGAGCAAAGATGGAAGCAAAGACCCAAGTGGATGGAAGAGGGGATGGTGGTACTGACACTGCAGAAGTCAGAATACATTTTGGAGGCAAAGCTGAAGGGACTTGCTGATGGACGATGCATGAGAGGGGAAGAAGAGAAAGAAATCAAGGAAAACTCCCAGGATTTTAGCTTTGGCAACTGAATGGATAAAAAGACCATTAACTAGAATATAAAAGACTGGAATAAAACATTTTTTTCGGTGGAGCTGTGAGATGGAGAGGAAACAAGAATTTCAGTTTTAGGAACATTTTGAGTCTGAGATATCTGTAAAACATGCATATAGAGATAAGAATAGTTATTTTATCTCTAGTTAGTTATTCAGTTAGGTAAATCCAGGAGCTTAATGAGAGATCAGGGCTGCAGATATATATTCATAAGTAGTATTTAAAGCCATGGTCTGTGGTTTTCTGAGGAGAAAGTCTTGACAAAGAAGAGATTCAGGGGATCCAGGTGCTAGACTGGCTTCCTTCCTCCAGTGTCTGGCTTCCTGCATCCATCCACCCAGATGTCCATCCCACCCTCCACTTCCTTCTCCTCCAACCTTGGCTGAAATTTACTTTGAACTACCATCTCAACTCACTCAGATCCCCAGTACAACCTCCCTGTCCCATCTTCCTCCTGACAATTCCTCCACTTCATTTTTCACGCTGCAGACAGAATACACAATATTCCTTCATGCCCTCCAATGGTTTCAACTCCTCTTAGCATCAAGTGAAAACATCCCTTCCCCTCATCTCTCCACTTGTGTTCAGATCTTTTTAGTCCCTGCACTTTCAGACATGCCATGCCCTCTACTTAAAACTTTGCTAACAACCTTTGACTGGCTAAGCATTGCACCAACCTCCAGCTCCTAAATCAAAATATCATTCCTCCAGGAAGCCCCCGGTGACCCCAAAGTATGAGTAAGTCCCACACAGCATCATGTATTTCACCATCACAGCACTTATCCCATCATATTGAAATCAACCATGTACTGAGATTGCATCATCCTTGGCTTAGGTTAAAGCTGAAATTTTATAAACAGATGTAGGAAAGGAAAGCCTGTGTTTGCTCACACAGGCAGGTGGAGTAGCTTTTCTGGCTGAGAAGAAATGATACTAAAAGGACACAGGCTCCTAGACCCCTACTAGCCAAGGGCAAAACCCTCAAACTCAGGCAAAGCTGGTCTCCCCAGTGGAGCATAGATGGAGCCTGATGGATGCTTTACACTTAACTGCAAAATATCCAAGATGGACTAAGATACTTTTAGCCGGCCTTCAAAAACCCAATTTAAATGATGGGGAATTGTTTGTTTTTAAGAAACATAATTTTTTTCCTTTAGGGCCACCTTCAGCTCACACCAACACACTAGAAGTATCAGGACACACGTGTTCTGCTCTCTTCAAAATCCTCCTGTTACATTTTGGTGTGGTGCGTGTGTGTAAAGTCATTTCAGTCGTGTCTGACTCTTTGAGACCCCATGAACTGTAGCCCCTTAGGCTCCTCTGTCTGCGGGATTCTCCAGGCAAGAATACTGGAGTGGGTTGCCATGCCCTCCTCCAGGGGTCTTTCCTACCCAGGGATCAAACCTGCAGTTCTTGAGTCTCCTACATTGGCAGGTGGTCTCTTTACCACTAGAGCCACCTGGGAAACCCTTAGGGGGTTCTGTGTTTTTATCAATGGATGAGTCAAGAAACAGTCTTAGCAAACATTGGTTTCTAGAGTACCATTTAATATTCTCCATACAGAACTTAAACTTTTTAGATGTAAGAGCTAGGGAAATGCTTTACATTCTCTAGGTAAACAGCATGTCCGCGTCTTCTCTAGTAATATGATCTACATAATTAAGTTTCTTTTTGCTCTGGTCATCCAAGCAGTCAGTATAATTCGAGGGTTGAAAACATTTCCCAGAGAGCCTATTATAGTTTGCCTGGTTCTCTTCTATTTCCCTCCTCCTAATGTTATTTGTTCTTGATGTATCATTGGTCATGCTATCGTTGGTCTCCATTTGTTTATTCTCTTAACAATAAAATGGGGCAAAATAAAACTAGTGCAGTGTTATTTTAAAAACATTTGTCTTCTAATAACTTTTAAAAGCTCACTCAATTAACACTTAAATTTTAAAATGATATCAAAGTCATTTTATGTAGTTAACCATCATTTTAGTAATACATGAAACATATTTTAATTCATACCATGTTCTGAGTATACTGTTTCATCAAGTGACTGAACTTGTTCGTGTACTTCATCTTCAATATTCTGAGGTCCTAAAATAATTAAAACATAACTAAGTAGAAAAAATTTAGACATTAAAGCATAACATGAAATATGACCTCCATGTATACACATTAAAATGAATATATTGGATTAATCAGCTACACACCTTTTCCATAGCAGCTCAGTCCTTCTTTTGGGTTGACAAATATGGTAGATATTTAAAATTGGTTTTGAGAGCAGATATAAATGTTAAAAGACTTCTCCATAAGATATCAAAAAATAAGAAATGAATCAGGTTCAGATTTTTCTTTAAAAAAAAGGAAGAATTATTTCGGTTTCTAGTTAACAAAGTTCACATTAATAACAGAATAAAGAAAATAGGAAGGGCAAAGTTTTCAGAAAAGTAAGTGCTGGGAAATAAAGATAAAATGCAGAAGATGAAGTCAACATACATTAAAGCACATGGTCAACCACTGTCCTTCCTAGCAGTCAGGAGAAAAGGCCCCTTGGCTGGTGTGAAGGTTGGCTGCCTGCTCTCAGAAGGTGTTAGGAAGTGTGGGTAGAAGACCCTACAAGACAGTCCTTCAGCTTTGGAGACCGTCATCTGACAGTCACATCCATAGATTCAAACAGATTTAAATTGCAGACGTGAACACTAGTCATGACATTGTGACTACACCATGGGGCTTATCGTACTTTTAGGCTTACTGCAACATCATACACAAACAAGAAGCTATAACTACACTGACGCTACTACAAATTTTCTAACAGCCATCATCTATATTCATCAAATAGAAACAGCACCAGACTTAATATCATGAATGCCATCACATGAGATAAACACCGAGGACATCAGTTATACTGAGAAGGTAATCTTCAATGACAAAAACAGAATAAGTTAATTTGAACTTCGGGTTGGAAAAAAGCGGGAGACTCTATTTTGCTAATTATTCTACAAAACTGTTTCTAAAGCACATAGAGTGCCTTCTAGTTTTACAGATGCTTACATTTCACAAACTACTTTTATATCTATTCTCATAGAATTCCAGGGGAGCCTGCCAATCTCTGCTCTGCCCTCACACAATGCCCATGAGAGCTTCCCAGCTGAGTTCCCAGTTTTAAAATTGCTGACAGCACCAACCGCGGAAAATATAGAGTGAGTAAAGAGAAGTGGAGATTGGTACTCTGTTCTTCTGTTAACCCTTTAATGGCTCTTTTGCCCGAACAGATGAAAGTCTAAGCTCCTTGAAACCTCAGAAGGCAATACAAGACCTCCACAATCTAGCCTTCCCAAGCCTCTCTGTCACACCTGCTACCAGCGCTGGCTTTGAACTTGGCGAATGCACCATCTGTTCCGTCTTTCCATGAGCTTCGGATGCACCTCCTCCCTCCTTGGGAGAGTTAAAAGGTTAAAAAAAAAAAAAAAAAGCCAGGTTGCAACGAGTTGAAGACTAAGCGTAAATTAAGACAAGAAAACAACTACAAATTCTTCTTTAAAAAGTGTGGTTAGTACAATGAGAAGAGGGACTGGAGGGCAGAAAAGAAGTGTAGGGATCAAGTGAAAGTTAAGTGTTAGTCACCCAGCTGTGTCCACTTCTTTGTGACACCATGAACTGCAGCCCACCAGGTTCCTTGATCCATGAGTAGGGGTCAAGGAGGGCAGCTATTTTATTGTGTTTTTAATGAGAGGTATGTACCTCTGTTTATAGACTAGGTAGTTAGAAGACAGAAGGTAGAAACCCAAATAAGAGGAAGTTGGGAAGATAACATTTAAACCAAAGCAAATATTACCAAGAAGTTGAAAAGAGTATGAGCTGATAACCAACTGAAGGATTTGGAAGTTTGGGACAGGTTATCAGTAATATGCAAAGAGTAATACTAACAAAGAATAAAAAAAGGAAGAGAGAAAGCAAATGGCACATTTCAGAGTGAGTACCAGCTTTGACAAACAAGGTTTTTAAAAATTAATTTAGTACAAAGTAAAATCTGAGGTGCTAAATTCAAATATGCATTTAAATTCTGAAAAAGAAAGGAAAAAAATATCACTCTTGCTGCAAAGTCAGGGCATGATTGCGGCAATTGTACAGGAATGTGAGAGACAGGAACTTCTCCTGGGATTATCTGAACAACGACAAAAACTGACAGCAACATTTTGATCTTTACTAAAAGGAATAAAAGTAAACCAAACAGTATTCACCAATATATAGTGATAAAATCCATGCAACTACCGATTCATGGCTAAATCGCTGGTAAAAATGCAGTGTCATACCTAACATTTCCAATAGGTGGCAAAATGAAACCAAATCTTTGAGAACTACTGAGTAAAAGAGAATGTGCAGAAATAGTACTTCGCGATAAAAACCAAAGCATCAATAGGAAACGAGAGTAATGGAATCAGACTTCATTTACCAATTTATTAAGCGATTTCAGGAGTTTTTATTATATGGGTCACTGGCCCTTGACTGACTGAGGAAATACTTGAATTGATGTGTGAATTCATGTAGATATCTTTACAGATGATCCCAAGGAGTCCTGGGAAGTCTTTCATTGTAGACAGGAGACTCATGTTAAAAACACTGGGAGCCCAATAGACCTACTTCATTAAATAATGAGACAGAAGAGGGCAAAACTAAATGTCTAAGACCTGTCTAACTTTACTTTCAATGTAATACGGCACAGTTATCCTGGACTTGGCGTCAAGAAACACAGCGCTTAGTTCATGGTGTTTCTAACTATGGTCTCAGGCAGGGAGAAGCCTTCTGTGTCTGGACTCTTAATCTCAAAAATTAAAATGATCCTGTGTGGACTTTTTCTAGGGGAAAAAAAAGAGAGAGAGAGTTTACTATAAAATTTCAGAAGACAACAAGAAAAAGGATTGGGTTGGCCCCCAGGTTTGTTCAGGTGTTCCTATAACATCTAATGGGAAAATGGAACAAGCTTTTTGGCTAACCAAGTATTTCATTATTCTGTGATCATTGTGAAACAAAATTATGGATGAGACAGGACTCTGGAAGCTGCTACCTTTGGGTACCTGGGATGCAGCTAGGTGCATTTGGTCAGAATCAGAGGAAAGCTTACCTGGGCTCTCCAGAACCTGATCTTCCAGCCAAGGGTACATGTCTGCCTCTTCTGGCGGCACTGTTGGCTTTGGAGCAGGTTTTTCTTTAAGGCCTGCATTTTTATTCACAAAATTAACTTAAGGTTTTTTTTTCTTAAAAAAATTTTTTTGACACATTAAACCAAGTAAAATAATATTTCCAACACTTCATCAATATTGTCAGTTATTCAAAGATTTCCAGTTTCTATTACATGAGAATATTGATATGCTTATAAAAAAATAAAGTTGGAAAACAGTTCATTCTTTGAATTCACCAGGCCTTTAACATCTCTTTACCTAAATTAACTTCATTTAAAAATAATAAATCATTATTTGAATATTCACAACCCTAAAAGATCAAGTCACAAAAAAATAAGTAAAATAAAATAACAAGTCATGCCTGAACTTGTCAAAAGAAGTTCAGTATGAGTTCAATCTCCTCTCATGTTAGGAAGTGACTAAGGAACTTCTAAGTTCTGAACTCCAAATTCAGCAATAAGACAACTAAGATGTACTGGAACATTCTACTCTTATTGCCTGCATGCCTTTCTTTGATTTATATATAATTAATTACTCTTCTTGAAAACTATAGTTAAATATGAGATGAAAAAACACATAATTCACTATGTACAACCTTCTAAAGTTAACACATGCAATTCCATCAAAAATTCCATAAAAAATATGGAAAAAAAGTTCTTTTGCTTTTCTTTTTTTGCCTTAAGGAAAATAAGACATCAGGATAAGTTAACATGAAAGATGATTTTTAAAGTCAGTGCTGCTCTAAAATCTTATATATTGCTAATTCATTGAGATTTTGTACATAGCACATTAAAATGCATCCTAAATTAAATGCAACAATTTTGAAAACTAAATTAGATTGTCATGAGCCTGACAATTCCATTTACCAAACCCTGGTCTCTCTGTTACCCCACTGAGAGTCTTGTACCAGGAGCAGATATTAAAGGGCATGTGTCTGCATGTCAACAGCTGGAGTGAAAAGATCAGAACAGAACAGAGAGGCCTTTTCTAATCTTAAGCACCTTTAACTCAATGTAGGTATACTGCTGTAACCTGGGGAATCCTCATTTACTCTCCTGCTCTGGTTGTGTTTTCCCTGACTATTTTCTCTTCTATAGCTCTTCATTTTTCTCTCATTAACAAAAACATACTCCTACCCCACCTGCAAATCCTAAAAAAGACACTGAAACAGTTCACAGGATCCCACCTCATTGTTGATACTTCTCTAGGAACTCATTTCTGACACTTATGCAAAAATCTAACATTAGAAAACAAACACCAACGCATACAATCGTGTTCTGCTCCTAAGTATAGATTCCAGAGAGGACATACGCAAATAGGCACAAATCCTAATTATAGTTCACTTTCAGGGAGTGAGGGTAAGCGATGAAAGCCTTTAGTAAAACACATCACATTTCAAGATCCAAATTCAAGGCAGAAAACTCCCTCATGCACTTTTCCACTTAAATAACCTATGCTTTAAGAGCTCTCAACTGTTACTAGGACAGGTATGGACCTCTCCATGGCCAAATTTTGCTGAATTAATAGGGTAAATTTTTCATCTTCCGAATCAAGAGATTCATCTTTGCACTCTCAGCACCTCAGAAAGCACCTGGTACATAGCAGGTGCCCAAGGGCAGGGCGCACCCAGGGAAGGGCTGATCTGCTTTTTAAATGGCTGCAGACTCTACAGGATCCCGGCTGTAGCTGTACCAGAGTGGCTTAGAGCTGTAGAGGAGGGAACCGGGACTCATCAGTTTCCCTGCTACTGTTTACCAAAGAGATGCCCATCTGAGTTCTAGCATCATCCACCATTTCAGTACCGTAAGCCTAATTTGGCAATAGTCCCAGTTTATGTCTGTTGTCCCAGTATAATTATTTCACTCTCAAAAGTATCTCAGGTTGGATGAAAAATTACGAGGTCATTCTACTCAGCCTGTCTGTAGCAGGCTTTCAAATTGTGCTCCATGGGTTCAATAAGCAGTAAAATATGTCCCCATCAAACAAGAAAGATTTAAGCTGCCTGAAAATCCCATTCATACTGGATTTAGAGAAAAGTTTCATTTGAAAAAAAATTTTAGAGGCAAAAGTGCCTGAAAACTACTAATACACATTAATATCCAGACCCACATTGCCCCTAATAATCAGCTGGGAGTTGTCTCTAAAGTTGAAATTATAAAACATGAACTAAACAGGAGGAAGCAAAAGCCTGTAACGAGAGAAAATACTGAGCGGTTTTCTTTTCTGTCCAAAGTGGCAGCTGAATTGTAAATTTAATGATAACTGGTCATGGTGATTTTCCAGGGGTAAAATCAGCGCCAAAATAAACTATTTTGTAAACCTCAAAGAAGCTGAAGTTTTTATTAACATCTTTCCTTTCTAGACTCTGATAAAGGCACTAATATTTAATGAAAACGCATTCTAGAATAATTCTTATTGATTTGATAACCCATATGAAAGCTTTTACTCTGGTGTTTCCAATTTTTTTTTTCTTACCCAAGTCCATTTTAGCCCATGAATCCATGAATAAGTGTTCCCCAGAAGACAGTGGTAAATCCATGTCTTGTACAAGAGTTTAGGCAAAAAGTAATCAAAAAATAAACAAGAAAAATACACACAAGTAAGGCAAAGGAAAGGTTTTCAAACTGGATTTATTGTGAGGCACACAAGGCAAGGATGTAGCACTGAAATAAGCATTCGGTCAGGTTATGAAATGAATGTTTTGGTTTTGACGTTGCGGGGGCTGCAAATAACAAGACACCAACTCACACTGGCTTGAACAAGAAGGAAATTTATTATGCACTGGCTTCATCCTCAGGGTGGTAATCAGGTCTCCTGGGCAGCAAGGTCCTCTTTGAGACAAGACTCTGTCTAGAAGCAAAGAACCACCTCTTCTTCCACTTCTTTCTTAGGCTTGAATAAATTTTTCCTGCAAGTTCTTACCACTTCGCATTTTAATAGTCAAAACGAGAACCCACTTCTATTTCTCCACTGGCAAGAGCAGCAGAGTGACCACAATTGCTGATGGTGATTATCTAGGGTTGAATGACCGTTGCAAGCCAACCACAACAGCTCCTGTGTGATTTGGAAGATCATTGAATTCTCTTAAAAATATACCTTGTGTTTAGGTCTTTGAGCGCATAAGATAAATTAGGGAAAAAAAAAACAACTGAAGATGAGGGTGGGACAATATGAGAAACAGTATGTTCTTTTGAAACAATATGTTTCAAACAGCATTGAAACATGTATATTACCACGTGTAAAATAGATGACCAGGGCTGGTGCTCAGGGACAACCCCGAGGGATGAGGTGGGGACGGAGGTGGGAAGGGGGATTCAGGATGCGGGGCAACACGTGTACCCACGACTGATTCATGCCGATGTATGGCAAAAACCACCACAATACTGTAAAGTAATTAGCCTCCAACTAAAATAAATAAATAAAAATTTTAAAAGTTTATATTTAATAACCATGTAATTTTGCCCTCCAATTTTAATTCAAAATGGAAGAAGTTATAAAAAGTAAATGACATGAGTACTTTAAATCAACTGTTCACAGCAAGTTTAATTACCTGACACAAGTACCCTAGTCCAATATCAGCTTAATTTATTCAATACTACCCAACTACACCAGACCACCATGGGAAAGAACAAATGGATTGTCTTCCCAGAAATATGTAACATTTTAAAAGTTACTGAATTGCATATTGCATTCATTCATACAACAAATATTCAGCACCTACTAACTCAAGGTGGGCTTCCCTAGTGGTTCAATGGTAAAGAATCTACCTGCCAATAAAGGAGATGCAGGTTCGATCCCTGGGTTGGGAAGATCTCCTGGAGATGGAAATGGCAACCCACCCCCAGTATTATTGTCTGGAAAATCAAACGCACAGAGGAGCCTGGCGGTCTCCAGTCCATGGCGTCACAAAAAGAGTCAGACACAACTTAGTGACTAAACAAGACAAGCTTAACTCAAAGTGCTGTTCTATAGAAAACCAACACATAAAACCCCTATCACCCATAGGAAGGGAACAGTAAAAAGGTAAAAACATGAACTCTTTAGAGTATACGAGATGGGGAAAGTGACAGACCCTTTGGGAAAGAGGGTGGGACTATTCACAATAAACAGATGAGGAAAGGATTGACTGATAAGACTGAAACAGATTACAGGAGGACATCAGGAACCTGGCCTTATGAGTTATACTAGACAAGAGTCTCCAGGTAAAGCTTGGACCAGCAAGTACAAAATTCTTCAGCAGGGAAGGTGCTGGGAATGAGGAAGGACCAGGTGGCCAACACAGGTGAACAGTATAGGCCTGAGCATCAGAAAGTTCCCTGAAACCCAGCTCTTACTCTAAGAGTGAAGGATTGACTTTTTATAGAATTACACACAAACTGCTTCCTCACCAAAATCTGGGAAAATAAGGATTATACATAATACGATGCTTCATAGGATTTCACACACTTAGCACATAAAAGCAAAGATATTTTAAAAAATATAGTTCCTCAATCTTTTATATGAATCGTCACTAATTCAGTGGTGTACAGATTAATAAAAAATTGATCTTATCCATCCAGGTTACTCCGGCTGCTGTGGTTCATGCGGAAGTACTCAGGACTGCTACTGCTTCAAATGCGAGCAGTCTAACAGCGTAAATCAATACAGCCCAAGAACAACTCTAACAGGTACACGAAATTTGAGAAACATTCTGGGAAATCGATACACCAGAAAGGAGCTCGTACTAATTGGCCATGCTAATCCTCACTGTTGTTCCTGGCTTGTTGTGTACTCAGCAGATATGATCTTGGCAGGCACCCCAAAAGCGGTCCTACTGCTGCAAACTCTAAGAGCTTCCCTCGACAGACAGTAAAAGCCATTCCAGATTCAAATCATCTTCACACAACCCAAGATGGACAGACAGATTCTAGGAAGAGGATGACAAGTCAGAAGAATTAAATGAATTAAACACTGCTCCAAAGATCACTAACAGCCTGGTTTCAGGACCGATGAAAGGACTCCACAAAGACTGGAATGGAGCGGACTCAGTTTAACAGCTCACAGCATGAGGTCATGTGTAGGCGCTCAGGAATATGAACCAAGAATTCCGTCTGAATCCCATCTTGAACACATAACCACTGCTACAACTTTGGTCTCCACAAAGATAAAATACTACCTCCTTACAAGGCTTTTAAGAATTACATGAAATAATTTAAATCCAGTAAATACACACTTTTTCTCATCAGTTACTGTTTCCTTTATTTCTTCTAAAGAAACAAACAACCCCCTACCCTCCTCCCTGCACATACACACAACAACATGAACAAGGCTAAAAGCTATTTACAAGGTGGTCAAAAACAATTATTGAAGAACCTTTCGGGTTTTTCTTTAAATAATTTTTTTCAGCTTTCTAATATTATTAACAGTGTATACAGACCTGAAATATATTTTAATTATCTATTTTGTATGTTTACCTTTCAATGGGCTTCACCAGTGGCTCAGATGGTAAAGAGTCTGCCTGTAATGCAGGAGACCCGGGTCCTCCTTTCAATACACGTACACTGCATGCCTGTTACTGTCAGTTACTATGATACGTAACTTTATTTAGGCATGGGACTTAAATCATAGTCTAATAACAGAGTTCAGGAATGAAGCAAAATGATGAGCATGATAATTGAAAGGTGCACAGTCCAACCACGCGGGAGGATCAGAGACAGTGAGTACAGACACGACTCAGCTGGATCCTGCAAATGGATTTAAGAGTGGGAGCACACTGGAGGCAGAGGGGAGGTGGGCACCACAAGCAGCAGTCCAGTTTATTTTTCTCTCCATCCCCCGTTTATGTCAGAGCATTTCATGGCAGGGACTATTCTCACCAGGGCCTAGAATAGCTTCCAGGACACTGCAGAGACTTAGTATATCTCCAGTGAATCAGTACATGGGAAAGAGAGATGACACAGCATGTGGGTTTTTAATTCATTATCAAAAGCAACACAGAAACTTTAAGTATATACCTTCTGCTAACCTCTTAGGATACAAGAGAAGTAATGACTGAGGCAAGGAAGAAGTGACAGACAGACTTCTGTGATGTACAGATGGTAATAAAGAGTAATAAACACATATACAAAGTGAAATCAAATGAGAACAAAGAAAAATAGATGATTTTCTGCTCTGTAAGGTTTACAAAATGGAAGTTTTTGCAGGAATTGATTTCTACGTAAAAATGAAAACCAAAATTGGTAATAAACATCTAGTTTATGTGTTTTTGATTGGTGCAGGAGGAGAAGATGACGACAGGGGATGAGATGGCTGGATGGCATCACCGACTCGATAGATGTGAGTTTGAGTGAACTCCAGGAGTTGGTGATGGGCAGGGAGGCCTGGCATGCTGCAATTCATGGGGTCGCAGAGAGCTGGACACGACTGAGTGATTGAGAGGAACTGAACTGATACTCAAGCAAGTGGAGGAGGCAGGGTATGACATGGAAGATGGTTACTAAGGATTTTTTCCAAGTACCCCAAATAATATTTTCATGAGAATAAGCTGTCTTGGTCTGCAACATAATGCTCATCCTAAGCACAAAAACTTTCTCTTTAGATAGAACCAGGGTAAAATGTAAAGAGCTTAACAACAAAATAAACCCAATTCACCTGTATTTATCAAATGACAAATTTCTCTTACATTCCTCTAATCACCTAAAGGTACTGCTCACCAACAACTGGGATGAGTTCTCTCTATTCCCACCACTCTAACTCTGAGATACCCATTTGGGCTCATCCCATTCAACCCTTCCTATTTGGTCAGCAGCAGCAGGAGGCACAGAGTGAGGAGGAGAGAGGGGGAAACAGTTCCATAAACTGCCTGCCTTTGGTTCAGATGAAGTACAGGGTACAAATATTCACTGTGTGGCCTACCCTGCGCCGAGTTCTAATTCTTCTGGTAAAAGCACACTAATTTGCATTGAGGGACTGGTGTTCCCATCACCCCACAGTTTTAAGGGTGGTACTCACAGGCCCATGGCCTCGTGGTCATAGCTTTGCGATCCCACCTCCAACTCTGTATGGACAAGGAGTAAATATGAGACACAGGGGACTCCAGGTTACCTGAGAGGAAGACCACCTCCTGAGAGAGTCCAAAGATGGAAAGAGAGATCCAGACCACTCTCCAAGCCCCCAGACCTGGCATAACCAAAGGCCCAAACCTACAAATACTCTCGGACTTCACAGTTAAGTGCTTTTTTGTCCACGTAAGCCAATTTGAATAGGTTCCCAGATGTAATCAAAAGAATTCTGGAAATACTTATAAGTAAAACCAAATGTGTTGCTAATATTCTGAGGAAGAATGACCACAGTTACAATGAGACTTGCAAAATTGGAAACTAGGAATTGAAGAGGTTTTTGTGGACTGGTGTACAAAATCTCTGAAGACCATAAAATTGCTTCTGTGGAAAAATGTGTTGAGTACAAAGCAAACTTATATATAAAGTTTTTCATGATTAGACTGGGTATGAAATTTCTCAATTATACCATATACTTAAGACTACATTTTATTTCTTCATTACTTTTTTCTAGGCTTGACATTTCACATCTTCTGTTTAAGCAGTATCTTTTAACTAGGCATTCTTGTGGCTTTATACATATGTAACAATATAAAAGAATTACTTTTATATGGCCCCTTCAAAGATCTCTGTAAAGTAGGATCCAGTACACCCATTTCACAAAAATACATTAGTTGCAAAGGATAAAGGACTTAAGCGTGTGTCCTACCATCTGTTGATAAAAGGGGGAGAGGGAATCATAGCTCCAGTGCTTCCAAATTTTTAATGACTAACTGAAACAACTTGGTAGAATTATTACCACTATTTTGCCAAAAGAAAGGGAAACATGAGTGTTGACAACATACCAGCCACTCACACACAGATAATGCCAGCTGTTCCCACAACCACCTTGAGGGAAAGCAGAAGAACAACCAACATCTCCAAGATACATTTTATAGTGAATTAACTGAATAATCAATTTGGAGAACTGTTATCAATGGACATTAACAGAAGAAATAGTGGGGGATACATGAGAAAGGAAATAAAGTCAGAGGACACAGTTTAAATCACTGGACTCATTTCATGGAAATGACATTTACCATTAACTTAGAACATTAACATTTAAAATCATACTTGTTTATTAACTTCCTTTGTTTTATAATAGAAGTATATACAGAAAGTCCTTGTCACCCAACTAATCATTATGAGACCTCTGAAGTTACAAAGTTGTATGGCCATAACACTACAAAATACTCTATAAGTCAACTGTTTGTAGAATTATTCCCTAGGATTCACTCAAACTTTCATGCTGATGGATATACATCAATTTCTTTACTAGCTTCTCCCTCATTTTGAAATGTTGCAGGACCATCTGTATACAATGCAAATCCATAATGTGAAACCAAAAATTTTGTTAAAAAAATTAAGATTTTAAATGGTTGATTACAAGCAATGGAAGAAATAACACATAAAGGTAATAATCAATGAAACACAGAAGTTACACATCACTACTGAAGGGGAAAAACATCAATGTTGATAAAGTGCTTCAAAAGAAAGTATTTTGAACACTAAAAGATTCCTGGAAACACTGATAAGGTCTCAAATATTTTTGAAAATCTGACCATCTGTACTATGACTACTTCTCACATGGAAAGTGTTGTCATACAAAGTTTAAGGAAAATTATGCCAACAATATCACTTTTTAGAATTCTATGCATCATCTCTTAGAGCAACTTAAGAAGCCTGTTAGTGATATAAGACATATATACTTATACTTTATATTCTTAGTACTTAATTTTCACTTTTCAGGACTTATTCTAACTCCCAACTACTGTAAATTATGAAATTTTGTCCCTATTTTTAGTTGACTTTTCCAAAGGGTGACCTTTTGGTTTTAGTTACTCAAATAGTGTGAAGCAGCAGAATACAGAAATAATTATGTGTGGAGTGAAAAAGCAAGTAAAACTAAGGAAGCAAGCGTAATTTTAACCCATTAATCATGACCAAAAGCGTATCTTGCACTAAGTTTTTCAGGTGAACAGTAAGTGTCAATGTATCTGGGTAAAGTGTCATGTCAAAGTCAATAAAATTCAGCTGACACCTTTATTTACTGAAGAAAATGGAAGGAAAGAATATAAGCCAATTCCCAGTTCATAAGAGCTCTTGAAATGTTTCTGATGTTTAATAGAGAAGTTTGAATTCAATTCGATTCTTGAGCTGTGATTCAAAGGAAAATTCAATGATAGAACTAAAATATTTTCAAGTGCTTTGCTAAATAGCAACACTCCAGTATTCTTGCCTGGAAATCTCACGAAGAGAGGAGCCTGGTGGGCTATAGTCCGTGAGGTCCTAAAGAGTCAGATATGACTAAGTGACTAAACAATAGAACAATAACAACAAACAAACAAACAAACAGATGTTTATTTGCTTACACTGATTAATTTTTCTAAATTTTTATCACCAATTTCTTAAAGTTTAGCATTTATGTACATTATGCCCTGTAGGATTAACTGTCCTTCAAAAACCAGGGTAAAAATTACCAGAATGGCCTCACTAAAGGTAATTATAATTCTCTGCCCTCCTCTGCAAGGGAGGGAAAAATAAGTCATCTATACAGAAATTAACACGAAAATTTGGTACATAAATTTAAAAACTCAATCCATTTATCTTGGTAAGATCAAACGTCAGGATATTTTTTTTAAAGGTTATAATTTTATATGGTTGGTGGATAAGTGAAAGTGAAGTCACTCAGTCGTGTCCGACTCTTTGTGACCCCATGGACTGTAGCCTACCAGGCTCCTCCCTCCATGGGATGGTTGGTGGATATAGTTCTGCTTTTCATTCTGTTCAGAGTCTCCCTCTTCTTTTCCCAGAAACTCTATTCTGCAGGAAATGTCACATGGTTTGAGAGGGACACCACCCCCCAATCCTCACCCAAAGATTTATGTATAGGAGCCAGCCTGGGAAGACGGACCCAACCCCAACTATAGAACTGGCCACAGATGCTTCCAGACCCAACCAGGACAGCTGGACTCCTACGACTTCTTTCCCAAGCCAGCCCAGAAAACTGCATCTTTGCACAAGGATGGCTAAACTAGAAAGATTGTTTCTAGGACGTGTGGAAAGCTACCACCCTCATCAAATGGTAGAACCTCCAAGGAGAATAAAGTCAAATATAGATAAATAGAAGCAAGACTTGAGGACAGAGCAAGGAAGAATCAGCTCTGATTACAGGTGTGTACTTGAGATCTATTAATATTCACTTCCAGCCAATGCCACACATTTGCTAATCAGATGAGCCATAAAATTCTCCATGGTTTACTGTCTCCTAGAATTGATCTATAAAAACAACATAATCCAGACTGATCAGCACATGAAACCCCAAATTAACACATGTGACAATTTCTTTGGGCCTCAGTTTTTAAACAATAAAATCACAGGGCTGGGTTACAGATATTAGACCAGATATTCTCTAGGCCCCCATGCTGTGTAATTTTATTATATCAGTTGGAATTCTTGTCAACTAAATGAATGCAGGTGCTTGGTTTTAAGCAGGAAAAGCTGCCACAATATTATAAAACATGCACAATACTTTTAGAAAATTTTACACTTAATGCTTTCTCATTTCTGACTTGAAATATCTTTAATTGGGCCAAAATCTCTGCTTTTAAAAGCTCTTCATAGAAAAAGCTGAAGATTAAAAAAATAAAATAAAATTTTTGTGGCAGCACTTACAATTTTGTTAAAACAAACTAGGGTGCTCCCCTCAAATTCAGTAACTGAATTTTGCCAGCAGTCACCATTAAAGACTTAAGACTTCATGCAGAACAGCACAGACTATTTGTCGAAAAGTACTTCTTACTGCAATTTCATTTTATTAAATGTTTTCTGAATTCAATTTTGATCTCTAGTTAGATCTCAGATTGGCAACTCCTTAGAAATGGTAAACAACTATGATACAATCAAATACGAAAAATATGCACCATTCCAACAATAGAACTGAAAAATTGTCATACAAAATGAAAGTACATTAATAATTTGAAATAATTAAAACCTTTCTATAATGATTCTGCATCTGTAAAGCTATCATAAACATGTGTTCTAAAATTGTTCTTCTACATAAAATTCTCTTTTATCCAAGACTGGTTCTAGAATTCTCAAAACACAGTGAATACCCAGTGTTTATTGGGCGACAAGAGGTGGGGGAAGGATGGAGAGATACTGAGGAGTGGTGAGGAGTGAGGCGGCAAGGAGGTGTGAAAAGGGAGGTAAAGCAGACTGCAAAGGACCAAGGAGAGAATGAAAGGAGATGTAGAAGGTGGAGCTGCATGGGAAAGAGCCTCAGGAGGGGCAACCAGAGAGGTGGGGGAGCTGGTTGGGCCATGGGAGTGAGACATGCAGGCGACATCCTGAGGAGATGCCCTCAGAAGAGCTTGGGGGGAGAGCGAGGTGCAGGAAGAGAAAGACAGGAAGGAAAAGAGGGAGGAGAAAGGGAGTGGAGAAAGAAAAGAGTAGGTGAAGAAGAAAGGGAATGCAGGAAAGAGAAGGAGAGAAGAAAAACAGCTAACAGAAACAGAAATCCCTATTTCTAAGTCCCTATTTCTCATTTCTAAAACGTACAAATCACTCTGCATATAAATACTGTTTAAAAGTTTAAAATTCTTACTTCATTCCAATGAAGATATTCTATTTTAATAAATTCATTACAATTCAGATTACATATACATTTATCTGGATATATGATCAATAAATTAATAAAAACAGACCTTATTACATCACATTTGTATTACATATTTTTAAAAAACTTCATCTTTTAAACGTAGGAGCATGAGACAGGTACCTCAGTTTCAAAGAATTTATTTGCTGAGCACCAATAAATATATTCAGTGGCTACATGACACACCTTCCCCAATCAGAGCAATACTAAGCTTTCTATGCCCTTTAGCAGCAAATCACAAGGAAGATTATTACCATTTCCTGAGATGCTGCTGCTCCAGCTTTAGCTCCTTCTCTTCTGGTTATTTCCCTTGGCTAAGTGTGCGTGTTTGGCAGAGCTTCTCTCTTCCCTTCTCTCATCTTTGTCCCTGGGTGCCACTTTACCAGGGACATCCTTGATATTCGTGGATTTCCTCCTGTTTCCCTTGGCTTTAGTACCTTTCTCCAGTCCCACTTTCTCCTTTTCTCTGTCTTTTTTACCCCTGGGAGCCTCTTTCTTGGAAGCATCTGAATCTGCAGTCTTCTTATCCTTCCGATCATCCTCTTTTTCTCTCTTCCCCCTTTTTTTCTCTTCAGGCTTACTTTCTTTCCTTGACTCCAGCTTGTCTTTTTCCTTCTTGAGCTCTTCTTTAGTGAGTTCTTTAACTTTCAGGTTTCCAATTAAAGGAAAGAATGTTTATTGAAGGCATCTCAATTCATAGACAGCAACTTAGTGCAAAAGTATTACCTTTTTTCCTATCTCCCCACACACAAGATGATCATTCAAAAAGTGACTTTCATCCACTAGTTTCAAATTGGCTAACAACAACAGGTTCAAACCTCTATGAGGTATCAGCTATAAACGAAATGCTAGAATCATATTTTTCTAGCTTGCAATATTATGTGTTTGTCTCAAAACAAGGTTAACATGCAAGATTAATAAAATGAGCCTATCCACAAAGGCAGCACTTTACTCAAAGTGTTAACAACTCACATTTCACAGCTATTAACAACATAATTAAAGGAACACTGGCAATGTAAGAACAAATTTTCCATAACTTACAAGTATCTGCATAAAGATAATTTAAAAATCTTTAGCTCTAACAAAAAATTATGTCCTTAAAGTATTTGCATTTGCATTCCTTGGAAACAAATGTATTACACCAATGAAAAGTTAAATACCATTTAATTTTCTCAGTTTAAAAAAATACAATTTCCATGAATATGAAATTTTAAGGTTGTTATCTATAGTATCTAAAATGACAAAGAGAACTTCTTTTCTACTTTTATTCAACATCATGGAATCAGTATTCCTTTAAGTATATTTTCTGCTATTTCATGTAGCGCCACTCCAAGCTAACATCTGTGCTGTCCATGTTCACAGGAGAGACAACAATTGAATGGAATCTACAGCTGATTCCAAATCTCACAACAAGTGCTGCTTTCAACTTGCTTTAAATAAAATTTAACAGTCCTGACTGCAAAAGCTTTTAATTTCAGCTTCTTGCTTCTCTCATTAAGAAATCATAAGAGAAGCCAGGTGTTCACTGTATAGTGTAGCAGGTAAGCAGAAACAAAAAACAGATTTCTTTAATAAAATATGGAGGATGTTTCTGTACATCAGAATCATGTCAAACTTACGCAGTACAAAATGTTACTCAATTCTTCCTGCCAATTTTATTAAAACCTCCTAAAATACACAATAGAATTCATAAATCACCAACCATCCTCAGAGTCCTCATTCTCCTTCAGCGCCATTCAGAGTGACACAGAAAAGGTCGCTGGCAAAGGCAGAATGCTAGTACAAAGCTGGCAGATCTTACTCTGCACGTAGTTTTAAAATATTGAATCTTTAATGTTGAATTTGCCTCTCTAGATCAAGGAGCAAAATTATACTTTATTGGCCATTTATTTCATAATTATTTACATAAGAATAAAATGGTAAAAATTCTGTTTTCTTCCCAGGAATTATTCAGGAGGGAAACTAAAGTTAAAACATTAAAATTTCTTCATCTTAAAATTAAAGCACAAATCACAAACCCTATAAACCACACAGTAAAAGTCTGACCTGCTAATGTTTCACCAAAATCAAACTACAATGTGCCAAGCACTGAACACAAAAAAATACTATAAGTTTATGTATATATGTATAAAAAGCATGCACTTTCCCCATGCCCCTCTCTCTAAAGGACAGAAATATTTACAAGTGTTTCAAGTGAACAAGAAAAGCCATGGGGATATAAAATAAGCCTGCAATAATAAGTATTAGATCATATAGAATGCTTAACAGATATAATGATTTTCAATGAATTAAAATATCAAATACAGCAAATTATATGCTGGCATAATGCAGATTATAAGTTTTCACTTTACTGAAAATTACAAGTTTGATCACACTAGCTTTAATTGTGCTCTAAGGCAGCATCAACAGCTTCTGGAGAAATGAAATCAACTGCTGATGAATTCATCTGTATTTCCAACTTAACTAAAAAATTTAGACTAAGAAATGTTTTAGAAGAAAGGTAGGATGTGTATACTGCAAACTTAGTATGTGTAATTTAAAGACTATTACAAGGTTTTGATAATTTGAAAAGAAATTACTTAAAAGCCTGAGGCAGAAATTTCTTTAATGAAATCTTGATAAAACTACTTATGACCAAAGGTGCACCCAAAACCAAAAAGCGATAACGTTTAGCATTAGTAGCTGCATCTACAAAAACATCTATCAACTGTCATGCATTTTCAAGCATTAAACTTGATTCACTCAAGGCTAATTTGAAAAACAGAAAATACCTTTAGCCTTGGCTTTTCTCTTGGCTAACCCACCAGGTCCTTCTGTTGGTGTTTACAAGATGAAAATAGGTTATAAACAGAAAATAGTAAGGTAATTAAAAAATAACTTGTCTATAAAATAGTTAAAACAGAAGCATTGACTAACAAATTTAACTCAATGCACCACTTAAAAAATACACTCTCCCAACATACAAAAATATCTATCACTTGTATGTCATTTTAGAACCTTACTCTATCTATAACCAAAAACTACATTAAAAAAATTATATATATATAGTTTTGATTTAATTAACTTCACAACCTGCTTTAGATATGAAAGAACTGTTGGCTTTAGAAATGTCTAATTACCACTGGGAATGACATTTTCCTCTCACTGGTTCCTGGATGCCAGTGGACTTCTGCTTAAGACACGGATGATTAATTTTTTTTTTTTTTTTAAACGGATGACTAATTACAGGCACCAGAGTTGAAAGGACCTGGGGACCCCACTCAGTCATCACTGCCTCTCAAAAACAGGACAGCACATTTATATAGAATTTTACTTATTATCGTCTAGATTATCATGGCTTTACCCCTATAGCTTCAAACTTTTTCTATACAAAACTACATGAGTAAGAATTATACAGTTACAGAGGGATATATTTACTCTTCATCTAAAAACTTTGCAAAGGCTTTCTATTTCCTCTCTAGGCAAATGAAAGTTCTGATGACACATTTATTTTTTAACCTTCTAACAAATGTCAGTGAGTTGGACCGTAAAGAAAGCTGAGTGCCGAAGAACTGGTGCTTTCGAGTTGTGGTGCTGCTACTAATTCTAAAGACTCTTAAGGGTCCCTTGGACAGCAAGGAAATCAAACCAGTCAATCCTAAAGGAAATCAACACTGAATATTCATTGGAAGAACTGATGCTGAAGCTGAAGCTCCAACACTTTGGCCACTTGATGAGAGAGCTAACTCATTGGAAAGGACCCTGATGCTGGGAAAGATTGAAGGCAAAAGGAAAAGTGGGCAGCAGAGGATGAAATGGTTAGACAGCATCCCCAGCTCAGTGGACATGAATCTGAGCAAACTCCAGGAGACAGTGGAGGACAGGGGAGCCTGCTGGGTTATAGTCGATGGGGTCATGAAGAGTTCGAACAAGACTTAGCGACTAAACAACATAAACAACAAACGTCAACACCATCTCCCTACAATTTCATTCCCAGCCAGCTGATGCTCCCAGTTCTATCTTCTGTTCACATAAATGTTATCTTACACTCATGCACAGCAACCTTTCCAAAGTGGCATTCCAGGTTGCCAATCCATTTCCTGGGTACACCAGGAGGGGAAATCTAGTGACGCCTGCTCATCTCCTGTGGATGCAGCGCCATGTACGACCTGTCCTCTACAGTGAAGGTCTCGAGTGCTGTCCCAAGAGAACCCCTACACCCTTTTACACATACAGTAAGTCCTCTACATATGAATAAGTTCCATTCTGAGAGAGCATTCATAAGTCTAATTTGTTCATTAGTCCAACAAAGTTAGCCTAGGTACCCAACTAACACAATCAGGTATACAGTACTGTACTGTAATAGGTTTATAATAGTTTTCCCACATATAATACATAAAAAGACAAACACACAAAAATAAAACATTTTTAACCTTACAGTACAGTACCTTGAAAATTACAGCAGTACAACAGCTGGTATATACAAGGGCTGGCATCAAGTGAACAGGAAAGAAGGACTGGAAGAGGGAGAGGAGGTGGGAGATTGTAGAGCTGAAGGACAGTCAGCAATAGGAGATGGAGGGAAAGCTGCAATGTCACTCAGGCCTGACACTGACGGAGCACATGTTTACATCTTTCAAAGTTCTCAGCTTGAAGGTCTCTATGTAGAAGACTTACTGCACTCCTGCTGGATACCACGGAACCCCCTTGCTACGTTTCTCAAAACTATGATCACACTCCCACTTCCAAATGAGATATTTTACTCTTGTTATACTCTTTGAGTCCTCCTCCATTCCTAAATCCCTTCCCCTTTCTCTTTGTGGAAACTTGTTTCCATCAAATGTGATGGTTCATATGAGAATGGTCATTTATTTTGGTTGAGATATCACCACTGTTATTCTGGAGAAAATAAATTAATACTATATCTTACCACTGACTACATTAAAAACAGAAATGTGAATTAACTGTTGCATGTGGCTATCTCTATCTGTCCAGTTATTTGATATACATATATAACCAAAACCAGTGTGTGTGTCTGACTACTATCTTTCACAGACAAAGCCCAACTGTTTCCTAAACTCTATCAAGAACAGCACACCACCTTGTAATACTGAATGCTATCTTGGACCACTCCCCAATAAAGTCTGTTTAGATAAAATATAAAACCCATTCTTTTAATGACAACTTTAAAATTCATGAGTATTACCCAATATGCAAAGGAAATTAGAATAAAGCATGAAAAAACACTTTTAATGATGCTACTGCCCCACCCCCCATTCCTACACATTCTTGACCGGCAGGCCTAGATACTCCCTTACAAAGCAGAGTGGTGGGAATCAGACTATCCCCTTCAATATTCTGATATAGTCAAAACTGGTGAAAAGGCTAGAGTTAATTTGTGTCATAAATAAGCCAACACATTAAATCGACATCAGATTAGTTGATTAGAAAATATAAGTAAGTATGTGATTTAAAACTTTGCTTTTACATATTCCTAATTCCAGACAGAATTAAATTATCATTCATATCAATGGCTAGTGTGGACTCTCCCTGTAATACTGTGCAAAATCAACAACGTACCCTCTTTTTCTCCTTTTCTCTCTTTATGACTATAGTCAATGCACAGGAGAACAAAAAAAAAATTAACAATTTCACCAAACAATATAATTCATGATAATAATTCCCTAAAAATAATTTCTAAATACTATGGAGAAAACTATATCAATTGGAGTCTGAAAAGGAAGCATCTTTGTACTCTTATATTTGGATGAAAGTTGTTTTTATGATAGAATATGTTCTAATTCAAGGCAATGATCAGGCAAGCATTACGATATGACTATGGGCAAAGAGAATGGCAAAAAAAAGGCCAAAAAAAAAAAAAAGCATCATCATGTTTGCTTCTTTTTTTCCCTTTTACTTTGATGGCTTTAAAATGATTATTGTTAATAGCTCAGTTGATGCTTTGGGAATTCTTATACTGAAAATTAGGGGAAAAAAATTTTTTTTAAAGCAGGTCTTATATTTTTCTCTTAGAACCTGAGACAGTTGCCTAAAAGTAATTAATGTTACTGTGGCAACTGCCTCAGAGACACTACCTCAGATACATTTTTCCAAGTGAAATGCTACGGAAGTTAAAATGCTGAATCATGAAGCCAATGGTCGGACCTGCGGTTCCACCACAACTTTAGAAGATGGGCTCCATTACAGAAACCCAAGTAGGCTTTCAGGGAGTTGGTCACAGAATCGGCTGGCTGGCTATCATGCCATATTTAGGTCATCCCAGTCACTCCCACTGTCCCTGGTGAGACCAATGAGTCACCCCGAGCCTGTTTTGTATCTTCCTCCTGCCTGTCAAAGCATCATGATTTATTTCAACGCCGACTACCAACGAGCTCCAGAGGCCTAAGAGAAGATACTGTGAGTTACCTGTCGCTCTAGAACGTGAGTCCAGGCTTCGTAAAGTACAAGCGAGGACATAATGCATGAAAACAGAAACCTGATGAGCGCCTACAGGACAGGGAGCTCAGTGCCCTGCAGTGACCTTGATGGGGTGCTGACTCACACTGCTGTACGGCAGAAACTAACACAATACTGTACAGCAACCATACACCAACTTAAAAAAATAAAAGATCTAGTTGCAAAACACACACACAAAAATGAGGCATAACTAAAGAAATACATTTTTGAATGTGTAAGTAACATTATGGCAATAAAGTTGAAAACAAACCAAAAAACACTACACCAATTCTGTTTATTTTTAAATTGATAGCATAACAATATTATCACAGACATTTTCAAAAAAAGGAGCTACAAACCTTCCACCCCTCAAGGATAAAGGAAGATCAGAACATCAGAGAATTAAAAGATTAAAAATTTAAGAAGGGATTACATCCAGAGACTGAGAGTATGAATAAAGATAAAATGCAGACTCAAATGCAAATGAGATAGCAGAAAAATCACTTGAAGACCTTTACTAGCATAGGTCAGGTCACTGTATTAACTTCAAAGTGTCAATCACTTATCTTGAAAAAATATATTTACCCAATAATGTTTTCACTAATTTAAGCTTTAAAAAAAATCAGTGTTTTATTATCTAATGAATAATTTCTAAAGTTCTCATCACCAGGACCAACCCCAGCAAATATTTAAAAATACCCTATGTTGGGCTCAGCTTTGAAGAGGAGTCAAAACCAGGCTAACCTCACTCCCAACTTCAAGGAGTTCAAAATTTAGTTCATATCTACTCCTTTGTGTCACACAGTTACCTCAATAAATAACCAAGGCAGGGAATTCAGTATACTGTTTCATCAGCTTGTGATAATAAAGTCTGCAGCACTGAATTTTATAAAAAGTGTGCACATCCATAGTGATCAGAGAAATTTCCATAGCCCCAAAATGCAGAAAATGACTTGTTCCATAGAGCAGGATCTGGTTTAAGATGGGTCACTGAGTGTCAGTCCCCAAAAGCTGTAACTGCGGGTGTTCAAATTCATATCTGTCTATACTTCTATCTGCTTTCGCTAATTCTCCAAAATTACAAACATCAGGACAGACAAGGAAACATTTTCTTCCATCTAGCTAACTGTAAGTGAGAATAACCAGAATTCAAGCAGAGAAAACAGTGTTCCTTACATGTTTGCATTCAGCTCTATATGATAGGGAGGTGATTTCTAAAAGAAAGAATCAAATGCAAGATGAAAAAGCAGGATTGTTGATGTTCAGTTGCTTAGTTGTATCTGACTCTTTTGCAACCCCATGGACTGTAGCCCAGCAGGCTCCTCTGTCCATGGGATTTCCCAGGCAAGAATACTAGAGTGGGTTGCCATTCCTTCTCCAGGGAATCTTCCCAACCCAGGGATCAAACCCACGTCTCCGACAATGGCCTGAGTCACCTGGGAAGCCCCAAAAAGCAGGAATCACCCAGCATTCCATCATGTCCAAGTCATCTGCAAGATACAGCAAGCTGGCAGCTGGACATCAGGGATCAGTACCCAGGAGATGCCTCTCCAACTGACATACACCACACCCCTCACATCCCAGGGGAAATAAGGGCTGAAAGAAACTGAAGTGCAAAAATGAAGTCCTCTGAGTGCCACCTCCTTGCTTTTGCACCAAATTCCAGAGAACTCAGTGCCTTTTCAATTGGACAAACAGCAGTTTCATCTGAGGAAGGGCAGCTCGGAGGAGACAAGGCCATGTGAACTCAGAACACAGTCCTCAAAGTGCTTTTGGTTGTTCCAAACTGGAAACGCAAAGTAAGTATGTGTGTGCTAAGTTGCTTCAGTTGCATATGACTCTTTGCAACCCTATGGACCTTAGCCTGCCAGGATCCTCTGTCCATGGGATTCTCCAGGTAAGAATACTGGAATGGGTTGCCATTCCCTTCTCTAGTGGATCTTCCCAACCCAGGAATTGAACCAGCATCCCTTATGTCACCTGCATAGGCAGGCGGGTTCTTTATCAAAAATATAGAATGTAGAATTCCTTAAGAACTATATACACTCAAACTAACAATTACATTTTTGTCTTTTTTGGTTCCTAAGCTTAAAAGACACAAGCTAGTAAAGTATTTCTATGATCAAACAGAAAATGACACAATAAATCCTTAGAAGATTAAGAACTATAACATATACAATAAATAAAATGTAAATGAGACCACTTTGATCAGCTTCAAAAGTACTTTATAGCAGTTTGGCAAATACCTTTATTTTCTCACCAAAGCAAGCCGTGGGCACAAGTTGAAGGCTGTCACAGAAGTCAGGGGTTCACCAGTTACCTGGATTTTATCATCATCAGAGGCTTTTCAAAGGGCTGATCAGCAGGGGTACCAAAAAATGGCAAAGGATCCCCATCCTTATTTTTCACTTACAAAAATTCAGCATAATTAATTTCTGTACATAAAGTGTACATTAGTATTGTGGCAAAAAAGCAGTCTGATGAAAAATTAATGATTCTGAACATTTTTAACACACAAATTTCATTATTTACTTCTCATAAACTAATCAAACATCTTCTAGAGTTAGTAGCAATGAAGCATTAAGAAACAAGACTGCCTTAAAAAATACATCTCAGACACTGGACTAAAGGAATTTCTCTGAGAGTGAGGCTTAAGACTCCTTTTGAATTTAAACCTAACAAACTCTGATATGTCACAGTACTCAAATTCAAAGTGAAAAAACATGACAAATATGGACAAAGACAGCATAAACTTTCAGAAAGAACATTATTAAATCCTACTCGTTTGCTTCAAAATATTAACATTCCAAAATTAGAAGCTTTTGATTGTCAGAATCATTAACAGAATGAAGCATATTCCTTGAATAATTAGGAAAAGACAAACTAGGGTTATAATAATCATTTAAGCATTAGGAGATCATTGTCCAATGTATAATGTACATGTGTGGTAAATCTCATGGTCCTGTCTGATTCTTTTCAACCCCACAGACTCTAGCCTACCAGGTTCCTCTGTCCCTGGGATTCTCCAGGCAAGAATACTGGAGTGGGTTGCCATTTCCTTCTCCAGAGGATCTTCCCAACTCAGGGATCAAACAAACATCTCTTATGTCTCCTGAATTGGCAGGTGGGTTACTTACTACTAGCACCACCAGGGAAGGCCCCAATGTACAACATATATCTGCTTCCAAAAGGAGTTATGAATAATGCTTTTAAAAGTAAGATTAGCAAACTAGACAGTTTTCCCCAACACATGTAAATATTAAGTCAAGGGGAAGTTGATAGGTTCTAGGGTTCTGATGTGAAATTTTACTTTCAGGCTCTTGTTTTGACAGCCTGCAAGACAGACTTCTAAAAAAGAAACTAAATTGGTCATATTCCCTTCTGTAAAAAATGGTGAATAATCTACTTTCTGAAACAACTTGATTAAAAGGGAAAAAATAAGAATAAATATTTGAAAAGTAGAAATTATAGTTAAGTAAAATGTTAAAAAACACAAATATTTTCCAATGTTAAGCTCTTTAAAGAACCAAAGCTAAGCTAAGTTTCACAGAGGCTCAAAAAGATGTAAAAACATGAACCACCACTCTCAGAAAGGGAAAAAGAAACTAGGAGTCTTGGGTCTTATCGCTCTTAAGCTGTAAGAGCTTTATTTAAGGTGGGAAATGAAATGAAATCTCATTTTAAGAAATGCATGTTATCTATGTCTAATAATACCATTGCTCTTGCTATCACCGAAGCAAACTCATTTTAAATGAATTAATTCAAAGGTATTTTTAAGGTTTTCTAATGGCAAAAATAGATTTTCAAAAAAAGAAATTCACCACTTCAATGAATTTAATTTTAAAAACCATATGATACCTAAGCCAAGGTTAATGGCCAATTAATAAGGTAATGTAGGAAAAAATGGAAAAAGACCATAATTTAGGATGAATAATTTTAATATGTACAGCATTATTTAAGATACATATTCACATTTTCCTTCCTGTGTAATAAGCCTCCTTTAAGAAAAATACAAATTACTTTCTCTGGATGTATATTTGGAAATGAAATTAAAAATAAATTTTGCTTTCATAGAGAGAAAGATTCAGACACACTACTATCTGAATACAGCAATTGAACTACCCTAAGGCAACAACATGGGGTTATTTTCAAAGCACCATGAATACAGAATCTGATGCTGAAATGTGTTATTAAACCATCTGACAAATCAACCTAAACAAATTACAATAAAAAATATCAGCTTTTTAAAGAGCCATCATTTTACACATCAGTCATGTTAAGGATCAACAGAGAAGCATTGAAGGCATGAATCATGCTAGCAATATTTTTATAATCAATTCCACTGTAATCATCTTAATGAATAGCATGTTAGAAAGACAGGCAGCAAGGGTTAATCACAAAACAATCTATTAAGTTTCTGAATTTAGTTCAGTGAGCCATGAGTTGAAACAAAACAATACAGAAACCAATTATACTACCAAGAACATCAATCATTCTCAATGTACTTTGTGAACCACTAGGAGGAGAATGCTGCTTTCCTCAAGTGGGAAAGTCAAGCAAGGGACTAGTTAGGCGCTGTACTGGGGGAAAGATCACATGGTTGCCTTGTATTGTCCCATCAAGCTGCCCCACTGCATGTTAAGCCCTGGGTGAGCGAAGGAAAGAAAGAAAAAGGAGACTGCTTCGGGGGTTCATAAGCCAGTGACTTCAGCCCCTGCATCAAAGTTACTGGTTATGTAAATCCAAGATGACGCAAGTCTTGCCCTGAACCCCTTCATTCTGTGACGTCCCTTCAACGCCATCTGCGGTCTCACTTTCTTCTTCTTCTTCTTCTAGCATTTCAAAAGGAGTCATTATATCATAGAGAAATGAGAGGAAACCATAAAACCAATCTGAACTTTCCTCTGCTAAAATATTAAGGACTTCCTCAAGAGAATCAATATTTTCATTACTGCCATCTTTGGTCAGGCCTACATAAGGATAAAGGAAGAGAGAAAGAGAAAATGAGAGCAGTTAAGTGGAAAAAAGAAGCGTTGGAAGAGTGATCTCAAAAAAGGATGTGCATCATGGTCAAGGACATTTACTGAAAACACATTTTGGAAAATAAAAGAAATGAGTTAAGATGCACATCTTACAATCAACTCTCAATTATATGGAAAAGGAAAGGTGGCTGGATCAATCTTCAGCCTTCCTACCAGTCCTTCACTGGGTTTCTCATCAGAGAATCGAGAACAAAATTGCAGCAGCCAAAACTGACTCACCCACTTCAATGGGAAAAGTCAGTAAAAGTAATATGAGGATAAAAAGACACTTCTGACACACCCCACCTCTCCTCATTTAGCACCCAGATATTATCGAGAGTTGATTATACAAATATTTACGTACACCAATAAATATTCACTGAAAATAGAAACATTTGTTTCATCAATTTTTTTCCTTTTAGGAGCTGGAGTTAATTTGGAAACTCTGGAATTAACATGATTAGCAGGCTTACTGTTCAGCTTCCATAAATGGGCACCAGTTCACTCCAATTCTACCAGATAATCAACTTAAATTTTAACACTGTAAAATGTCAGCTTTATTATGCTGTGATTACTTGACTCATAGTCCTATAATTCTGACAATAAGAGTCAGCCAGAATTAATAACGATTCGTTCAGCCTACCAATATGAAACGTGATCAGTCACCTGCACTGGGAACATTCCAGAGTTCTCTACTTATCAGCTCCTGAAATTAGCTTCTACTGCAAAGATCCCTGGCCTGTTATTTTTAAGTCTTGGCCCCCATCAGACTCCAATGATGGAAAGAAAGCAACATATATATTGTTTTTATCATTTGCTGTCTTCCTGTGAAGAATTGGCTTTGAGTATGACTAGCCTCTTGCCTCCAACAGGTCTCAAAGTCCACAAACACTGTCAATCTCTATAATTTTGACAGGGTAGGGAAAAAAAAAAAATCAGGCTGGAGGGTTCTGGCTGTAAGAAATGTGAACATCCATGATTGTAGAGCTTTACAGGTTAGAACCACCTAATTCAGTTTCCTGGCTTTGGCAATACAAAATCTGTCCACAAAGCGTAACTACTGGCAGTCGAAATTGGCAGGTAAGGGATAATAATAAGACAACTAGTCTAATATTAAAGGTTATAGTGAACTTTTTCTGTATTAGTCCACAGAAGAACTACACGGCACCATTCTTCATGTATTTGGGGTGGGGTGGGGGACACAAACTACAGTTGGCATTTAATTAACTTTTTGATCAACCCAGAATGTCTCTTCACTGAATTGAAGAGTTAACAAAAGCTATGAACAGAGATCTGTCTTCCCACTCAAGACTGGATGGAAATATCATTGTTTCTTCTTGTTCAAAAAGAAGCTACACATAGAAGCTGTATATTTAGATAAATGGGCATCCCGTGTGGCTCAGGTGGAAAGAGTTTGCCTGCAATGTGGGAGACCTGGGTGCAATCCCTGGGCCAGGAAGTCCCTTGGAGAAGGAAATGGCAACCCATTCTAATATTCTTGTCTGGAAAATCCCATGGATGGAGGAGCCTGGCAGGTTACAGTCCATGGAGTCGCAAAGAGTCAGACACAACTGAGCGACTAACACATATTTAGAATAAATATATTTCTTGTTCTCCATTTTCCAGTATAAGCAATTTCAAGTACTGAATATAAAATATAAAACTTTACTACCCCTCAGTATGACAGGCTGAAGTACGCAACAAATGGGCAGAAAATTTTGAAAAAAACTAATTACCCAACTATGCAACCTTTCTGTGGTTCTTAAGACAAAAGAACTAGTCCTAAGAGAAAAAGAGAATATGTTCTGGGTACACGATTCTTTGTCACTAAGAGAAGGCCTGAACCAAGGAGCAGGGTGTGAGTGCCTTTGACTGGGCAACAGCCAGCCTTCCCTTCTGCACACTCATGCACCTGTCAATCTACAAGTATTTGTCAAGGCTCTAAGAGTTACCTTCTGTTTTGTTCTCTAGCCATACATGATGCCAGCTGAATACCAGTCGCAGACAAAAGGATAACCATGTATCACGTTACTCTAAGAAAACGTTACTCCTGAAGCAATGTTACTCTAAGAAAATGTTACCCAGTATTTATTCCTCTTCCTATTGATTTCACTTGGGAAACATATTTTCAAAGAATATATTTTTGGACAGTATAACTTTCAATTATCCAAGCCTAAATCAAAGACAATTTATTTTAGATAATGCGGCCACAAAACTAGGAAGCCATATAAACAAGACCAGGCTTAGAACATTTTCAAAGTATACCATAAGGGCCATGGCCAGAAATAAATAATAAAATGAATCATAGCTATTGATCTTGATATACTTACATATTTCATTTTCTCTTTATATTTTAAAAGAAAAGCCAAAATTTGAAATGTGAAAGAAATGTAAATATGAATGTTATTCATTTCCTGAAATGGATCAAATTTAGATACATGCAAATTTAAGACTCCAGGAAGAAATACTAATGAAATAAATGCAAACCTATGGAAGTTCAGCATAACTAGGAATATTATCACACCTGCTCTGCCAAGCTCTCACCTAATCTCTGACTTCCTCCTCTCATCCCTCTTGGGCATTCCCTCTGCCTTAATCCAAAACTGTTACACTAGAGCTTCAGCTTCTCCAAGGAGAGCATATTCCAAGGTCTAGCTCTTTTGGGGGTACACAATCTGCCCCTCCATAATCTCTCCCTGAGCATACAGAGCCCAGCAGCGCCTGAGCCCCTCAAAATTCACCTGGTTCTTGCAATCACCCTCCAATAACAGAGGCACAACTCAGTGACAACAACCTCACAACATAGAAAAGAACTTTAGTCATAAAATTCAATTCCCATCAAGGTTCTGTATTTCATGCAGAGAATTTAAATGCTATAGAATAAGGTTAGAGGACAAACAGTTCACATTTGTTTCCTTCATCTTTACCAAAGCCACAATCCAACTGTGAATTAGTACACATAATACAGTAAAATAGTGTGTCATAGCCTTTTTGCACGTAATGGTCAAATTACCAAATGAACCTTCACGTTCGCTAACTGGGTTTTACTCCCAGTATATGATTCTTATAAAAAGATCAGGTTACCATTTGCCCATTCCACATATGTGGCTACCTGCAAATGAGAATGTTCTAAATTACACTTAAACTCTTAATGGCTGCTTAAAAATACTAAGGGGAAACAATTTTTAAAATCTAAAACTCTAAAAATCAGCTTATTAATATGAATTTGAAGTAGAAATAAATATGAGCTATAAAAGATATATCATTTTAATTTTTAATAGTTGGTGTTTCCTAATAGACCAGATAGCTGATTTTAAGCACCTTAAAAAAAAAAAATGTAGTAGGTAATATTATTTCTAAAACAAGGAAACTTGGTCCACATGAAGCTATTTTTAAAATAAAAAGCCCTGCTATTCAGAATTTGTCATTTACAGAAAAGTAATAAAATAGAGTAATTAACCACTTAAAAGCAAGCAAATCAGCATTGTTCTGATATGTTTTATAGATTTTCTTTCTTTCACATGCCAAGGATTATAGTCTTCTGAGGATTTACTATATTTATAGATACCCAAATTTAGATATGTAATGACAAAATTATATAGAAAATTCTATTATGGTTAAGACAGGAAAAGAAATTTCATGGGTACTGAAAGCTTTCACTGTTAAGTAGCAAATATAATTCTCACTGAGCAGTAGAAAGATAACATAAAGTCAAAATTAAAAACTTTTATTATATTTCATTAGTTACAGATATAGTATCTCCCATTTTTTCATATGCATAAAACATACACAAAATTGTGTGAGAATTTCTTTGTGCTATTATTCTATTAAGCTTAGTATGTAATACCTTACCATATTTGCTATTTTTCTGAAGACTTCAGTGTAAAGTGTTTTGATACACACTATGCTATATACTAAACAAAGGAAAAGATGCTGTTTAACAAGCAGAAATACATATCTCATCAGGCCAGATTATATAAAATTTGTATATTAAAATTAGCACCATCTTTTATAGCATAACAGCATGTTAAAATAAATGAAAAAATATCACCTCTTTATCACAAAAAACATCTCAATGATTAAGACAGGTATTTCTGGTGATAAAAAAGAAGGGTCAAGACTTAAAAAAAAAAAATCAAGAAATCTGGCCAAAGACCACTAGTTTATATTTTAATGTTACTTTCCAAACCTTCATAGGATTATTTTGAGATGTTTACTGCCACTACTTTATTTCAAAATGAATTTATGTAAGCTTTTAGAAATTCACACTTTCAAATGGACATGAAATATGTCACACGATGCTAAAGAATGGCTGTAATTACCATATCTGAAAATAGACTAGGACATTAAATTTTCAAATGCTACATTCAAAACATAAAGTGCTTTAAATCTAAAAACACATATAAAATGATATTACCAATTAAGATCATCTGTGCAGGAGCTGTATACTTATCTATTTGCAAAAGTAACTTGAAATGTGAGAGTTTATGGAAAAATAATTAAGCTATTCATTTCATCCTAACAAGATATATAGTGTGGGAAAATATCTTCCATAAAATGTAAATGATTGACACAGACATTATTAAAACTTAAATATTATTTTGCTTCCAATATTTTAGCACCACTAACTTAAAAAAAAAAATGTGTACTTGCCTAATAAAACTTTGGCATCATCCACATCAAAATCTCCATCACCATCAGCATCATAGATTCCAAGTTTTCCTACAAGAGGAGAAGCAGAGAAGGATATGGGAACAAAAGGAAAACCAAATTTAATAAGGTGTTACTACTTCTTACAGTCCTGCATATTAGTTATTAATGCTACCAAGCAAGGCAATTCTTTGCTCCTTTCATTACAAAAAGCTATGCTAAGTGATAATCTCACTTAAAAATGAAGATAGTTCACTTAGAGATTATGGAAACATTCACCTAACACATATAAGAAATACAACTGAGATAATATTTTCTTTCAGGGCTTAACAATACCCTGATATTTAATCATTTCAGAATAATATTTTTAAATTTTATTGCTAAAACTATTTTAGATAAAATTTCCAACATATGTAAGGAACAATATGGATCCACTTCTAACAGTTACATGAAATTTAATGTTTCTATAATATAGAAGTTCCTCATATTATCAATATTCAAAACTAAATACCCAGAGTCTCAAAGACTATATATAATTCACATCAAGTACAAGTACTAAAAATAAAAGGATACATTATATTTTATAATAAGGACTTATGACAAGCATCATGAATCAACCTTTAAAAAAAGACTGTTCTGGAATAAAGTATGTAAAACAGGCCTTTTGAAATTACAAAGGAACACTTACAGTTATCTTACTTAAAAACATAATTAGCACCAGTCACCTACTACTAAGGAAAAACAAAAAGAAAAGACTTAAAACAGACAAGCTGAAAAGCCAATATTAGCAGAGACTTCCTCCTTCAAAAACAGTAAGTATGAATTTTAAGGCATAATAAAGTTTTATCATCTCAGAGCCCTGTTATGTTCAGCATTTCAAATGTGAGTCAAATACATTAATTTCCTAAAAACATCCAAAAATCGACATGATTCATAATTCATCACTGGACAATGGACGTGAAGAGGTATATTAATTTCACATTTTTAAACAATATTTTAAACCACATTCACAAATACAGTATCAGTACTAAAACACTAGTTGGCAACACTGCCACCAATTCTTATTAAAAAGTAAATTAAAACATTGCATAACAGCATGAAGAACTTTGGGAGCAGAATAGGTATGACCAACCTGGACCCTCCCAGAGCCCTTGTCCTACTGAGGGAAACATTTAACATGCTACGTAGAAGTCTGGTTTACAACGCACACATATATTGAAAATGATAATAGTGAGAGAGATAAGGAAGTTATCATTTCTATATCTAAGAAAATATAAACGAAAAGCACTGGTCTGCAGTTGAGCCTACACACAATACAGTTCAAATAACATTAAAAAAAACCCAGAAACTCTGTACTTTCTGAGAAATTTAAAAGGGAAAACTGGTCCTATCACTTATTCTCTAATGCAGGTGATAACTAAAATAGCAGCCTAAGGGTGCAGTTTTAGAGACTAACACAAGTAGACTTAAAATCCATCTCCAAGAGCCTACCTTGCAGCACCTCTGACAAGTTATAACGGAAGTCCTTTGCTTTGGCTGCATGCATGTAAAAACACAAAATTGTTACTTGCACTTAAATATTCTGAAATTAATAATGATGACAGCACAAAAAGTAAAAAACCAGTGAACTCTACGTTTTTACATATTTACAATGTTGAATTTTATGTCAGGTGAATTCTACCTCAATTACAAAAAAAAGACTTGATCAAGTGTAACAAAAGAATCATGAAAGTAAAAAAAAAAATGAAAAACTGCAGTGACTATGGGGAGAGAAAGGGGAAAAGGAGAAGGAAGGAAGACAACTATCAGAAGTAACGTGACAACTTCCTCCAAACGGTGTACAGAGAGGGTACACCTATACACGAACTCACACACACACTTATCCTCCCACAATTTCAATGAGGACACAGAAGGGTATGCTTGAAATGCTTTCTTTAAGTCAGGGTCTTGCTAGTTGTGTTTATGATCCATTCATGGGTCCTTGAATAAAATCAGTGGCTCATGACCTATTTTAAAAATTCATAATATAACAGAATGGAATAGAAATGATAGACTATTGCATGTCATGGGAGTGTGTACTGTTTGATACAATTTTTCTGTGCAAACAATGTAAGTCTATTTTTACTTCAACAGATCATGTTCAAAGAAGTTGAAGCCATCACTCCAAGCTAACCCTGCTAATGTCCCCTTTCTTCCTTCCCTACTGAGAACCACCGGAAAGCTACAGAAATTAACAGTACTAATAAGAAACAACACGAAGACCCTTACCTAACACTTCTTCATAATCAACAAGATCAAACCAGACCACAGCTACTGATGTCCAGACTCCGAGCAGTGCAATGACCATAAACCACGTGAAAAATGAACTTCCAGAAAGTCCTCCTTTCCTCCCGTTCTTGAGTCCTCCCTGCTTTGTCTCTGTTAAAAAATAAAAGAGGGAAAATGTCATTATATAAGAAAAAAAAGCTTTATTGAACTTCTTTTCACTGAAATATTTTTCCAGGAATTTGATAGTGCTTACAAGGCTAAATCACTTCAAAGTTAGTTGTCACTTAAATTCTTAAATCATGTTACACAAAGATTTTGAAAATGGAAAAGCCTTTTGGTTCGACACAAAACCACATACCTAAGACCTTAATGTTGAGGTAATGAAAGAAATAAACTACTAACGACTTTTTGTAAAAATAAAAATTGATATATGTGTTCCAAGTTCTGTATCCAAACAACCTAAATAGAACCTCCTTCAAAAAGTTCAGAGTCTATTAACAGCTTAATAAGATCACAGAGGTAGCCAAAGCCTTTTTTCTTGCTCCATTTAATTTCTGTAGAATCTGGAAAACACTAACTGCCATAGAAAAAAGCTTTCCCCAAAATGCTCCATATTCTTAGGCAGAGAGACACAGAAGGAAGGAAACTATTTATAGGAAATAGAGGTCAGGGAAAGAAGCCAAGCGGTATACAGTTCAGTGCTCCTTCTACATAGGATCCACTGGGACCCACAGACACGGGAAGTTTTCAAATCGGTCTCGATGCAGAAACACCTTTGTAAGGTCCTGTTCACCAGAACTGTCATGTATCACACTGATACATTTAATATACTTTATGTTGTTGTTCAGTCCCTAAGTTCCGTCCAACTCTTGCAACCCCATGAACTCTAGCCCACCAGGCCCCTCTGTCCATGGCATTTCCCTGGCAAGAATACTGGAGTGGGTTGTCACCAATATTCATTTTAGAGGATTCTAACAACTTCAATCAAGTTTCCTAACTTACAGAGTTGGAGGGCGGGGGATAAAACAGGAGCTTGAGATGAACACACACCCTCTACTATATATAAGATAGACAACCAAAAAGGACCTCCTGTACAGCACAGGGGACTCTACTCAATATTCTGTGATAAACTGTATGACAAAAGAACCTAAAAAAGAATGAATATATGTATATGCATAACTGCACTCTGCTGTATACCTAAAACTAACACAACATTGCAAATCAACTAGACTCCAATAAAATAAAAAAAAAAAAAGTTTCCTAACTCATTGAACAAAATTAAATAGACATTAAAGACAGCCTAATCCAAAGGAGTTAAAGCAATAACGTGCTGATGGAAGAAAGTGCCTAGAAAATATTTAAATATAGCAAGAGGAGACATAAGAACTTGAAAAGAATGGCATGAAGCCATTTATGATTGATGCTCATTGGTGACCAGACCTTAACTATAAAACTTATAGTCCTTAACTATTAAAATAACCTTTTAGTACAAAGTAACAATGACATTCAAATTAATTCTGGCATTAAACCATTGTTTCAAACTGTTTAACAGTGTAAAAAATGTATAACAAATTTTGGAAAGACTTTTTATTCAAAATTTTTTTTTATTAAATGGATTTATTGCTTAAAAGGTAAAGGTCAAAGAAAGGGTAAATGTTCCTTAGAACATGAAATGATTAGCATTATTTTATCCATCCTTCATAATGTCAAATAAATGAGGTATTACTCCAGTAGCATCAATCTTTTTACTGTTATTATTTACTAATTCCATGAAGGAACAAAACTGTAAATTACAGAAAGGTGTCTTTTCTGAACCATCTTTTTAGTGGAACTTTTAAACTGACACCAAATAACACATTCTTGATATGTCACTTTGTAAATACAGTGTGCTTAGTCCCAAAGGGCAGATCAGTTTCTGTCCAACCAAACTAAACAAACCATAGTAAGATAAACCCTTCAGGAGAGTTTAAAACTCCCCAAGCATATCTGAAACTAGTTCCCTTCTCCAAACATATTCTGGAAAAACATCCAGTAGTTTGTCCCTCTTTTCTAAGATTAGATGAAGATGGGGCAAGGGACAATCAGAAATTTGATTAAGGAAAGGCAAAACAGAAGATGTACCCAGCATCTGGTCAATTATGTAACTGCAACTATAACTAAGTGTATTACAAATCAACCATTTATGAGCTTTGGTAAGCATTATCTTAGGGATTATTTTAGGGATTTCATATTTATACTCCAAGACTGTACACACATTTAAAGTTTTAAAAAACCATAAAAGCAATTCATCAAACTGATTACTTTTTTGCATTACAGAATATCATCCCCTTGGAGCCAAGAACTGTTATAAAAGTGGGTCAGAAGTAACAGCTGACTTTGCTTCACTCTGTAGATTAAGCAATCCAGGGAGAAGGGGAGAAGTGCCTTAAAAAAGAACTAAAAATCAGAAACAGATCTCATATTCTTCTTTATCAGAATGGTCAAGTGATCCATTTTCACCATTTATTTAAAACAGTGTTCAAAGCAGAGAGACTCATATTTGCCACACTAATAATAGAATCCTTCCAGTGACTACTCAGGTAGCTGAGAGCTGGAAGCAGTTTCAACATGCCTATTTTATGTTTCTTAAACACATTTTTGACATAATGAGCCAATACAATTTGCCTTCCATTAAAAAGAATATCTTAATTCACAAAGAAAAGCAAAAACAAACACATAAAAAATGTAAATCAACATACCATTAAAGAACAGTTGAAGGTTAATGATTCAATTTGAAAAAGCAAATTAAAATCCCAAAGTCATTTCTTTGCATTTATTGTCTGCTTCACAAATATTAGGTCCGTTTCCAAACATAAGGCTCTGCTCCACTCAACTAAGTATGTTCATTAATACAAGACAGGAATCATAAAGCCCTTAAATTTCCTAAAATGTCCTAAAATTTTACATGAAATCTAAATGCACACAATTCTTTTAAATCACTGTAATTAAATTCTAAGACCAAGACAAACCACTTGTTCATTTATCTTAAGTTTGTAAAATGTCTCTGATATTAATACAATAAAAGATATTCTAGGTTAAGACTCTAAAACTTAACATTGATATTAAAGACAGATTGGCCCATGAAGAATTAAACTACCTGAAACACTGAGATCTCCAGGAGTTTGAAATGGAAAACATAGACGATGCAGTCAAAGCACTTAGCCAAAAATATCTGAACAGCGCACAACTGAAAAACCAAGCTAAAAACTGCCATCTAGTTTCCAAACCGCTTTTAACCCAAAGAACAAAACCATAACTTTACCTTCTGCCATTCTGATTTCTTCAATCCATGAATAATATATATGGAAGGAAAAAAAACTCAAAGCCCTGTGAGCAGGTGTCAGGCACGACACAGGCCCTCTGCTACTGGCGCTGTGGACAGGCCAGCAGTTCCTTGGGCAAGGCCTCTAGAGCTGAAATTGGACCTGACTGCAAACTCTGCTCACCAGTTATTTTTAGAGGCCTCTTCCTCAGGGCCAAATACTGCTAACCACTTAGGCTGAAATGCTCCGCTGAGAGTACAACAGCCTTTCTCCCGCTTTTGGGATCTCTTTCTGGGTTGATCCTATTCCCCAACTCCAAAACCTAAAAACAACAACAACAACAACAACAAAAAGACAAGCATGCTTAAAAAAAAAAAAAAAAAATGTGCTGCCAGTTTGGGTTTTCTGGAATCAGTCTTTAGTGCTTTTAGCCAAATACAAATCATTCAAAACTGAAATAAGTCTTGCTATAAGATGCGGCCCCATGCCCAGCAACAGCTTGAATTGACCCTTGGGAATCTAATCCAATGCCTATGTGAAAAGTCCATTATTTAGTTTGTCCTAATGAAACAGAGCCCTAAAAGGTAAGAAATGAATCAATGCTCTAGAATTCTGAATCACAGACAATACTTTCCCAAGACTTCCCTCAATAGCAAAAGTAAAGTGACAATAAAAAATTGTTTCCTAGGGAATAGGGAGAGAGAGCTGGGGAGGAAGACAAGGTGGGCAGGGGGAGTAGACAGGGAAAGGAACTCTTCACCAGGAAGAACCCCTGGAGGAGGGCACGGCAATCCACTCTAGTATTCTTACCTGGAAAACCCCATGGACAGAGGAGCCAGGTGGGCTATGGCCCATAGGGTCTCAGAGTCGGACACGACTGAAGCAACTTAGCAGGCAAACACGCACATGTCCACTGAGTCCGTGATGCTACCTAACCACCTCATCCTCTGCCACCCCCTTGTCGTACTGCCTTCAATCTTTCCCAGTTTAGCAGCTCACAGACTTCATCAGAGCTCTGATCAATACACTAAATTAATTTAGCACACATTGTATCCAGAGCAAGGCAGCAACCTTTCAAAGTTGTTTATGAGTCTTGAATTTTTTCAGTCAAACTGAATACACACAAATGAAACAGATTAGTGTTCTGAAAAAGAGTCAGCACCTATGATGCCAATATTCAAAGGCCCAGAGCCTGGACAGAGTGAACAGAGCAGCAGAGACACCTAAGCAAAACTGACCAGGGTCTTAGGTGCCCTGACCGAGAGCCATTCCTCCCTTCAAGGATCTGTCCCGCTGAAGTCAGTGCTGACTAAAATGCTGAATGATAAAGAATCATCTGCTGATAGGGGTTTAAGATAGATCACCAACCATCATACAGATTGCCTAGACAAATATTTCAGAAGCTTCTTTTGTTGTTTTCAGAGAGGAAGTGAGAGTGACTGGAGGCCCTTCTTGGGAACCTGGAAACCAAACCATCACACTGACATGCGCGTAGCCCAGTTCAGACTCAAGAGACCTCAAGTTTCAAAACCTTTGACTTGAGGGTAGTCCTCAAACATCTGGGCCTCCATTTCCTGGCCTATTAAAAGTGTCTTGGAGAATTTCTGTTTTGTAAGTTTACTAGTAGCATCTTTTTCTAGATTCCACATATAACAGATGTCACATGATATTCCTCCTCCTCTGTCTGATTGACTTCACTCAGTATGACACTCTTTAGGTCCATCTATGAAGATGCAAATGAATGAACTTAATGAGGCCAGGAGAAGGGATAGTTAGAGACTTCGGAATGGACATGTACACACTGCTGCATCTAAAATGGATAACCAACAAGGACCTACTATATAGCACAGGGAACTCTGCTCAATGTCATGTGGTAGCCTGGATGGGAGCGGAGTTTGGGGGAGAGTGGATACATGCATATGCATGGCTGAGTCCCTGAGTTGTTCATCTGAAACTACCACAACATTGTTAATCGGCGATCCTCCAATACAAAATAAAAAGTTTAAAGTTTAGGAGGAAGAAAAATGCCTTGGCACAAAGGAGGCCTGCAAATATTTGCTGAAGTCATGTGTACGGCACATTGTGACTGGAGCCATCTGGACTCATGCACAAGTCTGCTCAGCCCCAATTTACAGCTCTTTTCATGGCCCTGGCCTGCCACCAAGCCTGCAGAGGCTGCGAGGGCTTCCTCTCTCCCTTTATGGGCCTGAGCAAGGCCCTAATTCCAGGTCTGGGGCCAAACGTTAAACCAAGACAAGAATCACAGCTACTAAGTGTGGGTACTAAACCAAGACAAGAATCACAGCTACTAAGTGTGGGTACGCCTCACCCCTGAGGATCCTTCCATACAGCTCCAAATAATTCTTCTCCACAAATCTTTATCACATGTATTTACACACCCTAGAGTTAACCTTCTCCTTGTTTCTTGCAACAATTTTACAGGTATTGCAATAAAATATCCTACCTCCTCAGTTTCACAATATGGCAGACCTGTTATTCTAGATAGGGCCATTAGGATGAAATCTCTCTAAAATAACATTGCTTAAGGAAAAAGAAACCCTGAATTCCAAGTAACTATCTCTTATAATTGTTGCTTGATTGCTAAATTGTGTCCAACTCTGCAAACCCATAGATTATAGCACACCAGGCTCCTCTGTCCTTCACTGTCTTCTAGAGTATGCTCAAATTCATGTCCGTTGAGTCAATGGTACTATCTAACCATTTCATCCTCTGCTGCCCTTCTCCTTTTGTCTTCAATCTTTCCCAGCATCAGGGTCTTTTCCAATGAGTTGGCTCTTTGCATCAGGTGGCCAAAGTATTGGAACTTCAGCATCAGTTCTTCCAGTGAATATTTGGAGTTGATTTTCTTTAGAATTGACTAGTTTGACCTCTTACAATAATAATTCAATTTTATAAAATCTTTTAAATAAATAAAATTTGCATACAGCAAATCATGTCTTTATGACCCTAGCAAACAGAAATGAAGTAATATTAACTATTCCTTGTAACAGCTGCTGGAACTAATAGCAAACTTCTAGGTTCAAGCAAAGACTAAACTTCTACAGTGCACTCTGAGATTATTACTGTCAGCCTGACATCACTGGAGACCACAAGAGCCAAGACCTATGTCCATGGAGTCCAGTGCTCTTCCTGCCTCTAAAACTGAGCAGGTGAAAACCCATCAGGATTCTCACAGGGCAAGAATGATGACTTCCTCCAAGCCATCCTCCTCATGGCTTACCCAATCACCGATCACTTACAGTGGTGCTGCTCAAACCAGAGTCACCTGGAGGACCCATCAACACAGATTGCTGGGCCCACTTCACAGTTTCGGTTCTGCAGGTCTGGAGTGGAACCCAAGATTATGCATTTCTACTGATAACAAGGTGATCTGATGCTGGTCCGGGGACCACAGAGAAAGAGAATCACTGCACCCCTAATTCTCAGGGTCTGGAACAAGGGACTGAATCTGCCTTGTTCATCAATGTACATTTGCCTTGCACCATTTGTTAAATAAGTAGGTAAATTCCTTCTCGAATCCTTGCTGTCACAGAGTAATCAAACTTCTTCCTGCTAACACTTCAGAAATAAGACAGCAAAGGGACCCAATAAATATTCTGATAAACGCCAGGTCACTTCAAACTTCCTCATCTCCAGGAATTTAATGATCCTAAAATTCATTCATAAGAGGAAAAGATCTATAAATTATTAAGAAAGAGAAATCAAGGAAAAAGTCCAGTAGTTCCCAAACACTGGTGATGAACCCAAAATGGTCTAGGACTAAGACCTCATTGCTCTATGTCAGACAAAGTCCTCACTGATCAATCCTGGCTGAACGACACCCAGTTTGAGCACAAGAAGACCTGAGCATGAAGGACCTGTGTAGTCCATTCATCAGCCTGCTGGCCAGACGCTTGAAGCACCTAACACCTAAGGCACCTGACACCTCTCCTGACTGACCCTGTGGAAAAGGTATGAGAGACTGGAGGAGTGACAAGGGGCTGCCATGGGTTTTAGAATTCAGTAAAACAAAATGAAGAATGCCATTTCCATTCGCATCAGGATAAATGAGGGAAAGAGAAACAATTAGCAATAACTATCTAAATCAACTCCCAAACAATTTCTGGAAACTTTATTAATCTTTGGAAACCCAAGTAGGGAACCAGTGCCCCAACTTATAATTCTGTCTGGGTTACTGCTGATTCACTGCAGAGAGAACAACTGTATCAGAGCACAGGACCATCAACCCCACCTAATGACTCTGTGGTAGACCAGAACTCCACGAGTAAGAAGCTAAAAATACAGCACAAATGGAAGCTAATCCCAAATGCTCATGCCAGGCCTAATGAGCAAGTTCTTAAAGTTTCATTAGTTCTTTCTACAGAGAATTTAATAAAGATTGAAAACTTAGAAACAAAAAACACCCCAGCTTGTCAATCATTTATCTTGTGTAAGTAACAGCTATTAGTATGGTACTGAAATTTGGTCTCCTGCTGAATCTAAAGTGGTAAAAGGTATTTTTAAAAATTAAGTGGTGGTGTCCATTCAGAAACTCTGAGGTGATGAAAGTTGTTTCAAAAAATAACAAAAAAAAAGTTTGTTTTTTTTCAAAACTAAAAACAACAGAAAAGCATAACCCTACTTACTTATGTAGCTCTAAATCCGAGGCAATGAGACTAGGTCACAAAGCCATCATGCGTGACCACCACTGATTTATAGCTATGTCCCTGAGGACTTTTTGACCTTAACCCATTTAGACAGCAAAAGATCTGCAGCCATCCTTCCCAAGAGCCCACACTTTCTAGGGTGAAAGAATTCAGCATTTACAATAAAGTGACCAAGAGATACAAGAAGGAAGTAAAGAAAAGCATTAGCAAAAACTATAAGGAAAGCTCAGGCTTCCCTGGTGGCTGAGAAGGTCAAAGAATCTGCTGGTGATGCAGGAGATCTGGGTTTGCTCATCTGGATCAGGAAGATCCCCTGAAGGAGGGAATGGTGACCCACTCCAGTATTCTTGCTTGGAGAATTCCATGGACAGAGCAGCCTGGTAGGCTACAGTCCGTGAGGTTGCAAAGAGCTAGACATGAGCAACTAACACCTTCACATATAGAAAACTCACATGATAAATTACAAAACATATGTATTTTAAAAATTACAAGAAAAAAAGCAGTTGATGCAATTGTGTATCACAATGCATTCTGGGGACAAGCTTCAACCCTTTACTAAATAAGTTAATAATAATGAAGCCGATAAAACATAATAAATTAAAGCAAGAATGCCTGTAATTGTAAATTGCATAGTAAAGAGTTAACTTTACCCAAACAGAGGTCTGGCTTTTGCCCTTGTCTACTTGGAGGTCCCCGACATGTCCTACCCGATAGGAGTGATTGGTTTGCTTGGGCGCTTTGGCCAGTGGACAGTCTAACAGTGTGATGTGCAGACTGTGTGACTATATATATCAGTTAAGGGCAGCCATGCTCTCAGTATGTGATGTTGTTTAGTCACTAAGCCATGTCCAACACTTTTGCAATCCTATGAACTGTAGCTTCCAGGCTCTTCCGTCCATGGGATCTTCCAGGCAAGAATAGTGGAATGGGTTGCCATTTCCTTCTCCAGGGGATCTTGCCGACCCAGGGATGGAACCCACGTCTCCTATGTTGGCAGGCGGATTCTTTACCCCTGAGTACCAGGGAAGCCTGGTAGGTGATGAAGCCCCAGTAAAACCTCTGGGTACCAAAGGCTTGGATGAGCTCCCCTCATTGGCAAGTCTACAAATACTGCAAACTGATGTCCTTGAGGAAAATGGGAACTTTGTCTTCAGAACCTTCCCACTTTGCCCTGAGTCTCGTCCTTTGGCTAGTTCTAATCTGCAGCCTTCCACTGCAATTCAATTGCAATGGTGAACAGAGCACAAAAGAGGAAAGTTCTCCAGTTCTGAGTTATTCTCACAACTATCGAGCCTGAAAGCGGCTGTGGGGACCTCCTAGGCTGGCCTCCTAGTGGCCAGCTGGTCTGAAGCGACAGCAGCCCTGGGGACTGGCCCACCCTCAGCCGAGCTGAGCAGAAGCACAGAGAAGCAGGAAGGGCAGCTGCAGAGAAAAGGCAGCAATTACCAAGCAGTGTGCTTCCCTGGTGGCTCAGAGGTTAAAGCGTCTGCCTGGAATGCAGAAGACCGGGGTTCAATCCCTGGGTCGGGAAGATCCCCTGGAGAAGGAAAACGGCAACCCACCCCAGTACTCTTGCCTGGAGAATCCCATGGAGGGAGGAGCCTGGTAGGATACAGTCCATGGGGTTGCAAAGAATCGGACACAACTGAGTGACTTCACTTTCACCTAGCAGTGTACACTCCCCTACCCCACACACTACCGCCACCTCCTCCCGCTTCCTGCAAGGTGTCCTAGCTTCCTTCACCCGAAGAGGGCAGGAAGAGAGAACCAGGGTATATACTATCATGCCAGCATATCAATCAAAAAGACTGACTGCCAAGCAAGGGATTTGCAGGAGCAAGAGGAGGGGGGGCCTCTGCCAGGAGTGGATGTCCCACAGGGTTGGAAGGTCCCACCAGACCTTCAAAGAACTCACAGGGGAAGTGTCTGGCTGCCTGTCCCTGTATAGTCCATGGGGTCTCAATGAGTCAAAACAGGACTGAACGACTTTCACTTTCACCTATAGTCAACCACGGACAGTTGATCTTATCAACCAGCAGGAGGCTGACAGGGACCAATGAGAAGACAGAAGATGGCTTTCCCTCTCTTCTCATCTCTCCGTCTCCCATCCCCAGCACTCCCAACAAACTAGAGCCTGGAAGAGACAAGAAGGACACTGCCCCAAAGCAGACCACATGGAGAGAATGCAAACATCACTTCTCCCACTGCAGGCCCTTCTGCCTTCCTGCCAACGGGAGAGGAGAAATTCTGCACTGAAAATGAGATCATACTTAAAGCAGACAGACTTCCAGAAATGCAGAGTGACTGGGGTGCTAAGGAATCCACCCCAGAGATGGTCAAGAGCCTCTGCTACCCAGAGATTAATCTAGTCCAACTAACCACAGTGACTGGAGGAAAATGAAGCTTCAAGATAACACCCTGCCAGACAAAGTCTACTAAAGAGAGCAGCTATAAACGTGACTGCATGTTAGGCCGACACACAAAAAGCTGCCAGTGTTTGACTATTTGGGGCCCACAAAAATGGCTATTTCATAGGATTCGAACAAACAATACATGAATATTTGAAAAATATTTTATTACAAAAATTTCCCAACACACAACAACGCTGAAAGAATTTTATGTAGAATATTTGTATGCATATCACTCAGTTGCAATGATTAACATTTTATTATCTTGCTTACGTTATGTCTATTCATTCCTCAATATTCATCCATGAATCCATTTTACACGTCTAATCCATTTCGAATTAAACCTATAGACACTAGCACACTGCCCCAAGTATTTCAGCTCCTACATCATAAACCACCGTCCAATATTTATCGTTTCACATACAATTTACATAAAATGAAATGCCCTAATTTAAAGTGTACACTCCCTGAGTTTTCACAAAAATATACACCGTGTAACCCAAATCTCTTATCAAGAACAGAACACGGAGGCCTTTACCAGCCAAATTCCACAGCAACCCCAAGCCCAGGGACAGCCTCACTGTTTTGCTTTTTTTGTCCCCTGTAGGTTAGTGTTGCCTGTTCTTGAAATGTCATAAAAACGGCATACCTGGTATATGCTTGTTGGTGTAAGGCCTGTCTCCCTGAGCTTTACATTCTGAGGGGCTATGTATGTTATAGGCAGGGGTTCTGCATGGCTTCCTGTTGCTAGGAAGTATTCCATTGGACAAATACACCTGAGTATACCAGAATATTCTCCTACTGGTAGAAGTCTGAACTGTTGGCAAGACTTGAGTATTACAAATAAAGCTGTTGGGAATATTCTTGTGCAAGACCATTGCTTCCATATTAGAAATAAAAGTTTGCGCTTCTCCTGGGAAATAAATACCTAGGAGTGGAATTGCTGGGTTACAGGGCTCAGGCACACTCAGTACAGTAAGAAACTGCCAGATCTTTTACTCAAGTGGTTCCACCATTTTATATACCCACCAAAAATATGTAAGAGTTCTTTTGTTCTAAGATAATGTCAACATTTGCTGTGGTCAGTCTTTTTAATTTTAGCCATTCTGATGAGTATGCAGTGGTATCTGTTGGTTTAATTTGCATTTCCCCGAGGGCCAATGTTCCAGCACTTTTCTCCTGTGCTTACTAGCCATTTATTTCTTTTCTGTTAACTGTCTACTCAAATCTTCTGAATATCTGCCTATTTTTTTTTAATGTTTTCTTAAGTTGAACTGTAGGACGTCTTTGTATTGCTTGGACAATGGCCCTTTAACAGACAACATGTGTTACAAAATTTTCTCCCAGGCTGTGATTGTCCTATTCTTTATCTTAAAGCATCTTTTAATGGGTAAAAGTTTCCCATTCTGATGATGTCTTAACTCGTTAATACATTAATAAAAATTAATGAATTAATTTTCTATGCATTTTAAATATATCACCAAATTGGAAAATGTTACTTAAACCTTGACAGGGTTTCCATGTCTTACATTCTGAAATTGACACTGATTTCAGCACTTTTACACAAACACTATATGTGTAACACATATATTCACAGAAGCCGCGTTACTGGCTCAAAATCCGTGCCCATGAGAAGGACAGTCCTAAATCAAAGTCCAAGAATGTCAATTAAATGTCTGCTAGCCACAGACATCACAGAGGTAAAGCAAGAGCACATTGATCATTTTAAGGAATATTTTCATTAGCTCCAATGAGTCACAGAAAGTTTCCAAGCTAGTTGTTTTTCCCTCAAATTTTACGGGATGGACTAAATCTAATTCCTCTGCCACCCAACAGCCCTGCCAAGACTGGAACCTCTTCTTTCAAAAACTAGTGTACTTGTGTTTTTATCTACATGTTTTCCCCCAACTGCTCATGACTCCACATTTAAATTACCCATCTGTTGTGAAGGAAGAAATCAGCTTCTCTTTACTGTGATTTTTTCATCTTATCCACCTCCTAAGTGCTAAAGAATATCACAAAAAGCAACATATTTTAGGGGAAAGGCATGTAGTTTACCCATGAGACTTTGTGGAATAAAATCTATCTTAATTTTTTAAATCTATAAAAGAGACATCAACAATTCAAAGGTGGAGCGGGCTGTTTGAAAGATACTATTGGAATAAACTAGGAAGGTTTGAATACAGACTTAAATCAGTTGACAGTGCTGTAAGTAGTGTTAAACCTCCTGAGTGTGATAATTATATTGTGATTATGTAGGCACATATCCTTGTTTTTAGAGAAAACGTGCTGAAAAATTTAGGAATAAAGCATCATGATTTAATTAAACAGTTCAAAGGCAAAATGAATAAATAAAATGGTGTGTATATATCTAGAGTGACCTATAGAAAATGCAAAGCCATCAAAACAACTAGTGAACCTAAACAAACTTTTCTTATAACTATCTTGAAGGGTTGAATTTTTTCACACTAAAAAGTTGGGGCCAGATTTCCAGGCCCATTTCTAGTCCTAAAGAATCACATATTCCAGATAAGGTATTCCAGATAAGAGTTAAGAATGTGAAAGTCTCCCCCCAGGTTAATTCATGATTGGGTTCTGGATAAGTAAAAAATTGAAAAATTTTAAAACTTCAAGTTTTAAGGATGCTTCTGGAGACCCTCAGAGAAATCTGATTAGAAAGTGCATTTAGGTAATACTGCATCAGTGCTGCCTTTCTGATGACTCAGATGGCAAAGAACCTGCCAATCTGCCTGTAATGCAGGAGACATAGGTTTGATCCCTGGGTTAGGAAGATCTCCTGGAGAAGGGCATGGTGACCCACTCCAGTATTCTCGCCTGGAGAATCCCATGGACAGAGGAGCCTGCAGGGCTACCGTCCATGGGGTCACTCGGCTGAGCCACTAACACTTTCATGTCCTTAGGAGGGCTCAGGGTAGGAAGCAGTTAAACCAATTAAACTGTCATGATGTTACCTTCAAAGAGGTCCCAGAGACAGATAGGCCGACAGACAGATAGATGAGAAAGGAGGGAAGATCAATACACAGAGAGAGCAAACGTGGCCAACCGCCAACATTTGATAAGTCCAGCATACAAGCCTTTCGAAGGTCTGAATTTTTTGCTACTAAATAGGTTTAAAAGTTTCAAAACAAAAGGTTAGATAAATATAAAAACGTCTCCTCCATGCAGGTTCTACCAACAGATCTCCACCTGCTCACTGGCCATTTCCACTGGATGCCCTGGGTTTCACCTCTGATTCATCTGGGATTATAAGCCTAAGTACTCTGCCACCTCCTGGATGGGGGAGCAGTGGGGGACGGCTCCATCTGAGCCAGCATCCCCTGGGTTCTCACCCCTACCCTACACTCACCCCAAGATCTCACCCGAAAGGCACTTCCTCCCACCAGTCATCTCCACCACTCCCTGCCTCAATGGGCACTCCCCCAAATTCTGGATGCAACCTGACCTATGCAGAGTGGGACGATCCCCTCCCTCACTCTGGTCCCCAATTACATTAACACACAAGGGGATTCCTAATCAGACACATCAAGCAGGCAGCACCCTCTGAGACCACAGCAATTAAAAAACCCAACCCAAACAAAACAAAACATTAGGCCTTTTTGAAAATACACCTACTGCTTCAAACCTATCCCAGCTTATCCTCAACAATGAGCTGCCTCTGCAGAAGTGTGCAACCCTGTCCACCCTCCAAGCCAGGCTGTCCCTATGATGTCCCTTTCCCTCCCAGGACTAACTGTCTTCCCCTCTGTGCTCTTGAAATTGACATCGACCCATGAAATTGGTAATGTGCAAATAAACGCAGTGCAGTCGCCAGTTGTGATCCACACTGTATCACAGGAGCGATGTTTTGCCATTTGAGACACAGGGTGATTCTCAGAGATGGTGTTAAACCCTTGGTGGAGTCAGGAAAAAGAATGAGACTGTATCCTGACCACTTGTCTAGAACACTCATCAAAATGCACAATGAGACACTGAACCTGTATACCTGCAGTGTCTCCCACTGTCCACGGCTTTCTTCTCTATCCACCGAAAAATGATTTTCAATTCTAGAATTTGCCTGGGATTGTCATGAGACATCAGTTTAGAGCTGGCCTGAATCTACTTTCCTTTCCTTTAATAAAAACAGGCCATTGGTCCCTCGCGTTTCCTTGTCACCTCTTCTAATTTGCAGGATTCCCCAGAGTATAACTGCCCAGAAAATGTTAGCTGGGACTGCGGTTTTGAGAGTCCTGAAAAGCCTCAGCTGGTTCGTATTTTAGTCTTCCTTTCCCTACTCCCTGACCACATGCACACTTCAACCATCCAACAAGTATTTACTGCTTTGCAGCCCAAAGGACAGTGACCTTGCCAGGGGCTGATGTTAAATCTGTTCTGACCACTGTATCTGCTCCTTGCAGAGAACAGCACCTGGACAGAGTAAACCCCATTAACTTCACTGGACGATTCACACACACACAAAACAATGTAAATATAAATGTTTTTGTGCCATCTAGATGGTAAAAATTGAATTGATGCTTTCAAACTGTGGTGCTGGAGCAGACTCTTGAAGTGTCCCTTGGATAGCAAGGAGATCCAACTAGTGAATCCAAATGAAATCAACCCTGAATATTTACTGTAAGGATTGATGCTGAAGCTCCAATACTTTGAAGGCCACCAGATGCGAAGAGCCAACTCATTGGAAAAGACCCTAATGCTGGGAAAGATTAAGGGCAGGAGGAGAAGGGGGTGGCAGAGGATGAGAAGGCAGGTCGGATGGCATCAATGACTCAATGGACATGAGTTTAAGCAAGCTCCAGAAGACAGTGAAGGACAGGGGAGCATGGCGTGCTGTAATCCATGGGATCAGAGTCGGACATGACTAAGTGAGTGAACAACAACAGAAGTAAGACAAATCTAACACACTCCCAGGTGGCACTAGTGGTAAAGAACCTGTCTGCCAATGCAGGAGACATGAGATGCAGGCTCAATCCCTGGGTCAGGAAGATTCCCTGAAGGAGGGCATGCCACCCCCTCCAGTATTCTTGCCTGGAGAATCCCATGGACAGAGGTCTGGCAGGTTGCAGTCTACTGGGTTGCAAAGCGTTGGGCATGACTGAAGTGACTTAGCAGCAGTAGCAGCAGCATTCTGAAAACAAAACCAGACCACAGGCTGGTTCTGAGTGAGGGACAGGAATGACCGGGGCAGGTCCAGCCAAGACCCCATGGGCTTCATCCACTCAGCTGCCCCACCCCCATACTCCAAATCTGTCCCTTTCCTCCCTGTCCTGCCTCAGTTCAAAAACCAAAGTGATAGTGAATGTCACCACATGTTCAGGTGTCCCCTAACTCAACTCTCACTGACTCATTTTGCCCTAACTTCCATACCCAACCCCTCTCTCAGCCCCACCTTCACCAAACAGACTGGCCCCCACCCACCCCAGCTGAGGTCACCTGGAATAAAATTCACCAGGCACTCGGCTCACCACCCTGCACTCAGGTTCCACTGCATAAACTGTCACAAACACTGGTCTCTTGACTGTGTTCCAGAAAAAGCCAGCTAGTCTGCTGCCAAAGGTTCCTAGGAGTATGACCCAACAAAATCTGACCAGCTGAAAAGGCTGAAGTCCCAAGCTTTATGCCAGTTACTGAGAAGCTAATGTTTCGGCAGAAAGCACAGGTATATTTAACAGGTGCTGTCCTGACAGGGTACAATATCTTCCTAGGAGTGGCTAAATGTCTGTAATACCATCTTGGATAAAAGTCTTGCCCTAAATAGAACATTTCAAATAAACAACTCAGATTAAACAAATTCAGCTCAACAAATAATGCAGATCAGCAGAATAAGGTGCTTTCAGCTTTATAATCTAAGACATAAGGTTATCAAAATCACAGAACGGTCATTTTTTAAAAGGCTTTCACCATTTTCTCCATGCACCTGAATATTCATTCCTTTGACTAATAACTCTTAAAATCCTTGCCACACAGTGAACAGAGAGGCCACTTTGCTTACAGTCCAGTGGAAGAGTAAAACAAAAATAAAATAAAAGTTCATTTTGATGAGCACTCATATTAGGGTATTTAGGGTGGGTTAACTCCCAGGTGGCTCAGAGGTAAAGAATCTGCCTGCCAGTGCAGGAGATGCGGGTTCAAACCCAGGGTCGAGAAGCTCCACTAGAGAAGGAAATGGCCACCCCCTCCAGTATTCCTGCCTGGGAAACTCTATGGACAGAGGAGACTGGCAGGCTCTAGCCCACTGGGAACACAAAGAGTCGGATATAACTTAGTGACTAAACAACAACAACAACATTAGGCTAAAAGAGTGTATGGGACAATGTGGATGAAAACACTCAAGTGGGAAGAACCATCCTCTTGAATTTTAAAGATACAGCACTTTGAAGTACAATCTTCTTTATAAATGTTATTAATAGCATTGGGCTTCCCTTGTGGCTCAGCTAGTAAAGAATCCGCCTACAATGTGGGAGACCGAGGTTCATTCCCTAGGTTGGGAAGATCCCCTGGAGAAGGAAGAGGCTATCCACTCCTGTATTCTGGCCTGGAGAATTCCATGGACTGTATAGTCCATGGGGTCGCCAAGAGTCAGACTCAACTGGCAACTTTCACTTTCACTTATAGTGTTTCTATATTTTTTAAATAGGATTGTCAAACTTTAGTCTTAAGAAGGAAATCTCCATAACTCTTACAAAAGAATTTTAAAAGCCAAAACCAAAAACTAAAGGGAACAAAATTTTAGCAGTATTTCAGTATTTACACAATTTTAGCTTATCAGTGAGTCACATGTAAGGCTAAAGTGAGGGAAAATCAAAATGTTGCAGAACAAATAAATGCCTGCTTCTGCCCAAGCTTTCCTCCTAATCAGAATGAATGAAATACAAATGCTTCCCACTGGCCTAAGTACTTGTATGTCGAAACTACCAGAAAGGACTTGCTCATTTTAAATAATTCTCCACATCTTAATAATTTTTATTTCTTTAACTCCAACACTTATAAACATCAAGAGGATTTTGCAGTGTGTCTTATGGTCCATAACATAAACGTTAAAAAAAAAAATCCACACATGTAACACATAATTCTGGAGCACCTTTTACATTCAAGGCAGTGTGGAAGAGACACAAAAAACACAGCTTTCACCATCAGCACCCTTTTGATCTGTGAGAGGGAAGTAAGACTTTTCCCTGTAAATTTGTTCACACTATATTTACTGAGTGCCTACTATGCACAGACCATCATTTAAACAGTGGAGATAAAAAGGAAATGGAACATGGTGTTTACCTACACCAAACCCTAGGAGTAACTCTCCCAGCCCCAGCAAGTACTCTTGACCAGGGTGAGTGAGCTTTGACCCACCTCCCATGTTTGTATGAACCAGGGCCTAAAGAATGGTTTTGTCTTTTTAAATCAGTTGAAAAGAAATCAAAGAGAAAAATGTAATAACAGAAAAAAAAATGATAGCGACTGACTCGCATTGTTGTACAGCAGAAAGCAACATGACACTATAAAGTAGTTATCCTCCAATTTAAAAAATTAGAAAAAAAAAAGAAAATGATAGTTGTTTCCAGGGAGATCATGTGACCACCATGCTGACCTCTGATCAGACCGATCCTGGTAACCCATTCCAAACCAGCGGTGGTGAGAGACAGGCAGTGTGGAGCCAAGAGCCCTGTTCTATGCAAAAGGGAACAAGAAACCCCAAGGCCGTCAGCTGCCGTCTTGAGTCCCAGAGGCGCCAACCTCGGGATGACAGGCACCGACACTGAGAAGTCACATGCTCTGAGGACTTCCTGAACCACTGACCCTGCTACATCTGGTGTGAGCACATCACAGCTTTTCTAATGAGATCAACTCCTAACTGTTAACGGAGTCTGCATCTGGTGTCTGTTCCTAACACAGATCATAAAGTTCTTGCCTTTATGATCAAGCAAGAACGAAAGACAACAGATGATCACAGCACAAAACTAAACATCTGTTCTGTTCAAGGGGGGGTCACCATCACCATGTACCACAACTGCAGTTGTTAAGAAACGCTTTGAGAGATGAAGAAATATTTCAAGATGCCGAGAGAGGTTTGTTGACTTACTCAAGGTCAAAACTGAGTGGCAGAGCTAGTCCTCGGGTCCAGTTCAGTCTAATACTGTGTTGTCACACTTTTCTCATCTGCTAGGGCTTCCCTGGTGGCTCAGAGGTTAAAGCGTCTGCCTCCAATGTGAGAGACCCGGGTTCGATCCCTTGGTTGGGAAGATCCTCTGGAGAAGGAAATGGCAATCCACTCCAGTATTCTTGCCTGGAGAATTCCATGGACTGAGAAGCCTAGTAGGTTACAGTCCACGGGGTCGCAAAGAGTCAGACACGACTGAGCGACTTCACCTCACCTCAGAGGAACCAGTGGATCAATGAGGATGCTAAAACAGTACCTGCAGAGGGCGCTACAGGCGCTCATGCTGAGGGTGAGGGGGAGGAGGGTTGCAAAACCCACTGGGAAGATGATCAAGGGGAAGGTAGAACTGATGGGGTAGCTGCATCTGACAGACACGCAGGAGCCACACAGGGAAAAAGCAAGTGCGAGGCTGTCACAGAAGAAACAGCAAGCACAAATGCAGAGACCTCAGAGAGTGACTAGACGTGGATGAATCAATATAACTATAAAGAGAGCAGTTTAAGATTGGCTAGAGAGAGTGAAAGGGCAAGATCATGAGGAGCCTGCTAGATGGTGCTAAGGAATCTAAACTTGAGGACCGGGAAGCCTAGGCAAGGTTTTCAAATAAGCGACATGATCGAACTTGCACTTTATGAAGATGACAATGCCTGAAGGATGAAATAGGACCAGTTATGAGTCATCTAACTCATTACTCCTTGGAAAGAAAGTTATGACCAACCTAGGCAGCATATTAAAAAGCAGAGACATTACTTTGCCAACAAAGGTCCGTCTAGTCAACGCTATGGTTTTTCCAGTGGTCATGTATGGATATGAGAGTTGGACTGTGAAGAAAGCTGAGTGCTGAAGAATTGATGCTTTTGAACTGCATTGTTGGAGAAGACTCTTGAGAGTCCCTTGGACTGCAAGGAGATCCAACCAGTCCATTCTGAAGGAGATCAACCCTGGGATTTCTTTGGAAGGAATGATGCTAAAGCTGAAACTCCAGTACTTTGGCCACCTCATGCGAAGAGTTGACTCATTGGAAAAGACTCTGATGCTGGGAGGGATTGGGGGCAGGAGGAGAAGGGGACGACCAAGGATGAGATGGCTGGATGGCATTATTGACTCGATGGACGTGAGTCTGAGTGAACTCCAGGAGTTGGTGATAGACAGGGAGGCCTGGCATGCTGCGATTCACGGGGTCACAAAGAGTCGGACACGACTGAGTGACTGAACTGAACTGAACTGACTGACGAGTCATCTAAGGGCTCCCCTAGTGGCTCAGAAGTAAAGATATGCTTGTGATGCAAGAGATCACCTGCAGTGCAGGAGACACGGGTTTGATCCCTGGGTTAGGAAGATCCCCTGGAGGAGGACATGGCAAACAACTCCAGTATTCTTGCCTGGAAAATCCCATAAGCAGAGGAGCCTGGTGAGCTACTGGCCATGGAATAACAAAGAGTTGGCCATGACTGAGCAACTGAACAGCAACACCAGTAAAGCACTTAAGCTAAATCTAATCAAAGAGGCATATCACTTTGGGACAAATTATAAACAGTCATTGTAGACAAATATATAGGAAATTGCACCACGTTTGTGCACAGAAATATTCATTATTATATGTGTGTTCTTGTCCCAATTTGTGCAAACTCTGGGAGATAGTGAAAGACAGGGAAGCCTGGCATGCAGCAGTCCATGGGGTTGCAAAGAGTCAGACATGACTTAGGACACACACACACATTTGTCCCAAACTGTTCTATAAATTCAATACCATCCTAGTCAAAATCCTGACTTCTTCATGAATCCAAAATTCTTCATGAAACTTAACTTGATGTGCAGATTCTAAAAAGACACAGGCAAAGAAAGGTCCCCCAACAGTGAGGACAATGATGCAAAAGACAGGATAGAAGGACCTGCCTAATTCCACATACCAGGAACAAAACAGTCATAGGTATCAATACACAATAGGTGATACAGATTAGTGTAGAAAGAAGACACTTCAACTAATGGTGCAGGACGTTTTCATTATTCTTTCTTGAAAAATATCAGATCCCTACCCAACAATATATATAATAAAAAGCATACTCCATAGTTTAGACATCTAAATGTAAAAGGCAAAATCCAGTAGTTTATAGGAAAAAAATGCTTTATGATCTCTGTTAGAAAAGATGTCCTAAATAAAGCATAAACCATAAAGAAGAAAATAGAAAAATGTTATTTTCAATAGATCAAAAATCTAAAAATTCTATTCAACAAATTATACTACAGAAAATGACAACGTGAAGAATCATAGACTGGGAGAAGCCCTTTATCATAAAATCAAAAGGTTTAAGATAAAGAAATTCTACAAATCAAAAATTTAAATTATATAAAATTTAAAAATCTAGACAAATAGGTTATATATATATGTATATGTATTTTTTTTTAATTCACAGAAAAGGAAACTCAAATAGCTATTCTCACTAGTAACCTCATTGGTGATGAGAAAAATGCAAGTTTAAAACACAAACACTACTTCACATCCACTAAACTTACTAAACTTGCAATATTAAAGGTTGCCAAGTGTTGGTAATGTGGTTGCTGCACACGGTAGCTGTTTTCATGGTGGGTGGGAGTGTAAAGTGATACAAACACTTTGAGGTTGGGGAAAAAAAGGTGACACTTGGTAAAGTTTAATATATGTATTTGCTATGACCCAACAATTCCAATCCTAAATTATGCTCAAGAAAAGGACTTAGACATTTATACAAGGTAACAGACAACTCCAAGAGTGTTCAGGGTAGCAGTGTTTAAAAGAAAAAAAAGAAAACAAAGTGGTCCTGGACTCCAGGATGGCTAAAGAAAAAGCGCATTCATATAGTGAAGAACTATATACATGAAAACAAAGAGACAGTTTGATAGAGCCTTAAGCAAATAGTGTCGAATAGTTGGCAAGTGTGCTGCTGCTGCTGCTGCTGCTAAGTCGCTTCAGTCGTGTTCAAGTCTTTGTGACCACATGGACTGCAGCCCACCAGGCTTCTCCATCCACGGGATTTTCCAGGCAAGAGTACTATTCATAAAACTTTTGACATGCACTAAACATATGTATGAGCTTTCCTGGTGGCTCAGTGGTAGAAGAATCCGCCTGCAAAGCAGAAGATATGGGTTCAATCCCTGGGTTGGGAAGATTTCCTGGAGGAGCAAATTGAACCCTCTTCCATATTCTTGTCTGGTAAATCCCATGGACAGAGAAGCCTGGTGGGCTACAGTCCATGGGGTCACAAAACAGTTGGAAATGACTTAGTAGGTAAACAATAGCAACAACAAACAAATGAATATGTATGTATACATACATACATATAATATTTCTGTACATAGGGATATAGATATATTTCCTAAGCAATTTTCATATATATAAAATTTAATAATATATTTTACACAAATGGATATGTAGTGTACAATATGCAACATAATATTATATTGTTATATATGACTATGATACTAACTATATCATACATGCAGCATAACATTATGTTATATATTACTATCTATATTATATGGTAGTCACTCAGTCTTGCCTGACTCTGCAATCCCAAGGACTGCAGCCCACCAGGCTCCTCTGTCCATGGGATTTCCAGGCAAGGATACTGGAGTGGGTTGCCATTTCCTTCTCCAGGGGATCTTTCCAGCCCAGGGACTGAACCTGGGTCTCTTGCATTGCAGGCAGATTCTTCACTGACTGAGCCACAAGGGAAGCTATATATAACATAATATATATTATAAAAGCAATGTATGACAATGATTATCACAAAATGTTTAAGACTGGTTGTAAAGGGATAACACAGGAGAGGAGAAGCCAAGAATTTGGTAATATTTTGCTTTCTCATCTGTATGGTAGCTACATGGTAAGTCACTGCATTATTTATACCTATTTAAGCATCTTATTATATAATATTACATAGATAGAGTTTTAAAGAGCAACACGTAGAAATATTTACATTCTAAAAGAGAGATGGCTCCCTATCAAAAAGCAAAATGCATGAGATAATTTGTAAATATCAAATTCAGTAAGTGACAAGCATCTTATTCAAATTGATTTGACTCAAAAAATGGAAAAATTAAATGCAGGTATTCTTTCAATAAACACAACACAGATTTTTATTTTCATGTAAGGGAAAAAAAATTAACTTCTAAGTAAAATTTACCTGTGAACCAAGATCAAACAGACTTTCCAGTAGACCAATTCAGGAAAACTAAATTAAAAATAGAGTGTGAAAGACAATGTGTGAAACTGTGTAATAGCAATACAATAAACAAGAACCAAAGTGAGAGACGGGAGAGAACAAAACAGCACTGAGTCTGCACTAGGTCATGACGGCAAAGCCTGTCAAATCTAGGCAAGATATGAGAAATAACAGTTACATAGTACTGGTGATGGAACGAAATTATTTTCTCCAGTCATATTTTCTCACTCAAAATTAAGACTGATGCTTGCTGGCTCCCATGCAGAACGAGTCACGGGGTTAAATCAGTAGAACACAGGCAGGAAAGAAAGGCTGGCATCTTTCCAAGCACAGCAACAGCCCTTTCCACTCTGCACTAACTAAACACTGGCCCCCCAACCGCCCCCAGCCCCCATCCGCATTAGAGCATGAGAGCATCCACGGCAGATGAGGACAGCCACGCTACAGCCAGATCCAGCAGGCGAGACACCTGGATTTCCAAGCGGGCCAGAGGCCAGCCCCAAGCCTTCAGAAGATCTTGTGTAAGTATCTTTTCTAAAGACTTACTCACCAAGTAGCCTCAACATTTCCTCTGAGTCTAAAGGAACTTATGGTTCCCAGGGAAAAGGATGGGGAGAAGGGATAGTTAGGGAGTTTGGGATGGACATGTGCACACTGCTGTATTTAAAATGGATAACCAACAAGGACCTCCTGTATAGCACAGGGAACTCTGCTCAGTGTTATGTGGAGGCCTGGAGGGGAGGGGAGCATGAGGGAGAAAGGATAGCTGTGTATGCGTGGCTGAATCCTTTCCTGTTCACCTGAAAACTACCATAATATTGTCTGTTAATCACCTATATGTGCGTGCTAAGTCACTTCAGTTGTGTCCAACTCTATGCAACACTATGGACTGCGGCCCACCAGGCTCCCATGGCTGTGGGGTTCTCCAGGCAAGGATACTGGAGTGGGTAGCCACGCCCTCCTCCAGGGGACCTTCCTGACCCAGGGATCAAACCCGCATCTCTTACGTCTACCTGCACTGCCAGGCGGGTTCTTAATCACTATCGCCACCTGGGAAGCCTCAGTTGACTATACCCCAACACAAAATTTTTAAAAAATTATTTTTTAAAACAAATTTCCTTTGATTCTAATAGGTTATTTACAGCAAATTTGTCCTCAGACGTCATCAACCTCATCAGAACTAAATCAGACTCAGCGATCTGCCCTTAAAAGACATACACATCAGCCAAAGGTAACCAAGACACACCCTTGAAAAGCAAATGCTAAATGCAGACCAAATGCCTGAAGCACTCTCATTAAAAAACAATAATGACTGATGAGGAAATACTACCTTGGCTCCCAGCGCTAGCAGGAGAACTGGCTAAAGCAATGGACTTCAGAACAAGGGCCCCGACAGTGGCACATAGAGATGAAGAGAAGGAAGAAACAAACTCCTAATCTCTGGTCCTCTACAGAAACGGCCAGATCTGCAGGACTAAACACCAGACACGTGTCCACCGAGGTTTATATTCAGAGCTGCAGAGATGCTGGAGCAGTGGGTACTGGAGCATAGGAGCCAGCCTGAGCACCCCCACCTCTCCCAACAGATGGCTGAGGCTTTCCCAGGGATCTGGGTAAACTGTAGATGGGCTCTCTGTACATACAGAATTTATTAAAGGGAGGCTAATTTTAAAATGTTCTGTTTTTCTTAGGACAGAATGAAATCAAACCACACAAGAGATGCAGAAATACCCCCAGACACTACCTAACTTGTGTATTTTCAGGATATTCAGTATGCTGGAGTAACATCAACAGACTGAAATAGATCTGAGCTCTAGTAAGAGAAAACAGTGCAGATCCAGGAGGGATCTGAGGGTAAATCCTAAACGTGAAGGCTGGCGTGCACCCCAGAGGCAGCCAGAAATGTGTCAAGGGGCACTCAGAACCCACTATGAACATGCCTTCTAGGACATCCACTGGATTCAAACACATACTACCCTGTATCACAAAAATTCATTTCTTAAATTATAAAAAATTTTTTCAAGCATGCAATCGCCTGCTTAGTTCTACAGCCTTATATATTCTCCAAAGTTTCATATGCACCTTTACCATTACAGGTACTTCGATGAAAAATCTGAGCAACAGAAAGGCATATAGAATTGATTTTAGGGCTGTCACAACCCTGAATAATTCTTTCCATGTGAGACCAGGTTTAGAAATTTTGAGTGAACTGCTACAAAGTTCTTAAATGGCTATGAATCCAGGTCATCAGATTTTCCCAAACTACAATGTCTT